>JAVJIF010004850.1:0-115366 GCA_038442645.1 Agave tequilana | reverse complement strand
CGAGCAGTTCTAGCCTTTTCATCAATTGTGTTATCTTTGCCTCAGCAGGTATAGAGGATTCAATCGAATGCATACCAGTTCTGAAAGTAGTAGGATTGGTTTTCTCGGGACAATACTCCCCACGAATGGTTTTTCTGCTAAAGCTTCAAAGAGGGTCCCAACCCTGGTTCTCATCTTTCTTCAAAAATTCTCCTTGACACATAGTCTCAAGGAGTGTCTTAGTTTGGTAGTCTAGTCTGTCATAGAGAATTTGGCACTGCCACCACTTCTCTATGCCGTGATGAGGACATTGGGCTAGTAAATCTTTAAAACGTTCAAAATACTTCTAAAATGGTTCACTTGGTTCCTGCTTAAACTGCATTATATTTTTTCTGATGAGGGCTGTTTTATGAATGGGATAGAACTTCTAAGAAAGACTTTGACAAAATCATCCCATGATGAGATAGAACTGGCAGGCAGATTATATAGCCACTTCTTGGTTATATCTTTAAGCGCGAAGGGAATGAATCTTAATCTAACAGCGTCTTCCCCCAGTTGGGGAATTCTCATCATCAAACACACTTCTTCAAACTCACAAATGAAGAAATATGTGTCCTCGGAATCTAGGCCATGAAACCTAGGGAGTATATTTATGAATCGCGATTTAAGCTCAAAATTATTTCCATTTACCTCGGGTAAAAGAATGCATGAAGGAAGTGTTATTAGCCATGATTGGGATTGTGTCAGGAAGTGGTGTTTGTGTAAGTGTAGAAGTCCAAACAAATCTTGCTGAAATTGGATCCCAGTACCACTCTTGCATGCACAATCACAGACAACGTTCACAAAGCAAGCAAGCGAAAAAAGGAAAATAACAAACAAGAAAAAAGGAAAAACAATCACAAGCTATCTAGGATACCTGTACCTAGACGATTTCCTAACTATTTGATGAACCGAAGAAGGTTATTGCTTGAGTCAGACCACAGCTAATCAGCCATGTAGGGGCAAAATACGGTAGGAGGTATCCGTGCGTAAGCAACGGGCCTTAATTACGCCAAACTACGCTATCTTCGATGCTTAACCTCTTAATCCCCAACCTTAGACACTAATTTGACTGGAGTATGAATCAAAAATAATTTTCAACCTCAGCTGATCTCTTAACGAGTCTGGATGTCCCTAGGGGCCAACGTCTATCAATTTTTATTAAAAAGCTTAAGATTGTGAGTGCTCGGAATGTGATTTTTGGGCCAAGGAAGAGTGATTAAATCCCCACCTTATCTGTTATTGGGTGGTGCCCTTAAGATCAATTTGTGCAAGTGTACAATATATTCGAACAAGATTCACTCAAAGCGATGTAAATCAACCAAGAGATGAGTCCTATTCTAAATGCAATGCGAACGTACCTTGCTCCAGCACTCTTCAACAGTAAAGTAAATGAATTGAAAAGACACGTGCCTAAAATGCAAACGTCTAATCAATTTTTAAATTTTTCAACAAATGTTTTACTGTTGGTTATTAACAGGCTCCTAGTGATGGCATAAAAGAAATAAAGTTTGCAGTAAGCTATATTTTTACAAAGCAAGTAGCCCTGCACAAAACCAGTCAGTAGTGAACTCCTCCTTGCCGCGGCTCCGCAGCCAAAGCCGAGAAAATGCTGCGGCAATTTAGAGGGTACTTAGTCTCTGCTTTCTAGAGCAGAGGCCCAAGAGCACTTATATATTACAGCAAGTCTTCTTTTCCTGTTTCCCTAACCTGTAATCTGCAACAGAGAAGAAAAAATTCGTTTTAGTTCCAAACACTCAAAAAAAACCGTTACCCTCCCCGGCAACGGCGCCAAAAATTTGTTCGAAAGGATTAATTGTATTGAGAGAGGGTTTAGAGTAAACCATTGATGTCCGTGTACTGATGATAAAAACTCCAAATGTATATGAAGGTTTACTTTACTCCTTCCGAATCACCGTTCGTAGCATAAGCTATGACGGGTCGTATCCGCAGGGAGGGTTAGCAATAGAAGCATTTAAGATTTTTATATTGAGATTTCGAGAAGAAAAACGAAAGTTCTTTTTTGTTTTAAAATGAAAAACAAAACGACGTAGACAGTGAGTGAAAAATCTTTGTGGGTTTTTGTAAAGAAAAGGAAACACGGAAAGAAAGATAGAATGAAAAGAGAATGTTTTAAGAAAAGGATTTTTGAAGTACGATAGAAAGAAAAGCCATGACTACCTAACATTCAAAACTACTAACTTACTACTCTCATTGGGTGATGCATGCCTCATGTTGATCATCGGCAATAGTATATCTTGCTTTGTCAAGTCGATGTGTTGTCCCATGTCGAGGAGGTGTTCTCATCTAGGCTTGGTTAGTTGCCTCCTTGAATCATTAGTTCCCTAAATAGATTTTCAATAATGGAACAAGGGTAGTCACATTTAGGTATGCTAAGTAAAAATGCAAGATTCATTAGTCCGTCAAAGCTATAATCAAGCTAGCATAAAATAAGAAACTTGTACAAAATTTGTTAGCATAATGAAGTGATCCATCTTCATGTTCCATCAAGGCACTTGTTCTAAAGACAAGGCTCTAAGTGAGGCTCACATGAATCATATGGAGGGGGTACAAAGCATTTGCTAAGAATTGAACATAACTCATCTTCATTGGGGATAAAAGAGACTTGTAAATTGCAAGACTAAAAATAAAGCATCCAATGATTCATATGAGTTAGCAATCACCCAAGAGTTAGTAGTTAGTAGAGTTAGAAGTTAGTTAGTCATGTTAATGAGTTAGCTAGACATGAAAATAAAGAACAAGCAACAATTCATTGTAGAAAGTAAATGCAAGAAGGTAAAAGCTTGAAGAAGAAAATGCACTAGAACAAGAAAAGACTTGAAGAATGAAAGGTTGATCCTTGTATTGAGTTGTCACCTTCTTCAATTACAAAGATTTCTCACCCTCACTCTCTCTCTTTTCTGGATTCTAGAAGGAGAAAAAGAAAATTATATAAGAGACTAAAGAAAACCTAGAGAAATCCTAACAATTTCCCAAAACAAGAATGCTATTCTCTCCTCCTCGATTACAGAGGCCCTAGGGGTCTATTTATAGCCTTCAGGAGACGAGGCCTTCCCACCGCAGCCGTCAAACGCTTGATCAACGGCCAAAGGACTATCGCGGATCTGCGGCCAGAGCTGCGTTTCCGCGGCAGAATCTTGGCCGTTGCACCAACAAATTCTCTGCCATTCTGTTGTGCCTCGTGTGCCTAGCTGGATCTTCTAAAAAGTAGAGAATATGCTTTGGATCAATCTAGATCTGGGCTTTCTTCTTGTGGGCTTCTAAATTACTCTTTAATTCCTTTAAAAATCATAATTGTTGGCCTTTTTCTCCATTAAATATTGGACCTGAAAAAAGAGAGAAAAAAGCAATAAAAATCCCATATTTATTCATATAAAGCATAGTATGGTGGTATAAAATGATGCATAAATGAAATCCAATCAGGTTGGTCTAGAAAAGGAGTATAGGAAGCAAAATCGGGGAATGAATATTCTGAATATTGTGGACAAAATGGATAAGGAGGACAAGTTGGTTGAAAATTGGACTTGAGGGAGGTGAATCTCCATTAACTCTGTGAAGAGTTTGAATTATTTTGAAAATTATAATCATAAAATGGGGGCATGGGTTGTATTGATTCGGATAAGACCAATCTGGCACACTAGATTGGTTAAAGTTATGATATGCCGGCTTTGTAATATCCGAAAAAGAGGTCGAGGTGTAACGTGAATTACCATTAAAATTGAAAAAATTGTTGTTACAAGCCATATCACACAAGTAATATCAAACACAAACAAAGAAAAATAAACAAATAAGCAAACAAAAAAAGAAAAATCTAACCTAAGTTAGGGTAGATCTTAGACCTAAATGACTCCTAACTGGTTAGACTATCCACGGGGGGTATATTGTTGAAACTGACCACAAGTTAATCGGCTAGGTAGGGGCAAGATCGGTGGGAGGTATCCATGCCTAAGCAATGGGCCTAATTATGCCAAACCACCAACTTTCAGGATTTCGCCCCTCAATCCCCAACCTTAGACACCGATTTGGCAAGAGTCAAATTAAAATTAACTTCCCCCTTAGGTCAGTCTCCTATATGAGTCTGAGATGTCCCTAGGGCCAACGTCTTCTCAGTTTTACTTAGGCTTGAGTTAGTGAGTGAGGAGATTGTTTTGGGCTAAGAGAGGATAATGACTTCCTCACCTTATCTTGTTTATAGGACAAGCCCTTAAATCAATTTAGCGCAATGTGTGGAAGATATAGAAAAGTAACATTCACAAGCAAATAACACCTAAGAATGTTTCCTAAACTATATGCTATACATACGTACCTTTTGCTCCAGCACTCTTCAACATTATTGTAAAATGTAAACGAATTAGACACGTGCCTAAATGCAAAGTCAAAACCGTTTTTTAGCATTTAACAAAACATCATTTTACTATTGAGGTTAGAAAGTATATACAATGAGACAAATAAGAAAATAAAAAGCTACAGAAATTCAGCTTTGTAATTCTACAACCTGCAAAAATATAGGTTAGTAGTTCACTCAGTTTGCCACTGAATTATAGCAAATCTTAGGGCTTCTGGGCTCTGCTTTCTAGAACAGAGTCCAGGGCCACTTATATGTCCACTGTAGCAAAAATATCCTTGTTGTTAAATCTGTACACCAAGAACAAAGAAGAAAGTTAACCAAAAATATAAAAAAGAGAATAACTTACCGTCCCTCCCCGGTAACGGCACCAAAATTTGATTGAGTTTTTACCTGCACAAAAAATACAGAATTTTAGAACTTAAGAATAGTATGTGCAAGTACTCAATTTTACCGCGATAGTAAGTGGCTATACGGGTCGTGATCCATAAGGAGGGACTAGCGATAGAAGATTTTTAGTAAGTTCTCTTTTAGGCTACAAACAATGGTTAAAGTTCTTCTTTTAGTTCCTTAAAAGAAAAGAGAAAAATGGAGTTAAAGTTAAATTAGTAAGAAAGTGGTAGATTCAGAAGGTGGTGAAAATAGAAAGTTGATATATACAAAAATTGAAAAAAGTGTGATAAAAGAGTTAGTGTTAGTGATCTAAACTAAAATTAAAAGAAAAGAAAGTTAAAAATTACTTACCTCTTTTAGCCCTATACTTATCTTGAATTTGTGGCAATGATGTTACCTTGATGTAGAGGCGATTAGCGCATAGCCCATAAGAGTTGATTTTCGTCTCTTCCATATTACATCATCAAGATGATACAAGTATGAAATGATATAGAATGAGAATAAAATTCCATCATCATGAGCTATCGGTGGCACTCGCAAAGGCAAGGCTCTATCGATGCTATAAGACTCACTTTGATAGCAATTGGTACCAAAAGAAGAGAAATAGAAAAGAAGAAGAAGAACAAAAAATAAAGAAGTACTTACAAATATAACTATAGATTCAATCTTGTAACAATAAGAGAAAAGAAGAACAACTTACACCGGTGTCACTCTCAGTACAAGCTTCACTCTCGTTCTCCTCTGAAACTCTAATCTCCTCTGAATTACATAAATAAAACTAAAAATTACATAAAAAGAAAAATAAAAACCTACACTAAAAAGTATGAAAAACTAGACTAAAATCTATCTCTGCCTGGTCGCCCCCTGTGGTCTTTGAAAAACTCAGTATTTATAGGCAAAACCCAACGGGGGAGGGTGTACGAAGATAGGGGAGCAAACGCTCCCCCAACTGATCTAACCAAGCCGCGAAAACGCAGCTTTGGCCGCGTTTTCGCGGCCATGGTGTGGCCAGATGGCCACTCCTGGTTGGTGCTACTCCATTGTTTGATAATACATCTTTATCTGGTTCTGGATTTCCCGTTTCAACTCCTGAATTTGACAAAACGACCTTTGATCTCTAGCTTTAACCGATTGATTTGGGAAGATTTGTTTTAACTGATTTTCAACTTCTCTGATTTGCCATGATCTACCCTGATTTTCTAATTTTGAATTAATTCTGAATTAAATCAGAATTTTGATGGGTTTTGGGCTCGTTTCTCTTTCCTTTCCTTTAGCAATGGGCCTGCATATAAATTAGACAATAATTAGGATTAAAAGTAGATTTTATTAAATAATAATAATTAGAATGTGACAATAAATATGCAGTATATGTTACCGATCAATGCATATATCAGGTGTCTACAATCAGTCACAGTACATTATGAACAATTTATTATTGTTATATCAGTGAACACCAATTGCAACATGTAATAAACGCATCCCATGCTACGCCTATCGCACGTATCAATCAGGGTTCTATGTTATTAAAACTGATCGGTTGGAGACATTATCTGCGTTTTAGGTGGGTCTCATGCATACCTAGGACCACGGCTCAAACTCTTGGCGCTGAATTAGGCCCTACCGCAAGGTAGTCATGTAACATGTAACAAGAACAGAAATAGGACTAGAGTGTCAGTCACCCCATGAAAAGCTTGCAGTAGAACCCTCTTTCAGCTATACAACCTATATCCTAGGTCCACTCAAAATACAGACGTTGTCTCTTCCACCAATTTTCCCAATCCCAGTATAAGTTGTCTAATATTATGTTATTTAGATTATCAAGATTATTTAATATACATGTTACCTAGATCATTAGAATAACTCAGTGATGACAACGGTAACAACATCAACAGTGTAATAATGATACAGTATAATAAGATATATATGTCTGTGAATAGAATACCAATATAACAGGATTTGTAACAAGTATAATAGGAAGGTGTTTGTTGCCGTGTAACAGTATTTTCCCAGCAACTATGGTAACATGTACAACAAAGTTATCAGGTAGATGTCATGCATGATAAGTTAAGTTTTCTAGTTAAATCATGATGTTCAGGATGAGTAATAACATGCTGGCATGAATAAAATAATTCAGGACAAGATATTTAATCAACATTGATCTTCTAAGTCATGGCATATTCACTCTCTAAGTAACTGGTGTATCTAAGTCTCATCAACATGAAATAAATGTATACTCCACCACATCTAATCGATCATCACTATTCAATACAATTAAGATCATAACTAAAGAGTGAAACATCCTCGATCAATATGAAATCTAGCTCATCTCTACATCTAGCAGTCAATATCAATAAGACCCTCAATATTCAATTAATGTAATCAGGGGTAAAATTGGGGATACTCACAATCAATAACCCAAAGGTCATCAGTGTCATCTGAACTCTTTTCAAGGTCCAAAGAAAAGAACACAAATCTTATATAAATTCCAACTCTAACTAATTCAATATATCGATCCAAGTATTAAGAAATTCAATCATAACTAGTATGTCCCCAATATCCAAATGAATCCTTATCTAAGTTATCACCAAAAGGATGAATACAAGTTTTATAAGCACTCCACATAATATATAAATCTTTAACCTCTATCATGAATCAAACCAACTCAAGATCAATCTAGCAAATAGTCAAACATTCATCTTAACTAGAATCAAACTGAAATGATCAATGACTAGACGTGAAGTGACATAGAACAACTAACATCTTGATGAATCAGTACCGAGTCCATATACATTTTTGTTGGCCCAGAGGCCTTCCACTCTAGTTTTGATGATGATTAACTCATGTAGTTATAGTTTACTAATAATCTTGTGATGTTTAGTTTCAGATACTTAACCAAGATATTAGTAGGTGATTAGCTTCAACAAAGGTGTTTTGGAGCTTTTACATGGTGATTCAAGAGCCCGAGCGTCAAAGTTCATATCTAGCACTCGTTGGAGTCAAGCTCGATGGATCACGTTTGGATCGAGTCGACTTGGAGACGACGCTCTACAAGAAGACTTCGGTACATTGTTTATGTTTTAGATCCATTGTTAAAGATTAGATAGTGTGATATGCTCAAGTTCACAACACACATAGTTGTTTAAGTATCATGTTTTTGTAGTTGGATGAGTTTTGGACTAAACGATTTTCCATTTCAAAAATCCTAGTTTTGGAAAATACAGATTTTGGTTTTCGGTAAAATTTTCATAACACAAAAATAGTTCAAATAGTTTAAAATATGTGTTGAATTTTTTCACACATGTTTGTATATCAAAGTATTATACTGAAACTATTTTTTTGGATTTTTAGAGATTTTATGGGATTTATTTGATAATTAAAAACCCAAGTTTTAAATCCTTTAAACAGATCTGCCAGGCTCTGGCGGTCGACCGGACCCAGAGTCGGTCGATCGGACCGGCCGACCGACGTGCACAAGGACGTGCACGCAGTCCAGCCCCTTGGGCCGGTCGACCGAGCGGTCGACCGACTGAAGACAACCCACTCTCGGGTTGTCACGGTCGACCGGGCAGTCAACCTGACAGAGAGCCGTTGCTCTCTGGTTCTGGGCACGGTCGACCGGGAGGTCGACCGGCAGGCTCAACGGTCAGAAATTTGACCGTTGGCCGGTCGACCGGAAGGTCATTTTTGACCTTTCTGCCGGCCAATGGGCAGATTCTCTTGAGGGCTATTTATACCCGATTCAAGAGTTGGTTTTTAAAAAGTTTTTGAAGAGCAAATTTCCATCTTCTGAAGTGTTTAATTCCTAGTTTTCAAAAGAGTTTTGGGTTCAAAGTTTCCATCTTTATTTGTTTTAAAGTGTTGGAAAATTCAAAGAAAAAGAGAGTATTTGGGAATTGGTTTTTGATCTCTATTTCAATATCTATCTTGTGATTTTTCCAAGTGTTTTTCTTTGTTGTTTTCATTTCCAAACACTTTATTTTCTCACTTGAGCTTATCATATCTACCTATCTATTAGGATCTTTGTTTAGTGAGAAAAAGAATTGGTTTGTGGTCTTTTGATCACCAAGTTGTAACCCTCCTACTTTGTGATATCCCTCTTGTGTAGAGGTTGATTTTTGGAGTGGTGGCTTTGTGCCCTATCCCTCTAGTGAGAGGTTGATTTGTTGTTTGGTTTTGTGCCTATCCCTCATTTGTGAGGTTGATTTGTGGTGGCTTTGTGCCTAGCCTCTAAGTGTAGAGGTTGTGTTTGTAATTGAGAAAGGAGTTGTGTACTCCCGGTTGTATTGCCCCAAATCCTCAGTGGAGGTTCCCTGTGTGGGTGTCCTGTGTGGACAAGTTAGTGGAAATCCTTCTGTGTGAAGGCGGGGACGTAGAGCTGGGTGCTCGAACCTCGAAACAAATCTCGGTGCTTGCGTTTGTTCCATTGACTCTCTCTCTCTCTCTATTACTTTGTGCCTTGTATCATTCATATTGTCATATCATACTTATATGCTTGGTTGTGATTGTTTGTGTGCCTCACTTGTGTCTAACCACGAGAGCTTCATATAGCACCTCAACTCTTATTCAGAGGAATCAAGAGGAGTTAGTCCAGAGCCCTTCACCGAGAATTCGGCTACACTCGTTGATTACACTAAGTGTGTTGCATTTAAGTTTTAAATTCCGCATTTTATTCATTAGATTAGCCTACACCTATTCACTCCCCCTCTAGGTGTACTTACAATGGTATCAGAGCCTACGCTCCTGATATTAGGTCTAACCACCTAGGAGTGTGATCTTGATTTTCTAATCTATCATTTACATTTGCATTTGCACACATTTAATTTGCACTCATGGATAGCCCTCCCATGTTTGATATCTCTAGACTTGATATATGGAAGGTTATGATGAGTTGTCATTTGAAAGCCCTAGGTTATAAAGTTTACCTTACCATTATCAAGGAATCCTACCTTAGTGATAGCAAGCATATAGAGGCCAATGCACAAGCTCTAAAGGCACTTAGTGTAGGATCTATATAACAAGCAAAACAACACTAGAGGGGGGGGGTGAATAGTGTTATTTAAACTTTAAACAAATCACTTGCAGAAATTAAATAATCACAAGAGATTAAGCACAGAAAAAACAAACGCAAACAGCGGAGAGTTATCCTGGTTCGGTCCTTGTGACCTACATCCAGTCCCCAAGCAAAACGCTTGAGATTTTCTTTACTTTCCTTGTGTACACCCTACAACAAGTGCCTTGTGCACCACTTGACAAACACCCTTTGCCAACGTGCACAACTTCTCTTCCACCAAGAGAACACGCCTTGTACAATCTTCTACACCAAGAAGACTCCTTGTACAACTTTCTTTGAAATGAATACAATAACTTCCTATAGCCTTGATAAGGATCTGTAGTGGACAAGGTTCTGTATAGGAAGGTTTAACTTCAGAATTCTTCACAAGAGGAAATGGCTTTTGGTGAAGAAAGAAGTTGCAAATTTCAGTTTTCAGGATTCTGGAAATTTTGGCTTTGGAAATCTGATTGAAAGAATTAGTGAATGGCCTTAGGAATAACTTCTCTATATATAGATGTAGACTAGGGTCAGTTAGGGAAGTTATGGCATCAATTCAGACAATTTGAACATTTGAAAACGTTGCCAAATGAATCAGATAAGAGAAACTGTCCAACAGTCAGAAACTGCTTATAGTCGACTAGGATACTGGATTAGTCGACTAGGCTAGGCAAAAGTTCACTTATTAGTCGACTAGGTAAGATTGTTAGTCGACTAGGGAAGTGTCTGTTGGAAACAAAAGTTTCTGGATAACTGAAATTAGTCGACTGTAACTAACTTGTAGTCGACTTAAACACTGGATTAGTCGACTGGATAAAAAGGGTAGTCGACTAATTTTGTTTCAGAAAAGAAACAGAGAGTTGGATATTTTTTGTGTCAAAGATTAGTCGACTTGGAAATAGGGTTAGTCGACTAGAGTATCTGTTAGTCGACTAGGTAAGAAAGTCAAGTCGACTAATTTGGCTTACAGAGTCCAAACAGAGAGTTGAGAGTTTTTGTTCTAAGTGGACTAGTCGACTAGGGCTATATATCAAGTCGACTACATTGGGGTAGTCGACTATATCAATAGGGTAAGTCGACTTGGAAGGTTAATTTTGTGTGTAAGTTGATCAAGGCTATTACAAAACTTTCTAAGTTTACACAACAACTTCCACAAACACCCGTAAGCATAATAAACTCCATCTGAGGTAGAGCAATCATCATGTAGTAGTCGTGTTCGTCCATCATCAAAATCTAGTAATTGGAGAGGCGTCAACATCTTGAACTTGTCAGGTTCCAACATTCTCCCCCTTTTTGATGATGACAACATATGTCAATGATGGCTCCCCCTGCAACAAAACTCCCCTGCAGTAACTAAGTTATAAAAAAAATTTTGTCCCTGCAGAAAATGTTAGGTTGCACCTGCATGATTATATGTTAGTATTCATAACATATATATGTCAAATAGTGTCACAATTTTGCACAACATGCAGAATTTTCAGAATATACACACAGATACACATAGATACAGAATATACACACAGATACACGATAACACAGATACACAGATACACATATCATGATAACATAACAGAGTTACATAACAACATTTCTCCCCCTTTGTCATTAAGAAAAAGAGAAGATACAGAGGTCTGAAACATAAACTGACATAGTCTTTAAAAACAGAAAATACATAATAGTTCTTCAAAAGCAAATAGCATAAAAAGACACTCCAATGCCAATAGCTTCAATCTTCGGATCCGGGAGGAGGAGGTGGGTGATGGATCTTGAGAAGACTGATTATGGCTGATTGAGTAGACTCAATGGATTGCAGCCTAGTCATCATCATAGATTGATTCTCAAGAATGCGAGAGTGAGAATCCAACAAATTTTGTTGTTGAGATTGAAGGGATGCTATCTGGGCGGACATGGAATTATAGAAAGCATCGGCATATGGATTTGGTTGAGTTGGAGGAGGATCGGGTTGTGAAGATGTAGATGGACATGTGGAGGACTTGGTGGATTAGAAGGTGGTTGTTGGGGTTCATGAGAAGGAAACTCAGGTAGCTTCATCCTATTAATGGCAGCACGATCAAAGAACTCAAAACTCTTGACAACAGTCTCTTCAGAAGCAAGATCAACATTATACTTCCGAAAGATTGGAGTGAGAAAGGCGCCAAATGGTAGGTGAGAAGAATGAAACTTGACCATGGTGTCAAATATGATTTTAGCCCAATTAACGTCATGTCCAGCCATAATAGCATAGACACAGGACGATAATTCCCTTGAGTAGTAATTATAACTACCAGTCTTAGGGCAGATGTTATAGGAAAGGATTCTACCAATTAGACGGGGAATTGGCTTAAGCTTGTTGTTGGACATGGGTAGATGTTGTCCTGGTAGAAAGATAAGATCTAAAACATCTTCATCATCCATCACAATCTCATCAAGAGTGAGGCCAGAATATGGAATAGATAAGATACGGCCAATATTCTTGATAGAAAGCTTAATATGAACACCTTTAACATAGGATGCAAGATAGGTTTTATTTTCATTATCTTCAAAAGCTAAGTTGGTGTAGAATAGATAGATTAGAAAAGGATAATAAGCATCCTTAACTTCAGAGGAGAACATGTTATATAAACCACAATTTCTAAGATAATCCATGATATCATAATCATAAAAATCATCATATTTGATGAACCTTCCTGGTATGATATCTAATTGAGACAGACGAAGATAATAGCCTCTAGATGTGGATTTTTCAGATAAGTCCTAAAATCAACAGTGGTTGAAGAGGATGAACCAGGAGTGAATTTTGTTTTCTTGGAACGAGACATGATGAAAACGAAATTAACTCAAAGAGACAGTAGATAATGAAGTAATGAACTGAAATTGGAAAGTTTTATACCCTGAAATGAAGAACAGTGGAGGAATTTGGAAGAAATTCGCTGGAAGAAGTCGCAGAACCCGGGTGCCCTAGTTTCTTCGTCTGGTCGACTGAAAGGCTCGGTTGGAAGAAGAAATGAGGAAATTCTAGGGTTTGGGTGAGTTAAGGAAAGAAATGAATGGTTAAGATGAATCCTGGATATAAATCAATGGATAGGATTAAAAAATAATTGATATCGGATCCTTAACTTAAGTTATTGGGTCGGGTTTGAATCAAAAATCCCAAAACAGAAAAAAAGAAATTCACAGTATTAGTCGACTTACAGGACAAGACTAGTCGACTAATAATAGATCTAGTCGACTGTACATTTTCTATAGTCGACTAATTCTGGACAAATCAGAAATTGAAGTTTCTGTTTCTCACAGGAGTCGACTAGGAGATTTTTCAAGTCGACTAAGACTTTTATAAGTCGACTAATAAGAGTTATAAGTCGACTAACTTGCATAAAAATACTGCCTTTGAAAAAATCTAAGAAATTGTTTAAAAATCTGAAAAATTACAAATACCAAGATCTCTTCTAAATTTTATAAAGATATCTTCTTTTAGTGGTTTAGTTAATATATCAGCAACTTGATTATCAGTTGATATGAAATTTAAAGAAATATCACCTTTTAAAGCATGATCACGTAAAAAATGATGTCTAATATCAATATGTTTGGTACGTGAATGGTGAACTGGATTTTTAGATAGATTAATAGCACTTGTATTATCACACATAATAGGTGAATTTGTGAGAGTCATGCCATAATCAAGTAAGGTTTGTTTCATCCATATAATTTGGGCACATGCAACACTAGCAGCAATATATTCTGCCTCAGTTGTTGATAAGGATACGGAATTTTGCTTTTTACTGAACCAAGATACTAGTGAATGTCCCAAAAAGTGACAAGTACCACTAGTACTCTTCCGGTCAGATTTACAACCAGCAAAATCAGCATCACTATAAGATAATAAATCAAATGTGCATGACTTTGGATAAAATAAACCATAGTTGACTGTGTTATTTAAATATCTAAAGATCCTTTTCACGGCTTTAATATGTGATTCCTTAGGATTTGACTGATATCTAGCACATAAGCATACGCTAAACATTATATCAGGTCTACTAGAAGTAATATAAAGTAGAGAGCCAATCATACCTCTATAGAGTTTTTGATCGACATTCTTACCACTTTCATCTTTGTCCAAAAAGGTAGTTGTACTCATGGGAGTATTCTTGTGACCAGAATTTTCCATACCAAATCGCTTTAGAAGTTCCTTAGCGTATTTGCATTGGGAGATGAAGATTCCATCCTTCATTTGTTTGATTTGAAGACCGAGGAAGTAAGTGAGTTCGCCCATGTGGCTCATCTCAAATTCATTCTGCATAGTCTTAGAAAATTCTTGACAAAGATCATCATTAGTAGAACCAAATAATATATCATCAACATAAATCTGAATTATTAAGATATCTTTATGAACATGTTTGATAAATAGAGTTGTATCTGCACTTCCCATTTTAAAATCAGAATTTAAAAGAAAACTCTTTAATCTATCATACCAAGCACGAGGTGCTTGCTTTAAACCATATAAAGCTTTTTTAAGTTTGAAAACATGGTTTGGAAATTTTTCATGTTCAAAACCTGGTGGTTGTTCAACATAAACAGTTTCTTTAATTATTCCATTTAAAAAGGCACTTTTAACATCCATTTGATATAATTTGAAATTCATAAAACATGAAAAGCAAGTAATATACAAATTGATTCAAGTCTTGCAACTGGAGCATAAGTTTCATCGAAATCAATACCTTCTTCTTGATTATACCCTTGTGCTACTAACCTTGCCTTGTTCTTAATGACTTCACCGGATTCATTGAGTTTGTTCTTGAAGACCCATCTTGTACCGATGACGGGATGATCAGTAGGACGTTGCACAAGATCCCACACATCATTTCTTACAAATTGGTTCAACTCTTCCTGCATGGCAATTGTCCAATAATCATCCGCACATGCTTCGTTGATATTCTTCGGTTCAATGAGTGAAATGAAGGCAATTTGTGTCATGTAGTTCAACTTGGATCTCGTTTGAACGCCTTGATTTATATCTCCAATTACCAAATCTTGTGGATGATTCCTTACTTCAACATAGGCTTTCGGTAACTCGGTAGGAATCTCTTCATCCTTAGACAAGTTAGTATCAACAGAAGATATAACAATATTTTTATTAGGAGAAACTATAATATGATCATCATCATGTGGAGAATCATTAGAAACAAGTTTAGTCAAGGATTCATCAAATTTAACATGTAAAGATTCTTCAATAGTAAATGATTTTTTATTAAAAATTCTATATGCTTTACTATGAGTAGAATAGCCAACAAAAATACCTTCATTAGATCTAGCATCAAATTTATCTAAAGCATCTTTTGTATTTAAAATAAAGCATTTACAACCAAAAATCTTAAAATATGAAACTTTTGGAATCCGATCATGAAACAATTCATAAGAGGTTTTATTTAAAAATGGTCGAATAAGTACTCGATTTAAAACATAACAAGCAGTAGCAGTGGCTTCAGCCCAAAAGTATTTTGGTAAGTTACTATCCATAAGCATAGTTCTAGCACATTCTTGCAAAGTCCTATTCTTTCTCTCTACAACACCATTTTGAGGAGATGCTCTAGGAAATGCAAAATTATGTGTAATACCATACTTATTACAGAAATTTGAAAAAGATTCATTCTCAAATTCTCCTCCATGATCACTACGAATAGTGACTATGTTTAGAGACTTTTGATTTTGAATTCTTTTACAAAAACTTACAAATTCATCAAAAGTGTCATTTTTATTTTTCAGAAAAATCACCCATGTAAAACGTGAGTAATCATCTACAATGACAAAAACATATCTACTCTTATTTAATGAAGAAACACGAGTAGGACCAAATAAATCCAAATGCAATAATTCTAAAGGTCTTTTTGTAGAAACCAAATCTTTTGATTTAAAAGAAGATTTAACTTGTTTTCCTAATTGACAAGAATCACAAAAATAGTCCTTTTTGAAAGCAATTTTTGGAAGACCTTTAACTAAGTTAAATTTTGAAATCTTAGAAATAGTTTTCATATTCAAATGACCAAATCTTTTATGCCATAAAAAATAATCATTATTTGAAGCAATTAGACATAAATTTTCATTTGAAGACATGCATGCTATTGACAATTCATATATGTTATTGTTTCGAAAACCTTTAAACAAAATATCTTTCATATTAGCATCATAAATAAGACAAACATCTTTTTCAAACACAATTTTATAACCCTTATCACATAATTGACTAATACTTAATAGATTTTGTTTTAAACCACTTACCAAAAGAACATTTTCAATAAGAGGTTTTGAAAGATTACCAACAATGCCGGTTCCAATAACTTTTCCTTTGTTATTGTCTCCAAAGATCACTGTACCTCCTTTTTTGATTTGTACGGAAGACAATAGTTGTATATGTCCGGTCATGTGTTTGGAACACCCACTATCAAGTATCCACTTTTCTTTGTTAGGTACCTATAAGATAAAACAATAAATATGGTACCCATCATGATAGGGTCCGAAAAAGGTTAGCCTTTAGGAACCCAAATCCAATTGGAATTTGGTTTCCATTTGTTAGTATAAACATAATTCTTAGAATTACACACATCATGTATAAAAGATGCAACATAAATATTCTTATCAATATTATTTAGATTCTTAGGAACCCATATATATTTGCATCTACCTCTTTTTGAAATATAATTTCTTTTTACAAAAGAATTGTATGGATTATGAACATGTGTAGATTTTACAAAATTAGTCTTTGAAAAACCAATACCAACATGAGTAGGCTTATACATGTTATCTTTTGAAAAACCAAGACCAAAATGGTTGTTAGACATCTTTTGAGAAGATAATAACATATTTAAACTTTCTTTTCCTTTATTAAATTTATTTACATTTTTCAAAAGATCTTCATACTTAATTTTGAAACTTATCATATCTTTATCTAAAACATTAATTCTAGAATTTAAAGAAAAAGTTTCCTTTTTAAGTAAAGCATTCTCTTTTAAGAAAACTTCATTGTCTCTTTTAAAGATACAATAACTTTTTCAAATTCTTCTTTTTGAGAACTAAAAGATGATGTTTGAGAAACAAGAATTGAATTATCATTAATAAGTTTTTCATTTTCCTTTATTAGAACTTTATTTCTAATCTTTTCAGTTTTGAAATTACTATAAAGTTCATTAAAGGCTTCTAATAAAGCATCATAATCTTGTACCTCATCTTCTTGGGCCATGAAGCAAATATTGGCGGTTTCCTTTGCTTCTTCTTCGTCCTCAGAGGAAGATGAGTCGCTATCATCCCATGTTGCTTGAAAGGCCTTCTTATTCTTGTTGAACTTGTTGAACTTGTTGAAAGTCTTGAAGTGTCCTTTTGATTTCATCAATGGACAATCCTTCTTCATATGGCCTGGTTTGTTACACTTAAAACAAGTTGGAATTTCATTAGTATCTTTATTCTTATTATACTTACCTTGTTTTAAGAATCTTTTGAACTTCCTTGAAAGCATGGCCATTTCTTCTTCATCTTCATCCGAATTGTCCGTATCTGAAGATGCATGGAAGGCAAGAACTTTCTTCTTGGATTGATGTTGTTGTTCGTCCTTCTTTCTTTCTTCTATTTGCACTTCATATGCCATTAGATTACCGACTAGGTTTTCTAATGTCATGGTGGAGAGATCGTTTGCCTCTTCAATGGCGGTTGTCTTCTTCTCCCATTCCGGTGTGAGTGCTCGAAGGATCTTACGGACTCGTTCAACTTGAGTGTAGTCCTTTCCAAGGGATGCAAGAGTGTTGGTGATGTCGGTGCACCTTGTAACCATTTCGGATATGGTTTCGTTCTCCTTCATCTTGAACAATTTAAATCTGTGGACAAGAACTGAAATTTTAGATTCCTTAACCTTGTTCGTACCTTCGTGTGTTACCTCGAGTGTATGCCATATTTGATGTGCAGAGGTTGATGTAGACACACGGTTGAACTCTTCTTTGGTTAAGGCACAAAAGAGAGCGTTCATCGCCTTGGCATCCAGATTTGCATTCTTCTTTTGTTCTTCACTCCAAGCGTCATAGTTGGTTGTAGGCTTGGTGTATGCTGCTTCTACGATGTTCCAAAGGTCGTAGTTCAGCGACTGCAAGTAGATCTTCATTCTACACTTCCAGTAATTGTAGTTGGTTCCGTCAAAGAGCGGTGGACGTTGTGTAGAATGCCCTTCTTTGAATTGGGATGATTGGAAATCCGTTGCCATCCTTGTATGGTTGTTTGCCTTGAAACCTGCTCTGATACCAAATGTAGGATCTATATAACAAGCAAAACAACACTAGAGGGGGGGTGAATAGTGTTATTTAAACTTTAAACAAATCACTTGCAGAAATTAAATAATCACAAGAGATTAAGCACAGAAAAACAAACGCAAACAGCGGAGAGTTATCCTGGTTCGGTCCTTGTGACCTACATCCAGTCCCCAAGCAAAACGCTTGAGATTTTCTTTTACTTTCCTTGTGTACACCCTACAACAAGTGCCTTGTGCACCACTTGACAAACACCCTTTGCCAACGTGCACAACTTCTCTTCCACCAAGAGAACACGCCTTGTACAATCTTCTACACCCAAGAAGACTCCTTGTACAACTTTCTTTGAAATGAATACAATAACTTCCTATAGCCTTGATAAGGATCTGTAGTGGACAAGGTTCTGTATAGGAAGGTTTAACTTCAGAATTCTTCACAAGAGGAAATGGCTTTTGGTGAAGAAAGAAGTTGCAAATTTCAGTTTTCAGGATTCTGGAAATTTTGGCTTTGGAAATCTGATTGAAAGAATTAGTGAATGGCCTTAGGAATAACTTCTCTATATATAGATGTAGACTAGGGTCAGTTAGGGAAGTTATGGCATCAATTCAGACAATTTGAACATTTGAAAACGTTGCCAAATGAATCAGAAAAGAGAAACTGTCCAACAGTCAGAAACTGCTTATAGTCGACTAGGATACTGGATTAGTCGACTAGGCTAGGCAAAAGTTCACTTATTAGTCGACTAGGTAAGATTGTTAGTCGACTAGGGAAGTGTCTGTTGGAAACAAAAGTTTCTGGATAACTGAAATTAGTCGACTGTAACTAACTTGTAGTCGACTTAAACACTGGATTAGTCGACTGGATAAAAAGGGTAGTCGACTAATTTTGTTTCAGAAAAGAAACAGAGAGTTGGATATTTTTTGTGTCAAAGATTAGTCGACTTGGAAATAGGGTTAGTCGACTAGAGTATCTGTTAGTCGACTAGGTAAGAAAGTCAAGTCGACTAATTTGGCTTACAGAGTCCAAACAGAGAGTTGAGAGTTTTTGTTCTAAGTGGACTAGTCGACTAGGGCTATATATCAAGTCGACTACATTAGGGTAGTCGACTATATCAATAGGGTAAGTCGACTTGGAAGGTTAATTTTGTGTGTAAGTTGATCAAGGCTATTACAAAACTTTCTAAGTTTACACAACAACTTCCACAAACACCCGTAAGCATAATAAACTCCATCTGAGGTAGAGCAATCATCATGTAGTAGTCGTGTTCGTCCATCATCAAAATCTAGTAATTGGAGAGGCGTCAACATCTTGAACTTGTCAGGTTCCAACACTTAGTGCATCACTTGATAAAAAATATTTACATGTGTTTTCTCACTATGATTCCGCTTTTGCAGTGTGGAACATTTTGACATCTCCCGAGCTACCAACGCTTATCAATAAGAAGAGGAGATCTAGTCGAGACGAGTCCGACGAACGTTGCTTCATGGTCTAAGGGAATGACTCCCTTGAGGTACATTCGGACACTCTACTAGATAGTGCTAGCTCTTCATTTGATGATCTTGATAGTATGGATGTCGATGCATTAAATGAAGAGTTATCTATTGTTTGTGAGAACCTCCCTGAAAAATATAAAGTTTTGAAAAAGAAAACTTGTAAGTTAACAAAAGAAAATAAGGATTTGTTTTTAAAACTTGAATTGGCTTTACAAGAGAAGGTTGAGATTTCAAATGAGTGTGACTCTTTGAAAACCCAACTTGAACTTGTTTTAAATGAAAATAAGATTTTGAAAAATAAAATGATTTTAATGAGTTTTTGAAGAAAAATGAAGCTTTGTCTTCAAAACTTGACGTTGTTGTAAAAGAAAATGTTTCTTTGAAAACAAGATTGATTTGATTTTAAAAGAAGTTTGCTTAAATGAAAATAAATATTTGAAAAATGATTTAGACACACATGTTTGCCATGCTAGTATAGCTTCTTTATCTAGCTTACCTATTGCATGCACCTCTTCTTCTAGGATTGATAATGATATTTGTTTGTTAAAGAAGAGTGTGGATTGTTTGGGCTCCACTTTGAGCCATTGTGCTTTGAACCACTCACGGTTGGAATCTATGTTTCGAAAGAAACAAGTTCCTCTTATGCATGCACACACACCACGGTATACACATGCTTCCCACGTTCACTCCCATAACACGATGTATGCTCATGTGTACACTTGTACACATTGTGGACGTAAGGGTCACCTTACTAAATTTTGCTATGATAAGTTACATGATTCAAATTTAGCAACTAAATTTGTTTGGGTTAGGAAAGGAGCTAACCCCCATGGAACCAAAAGAGTATCGGTACCAAAGACCACCCCTATGTTATTTGATGTAGGTGTGGGCTCTCATATGACGTGAGAGCGATGGTGCCTTGAGGCAGATGCGTTCCGAGCTCAAAGAGGACAATTTGGATGCATCACTTTCAAGGAAAGTTTGGTGAGAGGACCACCTTGGTTTGGAGATATGGAGATGTGCCTTTTCGATTTTGGTAACAATCTCTTACTCCTCATTTTTACATGCTTTTTATATTGTTGATTTTAGCATGTCATGTTTTAAATGTTCATTATGCCATATGCCATGTTTATTAGTCCTATGATATACATGATTAGTATTTGAGACACCCATATTTAATATGGATTTATACTTTTGTGTTCTCACTTTAGTTTAACTATTGTGTATATCATAGATCTAATGCATGTTCATTTACATAATGATCATATGAGTTTTGTTTTGATTTCTATGCTTCATGTTTTGATTACTTGTTTAGATGTTAGTTTTCATTAAAACTCGAATATATATACTTGTACAACTAGTAAGCTACAAATAGACTATTATATGTTTGTACTTAAATGCTCATTTGTACTTATTAGATGTACTAGTATAGCCTAGTTTTGATGATTCATGCATTTAACTTGTATTCTCTATTTTTGTGCATGTTTTCGTGTTTGTGTTTAAACTTCATGTATATGTCGATTTTGTCCAAACTAATAGTTATACATATACATCCTTGAGCCACTTGCCTTCATGCATACACTTTTGTGGACTCATTTATGTTTGGATATGTATGTATAATTTAGTTTGTACAAGACATACATATACCTTGAAGGATTCTAGTGTTGATAATTTTCATGTTTTTAAGAAATTTTGAGCTTGATTGCCTATTTTCATGATGATGTGTTTCACATAACTCTTATACACTCACTTTACTTATTGTTTTCTCATGATTTTGTTTTCATGAGTATGATTTGTGCTATATAGATTTTGAGTGTTTGGTGATCATGTGATTTACATGTTTTTCATGAAATATATTTTTTTTATTCCTTGCTTGAAGGATTTCGTACTAGTTTTTAGATTTTTCATTAAACTAGTTCGTATTCTTCATTTGGTAGAGTTTTCAAACATACTATATTTTCAAACTTATTTTTGAAAACCCCTACCCATTGAGGGGCGGTTGGTTGGGCGACCATGCCTTGTATGCTTATTATTGAAAATTCTTTTAAACATGTGCATGAAATGGGTAGTAGGAAGTATGAGTTATACACTTGATCTTATTATAGTTTTAATTGGTATCATTGGATCTTTTCAATTGGTATCACTATTGACATTCTTTTTGTATACTCATATATATTTCTATATATATATGCTTACACTTCAAATAGTATCAATTTCGATTGGTATACAATTTTTCATACATATATATGTATGCTTTATTTGTGCTTACTATATCTCTATATCCTTGAGCACAAATTTTAGTTATGCTAAGCTTGATTTCTTAAATGACTATTATATTTCAATTGATTATATTTCAATTGGTATCTTATACAAGCTTATGCATTATTTTATTTGGTATTTCATAAAGGGGGAGAAAATTCGTATTTCATTTTTTAATTGGTTTTGTTTACCTTTAGTATTTTACTCCCACACTTTATGTTAAAAATGATTGAAAAATGATATTGATTATTTTTGGTATCATATGATCCTAATGAAAAATTACTTTCTATTGGTATTAATCTTTACTATTGATATCAAGATTACATATATGTTTACATCATTCTATTGATATCAAAATTTTTGATTAATTTCTTCAACATGTTTTAATTACTTTCCATTGGTAAAATATAGACATGTTTATTTAAATTAAAAACATTTATTTTATGTACTTTCAATTGGCATGTTTTATTTATTTTCAATTGATATCATGATGCACTAAATTGATATATTTTTTTTCAATTGGTATCATAATGTTTTGAATTGATTTCACCCCTTATTGATATTTCTTTGTTTAAGACAAAAAGGGGGAGAACATTATTTTATTGTTTTCTTTGACCCCTTTGTTGATGATTGACAAAAAGGGGAGAAGTATTTGAGTTTATATACATGTTTATTGTTTATTTGTAAGTTTATATCAAAGTTTGTTTCATATTGATATCAAGAGAGTTTGTTTTATGTTTTGATGTTTTGTTGATATTGATATCAAGAGGATAATCATGCTTTGTTGTTTTGGTTTATTAGTATCAAGAACTTTTGTTAAAATTTTTATTGTTGGTATCAAGAGCTTTTATTGATTATCTTTCAATTGGTATCAAGAGTTTTTATTGATTGGTATCAAAAGCTTTTATTGCTTTTATTGATAAAATTTTCAAATTGAAATTTTTATTGGTATCAAGAACAATTATTTAAGAGCATGTTTAGTTCAAAAAGGAAAAGGAATTTATTTTAAAAGTTTGGTATCAAGAGCATGTTCATTTCATTATTTTATGCATGTTGATACATATTCATGTTTAGTATTCATTGCATATATTTATTGTTTATTGCTATGCACGAGTTAAGGGGGAGCTTCTTTGAAGCTTAACTTTAATCCATGTATATATAACTCCATGAGTTTTGTCATCATAAAAAAGGGGGAGATTGTTGGCCCAGAGGCCTTCCACTCTAGTTTTGATGATGATTAACTCATGTAGTTATAGTTTACTAATAATCTTGTGATGTTTAGTTCCAGATACTTAACCAAGATATTAGTAGGTGATTAGCTTCAACAAAGGTGTTTTGGAGCTTTCACATGGTGATTCAAGAGCCCGAGCGTCAAAGTTCATATCTAGCACTCGTTGGAGTCAAGCTCGGTGGATCACGTTTGGATCGAGTCGACTTGGAGACGGCACTCTACAAGAAGACTTCGGTACATTGTTTAGTTTATGTTTTAGATCCATTGTTAAAGATTAGATAGTGTGATATGCTCAAGTTCACAACACACACAGTTGTTTAAGTATCATGTTTTTGTAGTTGGATGAGTTTTGAAAAAAACGATTTTCTATTTCAAAAATCCTAGTTTTGAAAAATACAGATTTTGGTTTTTGGCAAAATTTTCATAACACAAAAATGGTTCAAATAGTTTGAAATATGTGTTGAATTTTTTCACACATGTTTGTATATCAAAGTATTATACTGAAACTATTTTTGTGGATTTTTTGAGATTTTATGGGATTTATTTGATAATTAAAAACTCAAGTTTTAAATCCTTTAAACAGATCTGCCAGGCTCTGGCGGTCGACCGGGCCGGTCGACCGACGTGCACAAGGACGTGCACTTAGGCTAGCTTCTTGGGCCGGTCGACCGAGCGGTTGACCGAGCGGTCGACCGACTGAAGGCAACCCACTCTCGGGTTGTCCCGGTCGACCGGGCGGTCGATCGGACAGAGAGCCGTTGCCCTATGGTTCTGAGCGCGGTCGACCGGGCGGTCGACCGGTAGGCTCAACGGTCAGAAATTTGACCGTTGGCCGGTCCACCGGCTGGTCGACCGGAAGGTCATTTTTGACCTTTCTGCCAGCCAACGGGCAGATTCTGTTGAGGGCTATTTATACCCCATTCAAGAGTTGGTTTTTAAAAAGTTTTTGAAGAGCAAATTTCCATCTTCTCAAGTGTTTAATTCCTAGTTTTCAAAAGAGTTTTTGGGTTCAAAGTTTCCATCTTTATTTGTTTTAAAGTGTTGGAAAATTCAAAGAAAAAGAGAGTATTTGGGAATTGGTTTTTGATCTCTATTTCAATATCTATCTTGTGATTTTTCCAAGTGTTTTTCTTTGTTGTTTTCATTTCCAAACACTTTATTTTCTCACTTGAGCTTATCATATCTACCTATCTATTAGGATCTTTGTTTAGTGAGAAAAAGAATTGGTTTGTGGTCTTTTGATCACCAAGTTGTAAACCCTCCTACTTTGTGATATCCCTCTTGTGTAGAGGTTGATTTTTGGAGTGGTGGCTTTGTGCCCTATCCCTCTAGTGAGAGGTTGATTTGTTGTTTGGCTTTGTGCCTATCCCTCATTTGTGAGATTGATTTGTGGTGGCTTTGTGCCTAGCCTCTAAGTGTAGAGGTTGTGTTTGTAATTGAGAGAGGAGTTGTGTACTCCTGGTTGTATTGCCCCAAATCCTCAGTGGAGGTTCCCTGTATGGGAGTCCTGTGTGGACAAGTTAGTGGAAATCTTCTGTGTGAAGGCGGGGACGTAGAGCTGGGTGCTCGAATCTCGAAACAAATCTCGGTGTTTGCGTTTGTTCCATTGACTCTCACTCTCTCTCTATTACTTTGTGCCTTGCATCATTCATATTGTCATATCATACTTATATACTTGGTTGTGATTGTTTTTGTGCCTCACTTGTGTCTAAACACGAGAGCTTCATATAACACCTCAATTCTTATTCAGAGGAATCAAGAGGAGTTAGTCCAGAGCCCTTCACCGGGAATTCGGCTACACTCGTTGGTTACACTAAGTGTGTTGTATTTAAGTTTTAAATTTCGCATTTTGTTCATTAGATTAGCCGTACACCTATTCACCCCCCTCTAGGTGTACTTACAATTTTAACATCATGATTCCTCAAATTAACTATTTGATAAAATACTCCACATATACTGTGTCATCTATCCACATATATGAACTAGGCCAATTAACAAGTAGATCGAAACAAGTAACAGTCCAAGATATATCACCATTTGGCCTAAGCCAACAACGACGAACTACTAACACATGAAATGACGCCGATAAATGCTCATATTAACTCCACAATTAAAGTGAGCATTCACTGATATCATATGAAATGGTACGGGTAATCATATACGTCAAATATAGCAGAGGGTCACATGAAATGATACAGGTAACATATAAACAATACTGACAATGATAAATAAGGAATTGATATAAGAGCAAATACTCACTGATACTTTAATTTTGATATGTCTTCAACTTACATTGTATATTGAAAAGATAAAAATTCTTATGTTTAATAAATGAATGGTTTTCAATAAACACAGTAGCATAATTTATTTAAATAGGATTAACAAGAAAACACTAACATGAAATAATATTAAAATACACAGTAAGGTAAACAAAAGAATACTCACGATGAAGTTAAATAAAATTACACAAGAAAAAAAAACACTCACCTGGGCTTATCACGAGTCCAAGTACCTACTTTTGAAATTCTGAGAAATCTACATTAAATTCATATCAATTAAAAAATTGTTAGGATTTTACAATGATGTTCTACTTTGGTGTTATAAAGGGTTTTAATCTTGATAAATTAGTTTGGAGTTGGAAACATAGTTCTCTGGGTCTAATGAATTTAATAGGTTTAATTTAAACTATTTTCTAATTTTTATTAGATTTTTAATAGGCTTTATAACATTAAATCCCTTAACGAATCTGAATCAACTATTAAGGAAAATCGCTTTAAAGTGGGTGATTTGAGTTAATTTATGTTGCTATTCATCTGAAAATTTTATCATAGGTTGTAGAATTACTGTAGGCTGTTGTTTATATTTTTCTCTATTTTTTTGATATTTTTAGATAATTATTTTAATTGTTTTTCTATAGGTAGATAGGTCTGGATTTCTCAGTTTGGTCAGATTCTGTCCTGTGGGTCTGGGTCAAGGAGATGCAGGCCCTTGCAGTTTGGGGTAGGATGCAGGCTAGTGGGCCAGACTGTTGTTGTTTTATTTTTTTTTTGTTTTTTAAAAAAAGGGGGTATGCACATGCAGCCCACGCCAGACCAGGCCAGCCCAGGCCCAGCCAGGCCAGGCCAAGCCTGGTTTGGGTCTGGCCTGACACTGTACAGACCCGCCTGGATCTGTGCAGTGTTAGGAATTTTTTTTTTTGTGAAAATTCTTGATTGTAAAATTCCTAAGAAATATGTAAATTGAGATATGTATTGGTATATTCTTACATGTATTTTAGTTGAATTTGTGATTGAGTTTTGATGTAGGAATTTTTGTATAAATAATGTAAACATGATCTATCAATTAACTGAAATTTAATTCACAAAATTTTGATCTACTTACTTGGATTTGTTCCCTCTTACTTGCTCCTCAATCTCTGCACTTCGAGATCCTATTGTTTACAATTCACTTGAGGAAAAAGGGAAGAAGGAAGTGGGGAGAGTTTGGTTAGGGTTTTCTCTTAAGGTAGAAGAAGAAGAAGAAGTTTAGGCTTTTTATTAATTATTAGGGATTTAAAAAAATCTGAACTTCAAGTTGGATTAAACTAAAAGATTTGGTAGTTTAGATTAGGTTGTGGATTGCTAAAAAATCTCAGGAAAAATTCGGTTTACATCTGAAAATTTGAGTTGGCTAGAATATTAGGTTCAAATTTAAATTCGAGTGCCTTTAGAACCACACGCCAAAGTGGCGTCATGGTTTGGGTATTAGGATTTGATATAGATGGACTCGGGTTCGAGCCATGGCTTTAACAAGTTAATTAAAATTCTTTTTTTATTTATTATTTTTTTATCATTTTAATTTATCCATTTGGGTATTATGAAATGGGTATGGGTTGGCTATGGGGGTTAAGTTGAATTTTAAATGAGATAAGAGAATAGAAGTGGAGAAAAGGAAATATGGCTAGGGTTTTGATTCATGGGCTTAGGAAATAGAAAAAGAAAAGGAAAAAGAATAGAAAGAGGAATAAGATTGGGCTTGGATTTGGGCCAAAGAAAAATAACGAAAAAAAATAGAGAAATAGGAGAATAATAACAAAGAGGAGTGGGCTTGCCATAATAATAAATATTCAAAATAAGTAATGATAATAATAACAACACCAATAATAATAATGAATGATTATATGTAGGGGTGCCACCAAATGCAGATTATCTGCGGATATCCGCATCCGAATCCGACTCGATTACGGATACATATATCATTTTTTCACATCCGTCAATATTCGTATCTGTATCCGTATCCGAAAGTTAGATGCGGATACATATATGGTAAAAGCAATATCCTATTCGTATCCTATCCGATATTCGAATGCTGGGTGCTTGATAATGATATCCGTATGAAAGAGACTATTCTTCAATGGAATAAGGCATTAGATTTTGATATTTTGAGTTGGTAAAAAAGTAATAGTGGAAAGTATTTGATTCTTGCAAGAGTAACACGAGATATTTTTAGTATTTCGACATCAACCGTTGCATCCGAATCGGCATTTAGCACCGGAGGTCGTGTAATTCATTGCTATAGAAGCCGAATGACAATGGATATGGTGAAAATATTGATATGCACACAATAATATTCATAATATGTGCCATATCTAATATTGTTGTAGATGAGATAAGAAGTAATATGAGTATATCTGTTTAGTTTATCCTTAATCATATCTATTTTTACATATCTGATTAGTATTCGCGTACGATCCGTTAATATTCGATCCAAATCCGATATCCGATTTTGGCAGATACAGATATCATTTTTTCACATTCGCCAATATTTGTATTTGTATCCGTATCCGAAGGTTGGGTGCGAATATGATTATGGTAAATGCAATATTCGATCTATATCCAATCCGATGGCACCCTAATTATTTATCAATAACACTTAAATAATTGATAATAGAGATTTATCACAATTAGTGATGATAACCCACATGAAATAATAATAATAATAACAATATTGTCAATAATATGTAATATATACTTAAATTTATAAAAATACTCATACTTGCATGAATACAGATCATGAACAAAAATCAAGTATATATGTATATACATCTATCTGTACACATAAACAAAATAAATTAATAAATAATGATATTGGTAGTAAATCTAATAAATTAATAGAATGGAATACAATATTATTAGGTAGGGGATATTACATTCTACCCACCTTAACGAAAATTTCGTCCTCAAATTTCAATAAAGCAAGGAATGACGAAAGAGAATCAAAGTTGATCAAAATTGATAATGAATAGATATGAAACAAGAGCAAGCATGATAGGATAGAAATCGAGGGAATGATATGATGTCTTCACGCTCCCACATCGCTTCTCGGTGCCTCCCGTGCCAACCACTCTTCTGTTGCGTACTCTGATTTCTGTCGTTGGTTCGAGTGTGATGGACAATTTCAAGAGTCAAAATCGGGTAAAAGAAATTATAATGAATATGAGAATCAAGAAAAAAATCCAAATCATGTTAGAAGAAGAATTGGAATTAGGAATATCAGAAGATCAAAGAGATGGATTTCCAAAATGGAGGATGATCAATTCCAAATGGAGTCAATATCATCGTATGAATAGTATATGTATATTGCAGTGTAAATATAACATGTATCAGGTCACAAGTATGAATTAAGTCCTCTTTTTTATGTCAAACCTGGCTCTGATATCAAAAAAATCCTGTCACGCCCCGCTTCCCAAAATACATTGAAGCGGAGACAGAACGAGAGTCGACGATGTATATACGCGAGGAAAATATCTCACGTATATACGCTAAGCCTAAAGTGACCTAAACAAGTTATATAAATCAACAATAAAAGCAATAAAGTCACTGCAATAATAAATATAATTCCCACACATGATAACAGATGAATAAAAGAATGTAAAGGCAACTGGATACGATATAGAGAGAATCAGGAAATAACATGAATAAAAAAGTTAAAATACCGATAATCAAGCAGAGAGAGACTTCAGCTCCTCGCAATATGTCCGGTCTCACCGAATACCTGATCAATATAAGAAAATATCCAATATCTAGACGTGCAAATCGAGGGTCGTCCCCAATGAGTGTGTAAAATAAAAAGGGAAGGTGCATGTGTATATAATGTGTGAGCATAAGATAATAATATACAGGATAAGGTTGAAATAACATTATGAACAATTTATTATTATTATGTCAGCGAACACCAATTGCCACCTGTAATAGTTGCATCTCATACACCTATCACACGTGTCAATCAAGGTCCTATGTTATTGAAACTGATTGGTTGGAGACATTGTCCATGTTTTAAGTGGGTCCCGTGCATACCCGGGACCACGGCCTAAACTCCTGGCACTGAACCAAGCCCTATCACAAGGTAGTCAGGTAACATGTAATAAGAACAGGAACAAGACTAGGGTGTCAGTCACCCCACATGAACCCTGCATTGGAACCTTCTTTCGGTTGCGCAACCTTTTATTTATCAGAAAAATTAAAAGGCGTGTAAATTCTTTGTTTGATTGTAAAGAAAATTACAACGGATCAATAATCCGATTACAAAAGAGGGGAGAATAATTAGATTTCCCCTTTATTTAATGCTGGGTTCTTGATGTAGCGGTGGAAAGTGAATCTTGTTTTTTGTTGACCAGGTGAATGTCACTATCTTCTACTCTTCAGACTATGGACGGAGTAGCACAGCTCCTGTCCAATAAAATCTCAAAGAGACTTGAGGTAAGAACAAACTTGTACTCAGCAAGTTGTTAGAAGAGTTCAACTCTTTCTTCAGTACTCCTCCAGTTAAGAAAATCTTTCCGACCAAAACTTCTGACCCCTCTTCATTAGCAAACTGAGCTATTTATAAGGGTTTCAGGGGTAAAACTGTCTCCTAAAACCCTCTATAATGGGGTTAACTCTCCTCATTATGTGGGCAGTAATTGACCCAGTAAGGAGAGCATTTATAACCGAGACGCAGAGCTTCTCTATAGTCGGAACGCGGGCTTTGAGCCTCACGTTTTGGATGCTGACTCCAAACATTGCTAGACGCGGGTTTCGAACTCTGCCAGACGTGGGCTTCAGGCTCTGCGTCTTGGCATTGCAGTGATATCGAGACGCAGGCTTCGAACCTTGCATCTTGGCACTATAGTGATGTCGAGACGCGGGGTTCGAACCTTGCGTCTTGGCACTACAGTGATGTCGAGACGCGGACTTCGAACCTCGCGTCTTGGTCGTTACAATGCAGTTGGGACTGAAAGTACACCTAGAGGAGGGTGAATAGGTGTATTGATAATCTAATGACAATTGATGCAGAATTAAGAACAAATTACAACACACTTAGTGTAACCAAATAGTGTAGCCGAATTCCCAGTGAAGGGCTCTGGACTAACTCCTCTAAATTCCTCTAAATAAGAGTTGAGATGCTATGTAAAGCTCTCTTAGTTCAACACAAGTGAGGCACACAAACAATACCAAGCATATATATGATATGAGGATGATGCAATGCAAGATATGAAAGAGAGAGAGAGTTAGAGATAGTGGATCAATCGCAAACAACAAGATATGTTTCGAGATTTGAGCCACTGCTCTACGTCCCCACCTTAACACAGAAGGATTTTCACTAAATCGTCCACATAGGACTTCCCACACAGGGAACCTCCACTGAGGATTTGGGTAAGACAAACTAGGAGTACACAACTCCTCTCTCCAACAAACACTGCCTCTACACAAGATGCAAGGCACAACAACAATCACCTCTACACTTATAGGGATGGGCACTTAGCCAAACAACAATCACCTCACACTAGAGGGATAAGGCACAAAGTCAAACAACAACCTCAATCACCTCTACACTTAGAGGGATACCAACATAACCTCCACAATCACCTCTACACAAGAGGGATAACAACAAACCCAAATAAAGGAAGGTATACAACTCTTGGTAGTCTCACTAAACCACAAAATAATTTTCTCACCAAAACATGATCCTAATAGATAGAATAGATATGATAGCTCAAGTGTGAGAATACAAGGTGTTTGAAAATCAAAACACAAAAAAAATACTTGAAAAAACAATTAGAATAAGATAGAAATGAAGATCAAACCAATATCCCAAATACTCTTATTTTCTTTGATTTTTCCAACCCTTGAAAACAAATAAAGATAAATCCTATTTAACCCAAAAACTCTTTTAAAACTTGTTGCTAAAACACTTAAGAAGATGCAAATTTTTGCTCTTGAAATTCTTGATTAAAACAGCCCAAAGGGATGGGTATTTATGACCCATCAAAAATCTAGCCGTTGGGCCAAGACAACAGAAATTTTCTGCTATCGGTCGACCACCCGATCGACCGGCCAACGGTCAGATTTGTAACCATTGTGCCATCGGTCGACCGTCCAGTCGACCGAGGCCTGGAAACAGAGAGCAAAGCTATCTGCCGGTCGACCGGGTTGGTCGACCGGCCCTCCAGCTAAATGGCCTGTGCATGTTTGTGCATATCGGTCGACTAGACTTGTCGACCGGCAGAAGGCCAGTCCAAACAAAGTTTTAGGGATTAAAACTTGGTCTTTATAATTTCAATTAAATCCCATAAAATATCATAAATTTCACAAAAATAAGTTCTTGTAAGATCTTTGAATACCAAACATGTGTGACTAAAATTCAACACATATTATAAACAATTTGAACTATTTTTGTGATATTGAAATTTGGCTTAAACACAAAATTGGTATTTTCCAAAACTTGGATTTTTGAAATGGAAAACCGTTTTCTCCAAAACTCATGTAAATACAAAAACATGATATTGAAATAAATTTGAAGCATATTGTTATGGGAAGAATCCAATATACATGAAAGATATATATCTATATTTTTGACATGAAATCCAAAATCGGTTAAACCAAAAACCAAAACCAATTAACTTTAAACTTTTGTGTGTGTGAACTTGAGCATATCAATACTATCTACCTTTACACAAGATCTAAATATACTAAACTAAAAACAAACCGAAGTCTTCTTGTCTCCAAGCCTACTCGATCCAAACACGATCCAACGAGCTTCACTCCAACCGAGTACTAGATGCGATCTTGACGCTCGAGCTCTTGAATCAACATGTGAAAGCTCCAAAACTCCTTTGTTGAAGCTAAACACCTACTAATATCTTGGTCAATCATTGAAACTATTTAAACACAAGATTATTAGTAAACTATAACTACATGAGTTAATCATCATCAAAACTAGAGTGATGGGCCTCTGGGCCAACAATCTCCCCCTTTTTGATGATGACAAAACTCATGGAGTTATATATGCATGGATTAAAGTTAAGCTTCATAAATGCTCTCCCTTAACTCATGCATAACAATAAACATAAAGATATTCAATGAAATGCATAAATTAAACAACATACATATGCATAAATGAGAAATAAACATAAATGAACTTTCCAAATACTTCTCCCTTTTTTGCATAAACAAAACATATATGCATTAAACAAGAAAATACATACACAAGAATATACATACATATATAAATTCTTTTCTCCCTTCTTGTATAAAACAAGGAATGAAATAATCATGCATAAACATGCATATATAAAACTCCAAAATTCCTCTCCCCCTTTTTGTCAAATTATCAACAAAGGGGCATAAATAAACTCTCAAAAAAAATTCTCCCCCTTTTTATCAAATCAAATAAGAAGGATGTATATGCGATATACATTCATGAAAAGGGGAGACGTAAAGTTAACTCCCCTGCATACATGCGTTACATGAAAAAGAGATGACTAAACCCTAATCACATAACACATAATATACAATATATAAAAGGAGATGTGAAGCTCCCTCTACACACGTATAAGACATAGATAAGAGAGGTCAAGCTCCTCAATATGAGATACACTCAACATGAATCTATAAATAGAGAAGATGTTAAGCTTCCCTTGCATATAAGCAATGCATATCAGAACAATATGATACCAATTGAAAAATATATCAATTTATGATAAAGGTATACATCGAAACATTATGATACCAATTTATGATACCAATTGAAAATAAATAAAATATTTTTAAGATACCAATTAAAAGTGAACAAAAATTTTAAGATACTAAAAGATACCAATTGAAAATATCTTGATACCAATTTAAAATGTCTTATAAATTTTGATACCAATAGAAAATGAAATATTGTACGTTTTTGATACCAATTGAAAAATATATATTGCAAATTTTGATACCAATTGAAAGTAAAAATCAATTGAAAATACAAACTAAATTTTTTGGTTAAACAAATTATTTTACAATAAAGATACCAAATTGAAAATAATACCAATTTATGATTATTGATACCAATATTGAAAATGTTAGCATATACCAAAACAAAACATTTTTCATCATAAAGAATGGGAGTAAGATATTAATTGAAAATAAAACCGATTGAAAGATACAATACGAATTTTCTCCCCCTTTATGAAATACTAATAAAAACGATGCATAAGCTTGTATAAGATACCAATTGAAAAATAATTGACATTAAGGAGGAAATCAAACTTAACATAAACATAATTTGTACTTTAAGATGTAAAGATGTAAGCACAATCAAATCATATATATATATATATATATATATATATATATATATATATATATATATGTATATATATATATATGAAAATGTAAATACCAATCGAAATTGATATTATTTTGAAGTTTGAAGCATACATATATAGAAAAATATAAATGAGTATACAAACATAAAAATATCAATTGTAATACCAATTGAAAATATAATGGGAATCAAGTGTATAACTCATACTACCTCCCTTTCATGCACATGTTAAAAAGATTTTCAATTTGAGCATATAAGACATGATCATCCATTAATCCGCCCTTAGCAGGAAGAAGTTTTCAAAAATAGGATTTGAAAATAATTTAACATGTTTGAAAACTCTTCCAAAATGAAGAAATATGCAACTAGTTTTATGATAATCTTGAAAACTAGTACAAAGTCCTTCAAGTAAGTAATAAAAACATGAATGAATTCAAGAAAATCACACGATCATCGTCACTCAAATAGCTATAAAGCTCATATAATTTATGGAAACAAATCATGAGTAAACATCAAATATAGAGTGTAAAAAGTCATGTAATCAACAAAATCATGGAATAAGGCATTCAAGCTTAATGAAAATTCCTTTATCAAAAACATGAAACTCATCAAAATAAATATACTTCAAGGTATATGTATTTTAAAGAAAACTAAAAGTATGCATATATATCTCAAACACAAATGAGTCCTAAATAGAATTTGCATGAAAAGCAAGTGACTCAAGAGTATACATGTATATCTGAAGTTTTAACAAAATTAACATATACATGAAGCTAAACACATTACTATGAAAAATATGTACGAAAAATAGGGAATACAAGTCAAAATGTAAGAATCATCAAAACTAGGTTATACTAGTACATCTAATGGGTACAAATGAGCAATTAAGTACAAACATATAATAATCAATTTGTGGCTCACTAGTTGTACAAGTATATACATAAGTTTTAATGAAAACTACATCTAAACATGTAATCAAAACATGAAGCATAAAATTATAAACAAAAATCAATATGATCATTATGTAAATGCACATGTTTTAGAGTAATGATTTACATAATAGTTAAACTATAGTGAGAACACAAAATATTGATCCATATGAACATGGGTGTATCTCAATTACTTTACATGTATGTCATAAGTCTAAATAACATGGCATTTAATAACAATCATGAAAAACTAAAGCATGCTAAAAATCAACAATACGAAAGCATGTGAACTAAATGGGAGTTAGAGATAGTTACCAAAATTATTAGGGCTAATCTTTAGATCTCCAAACCATGGTGGTCCTCACACCAAACTCCCCTTGAAAGTGATACATCCAAAAGTGTCACCATATAGCTCGGAACGCATTCACCTCAAGGCACCAATACATCTCACGTCATGTGAGAGCCTACACCTACATTAAATAAAATAGGAGTGGATTTTGGTACCTATACATTATTGGGTCCATAGGGGTTAGCACCTTTCCTAACCCAAACAAATTAACTTACAAAATTTACATTATGTATTCTATCATCACAAAACTTTGCAAGGTGGCCCTTACGTCCACAATGTGTATATGTGTACACATGAGCATAAATCATGTCATGTGTGTGAACATGAGAGACATGTGTATGTCGTGATTTGTGTGCATGCATAGGAGGAGCATGTCTCTTGTGAAACATGGATTCTAACCGTGTGTGGTTCATGGCACATTGGCTCAAGTAGAGCCCAAACAATCAACACTCTTCTTTAAAGCACATATATCATTTTCAATCATAGAAGAAGAGGTGGAGCATGCAATAGGTATACTGGATGATGAAGCATGAAAAACATGAGTATCTAAATTATTTTTCAAGGAAATATTTTCCTTAGAAACCAAATCCAATTTCTTTGAAATTAAAACAATTTTATTTTTCAAAGATTCATTTTCTTTTAAAACAAAATCGAGTTTTGAAGACAAAGCCTCGTTATTCTTCAAAACAACATCGCATTCATTTTTATTTTTTTAAATCTCATTTTCCTTTAAGACAAGGTCAAGTTGGGTTTTCAAGAAATCTCTTTCACTTGAAATCTCAACCTTCTCTTGCAAAATCAAGTCAAGTTTTGAACACAAATCCTTATTTTTTATTTAATTTAATACTTTTTTTTCCAAAACTTGGTATTTTTCAAGTAAGTTTTCACAAACAATGGAAAGCTCTTCATTTAATGCATTGGCATCCATACTATCATAATCATCATTAGAAGAACTAGCACAATCATCTAGATGAGTTTCTGAATTTACCTCAAGGGAGTCATTCCCTTGGACCATGCAGCAAGGTTGGTCGGACTCATCTCCACTAGATTCCTCCTCCACATATTTCGTCATTTGTAGCGCGTGAGAGGTCAAAGTGTTCCACACTGCAAAAGCGGAATCTCATTGAGAAATCATAGACAAATATTCTTTGCTTAGAGTGCATCTAAGTGTCTCTAGGGCTTGTGCATTGGCCTCTATATGCTTGTTATTATCAAGATAGGATTTCTTGATAGTAGCAAGCTAAACATGCATTCCTAGGGTTTTTAGGTACATACTCATCTTAAGCTTCCATACATCGATGTTAGAAACATCAAACATAGGAGGGGTCATGAAGTCCATGAGTGTAAACTAGATGTGTGCAAATGCAATATTATATTAGTTAACAAAGATTTCACTCCTAGGTGGTTAAACCTAATATCAGGAGTGTAGGATCTGATACCAATTGAAAGTACACCTAGAGGGGGGTGAATAGGTGTATTGCTAATCTAATGACAAATGATGCAGAATTAAGAACAAATTGCAACACATTTAGTATAACCAAAGAGTGTAGCCGAATTCCCAGTGAAGGGCACTGGACTGACTCCTCCCTCTAAATAAGAGTTGAGGTGCTATGTAAGGCTCTCTTGGTTCAACACAAGTGAGGCACACAAACAATACCAAGCATATAATGACATGAGTATGATGCAATGCAAGATATGAAAGAGAGACAGAGTTAGAGAGTGTGTATCAATCGCAAACAATAAGATATGTTTCGAGGTTCGAGCCACTGCTCTACATCCCCGCCTTTACACAGAAGGATTTCCACTAAATCGTCCACACAGGACTTCCCACACAGGGAACCTCCATTGAGGATTTGGGTAATACAAATTAGGAGTACACAACTCCTCTCCCCAACAAACACAACCTCTATACAAGAGGCAAGGCACAACAACAATCACCTCTACACTTAGAGGGATGGGCACTTAGCCAAACAACAATCACCTCACACTAGAGAGATAAGGCACAAAGCCAAATAATAACCTCAATCACCTCTACACTTAGAGGGATACCAACACAACCTTTACAATCACCTCTACACAAGAGGGATAACAACAAAACCAAATAAAAGAAGGTTTATAACTCTTGGTGGTCTCACTAAACCAAAAACCAATTTTCTTACCAAAATAAGATCCTAATAGATAGGATAGATATGATAGCTCAAATGTGAGAATACAAGGTGTTTGGAAATCAAAACACAAATAAAATTGCTTGGGAAAATAATATAAGATAGAAATGAAGATTAAAATCAATATCCCAAATACTCTATTTTTCTTTGATTTTTCAACCCTTGAAAACAAATAAAGATAAATCCTATTTAACCCAAAAACTCTTTTAAAACTTGTTGCTAAAACACTTAAGAAGATTCAAAATTTTGCTATTGAAATTCTTGATTAAAACAGCCTAAAGGGATGGGTATTTATAACCCATCAAAAATCTAGCCGTTGGGCCAAGACAGCAGAAATTTTCTGCTGTCAGTCGATCGCCCGGTCGACCGACCAACGGTCAGATTTCTGACCATTGTGCCATCGGTCGACCGCCCGATCGACCGAGGCCTGGAAACAGAGAGCAGAGCTCTCTGTCAGTCGACTGCCCAGTCGACCGGGGCCAGATCCAGAGAGTAGAGCTCTTTGATGGTCGACCGGGTCGGTCGACCGGCCTTCCAGCCAAATATCATGTGCACGTTTGTGTACATCGATCGACCAGACCGGTCGACTGACTTCTTCCTCGGTCGACCGTCCGGTCGACCGGCTGAAGTCGAGGTCAGACAAAGTTTTAGGGATTAAAACTTGGTCTTTATAATTTCAATTAAATCCCATAAAATCTCATAAATTTCACAAAAATAATTTCTTGTAAGATCTTTAAATACCAAACATGTGTGACTAAATTCAACACATATTATAAACAATTTGAACCATTTTTGTGATATTGAAATTTAGCTTAAACACAAAATCGGTATTTTCAAAACTTGGATTTTTAAAATGGAAAACCGTTTTCTCCAAAACTCATGTAAATACAAAAATATGATATTGAAACAAATTTGAAGCATATTGTATATGGGAAGAATACAATATATATGAAAGATATATATCTATGTTTTGACATGAAATCCAAAATCGGTTAAACCAAAAACCAAAACCAATAAACTTTAAACTTTTGTGTGTGTGTGAACTTGAGCATATCAATACTATCTACCTTTACATAAGATCTAAACGTACTAAACTAAATACAAACCGAAGTCTTCATGTCTCCAAGCTGACTCGATCCAAACACGATCCAACGAGCTTGACTCCAACCGAGTACTAGATGCGATCTTGACGCTAGAGCTCTTGAATCAACATGTGAAAGCTCCAAAACTCCTTTGTTAAATCTAAACACCTACTAATATCTTGGTCAATCACTGAAACTATTTAAACACAAAATTATTAGTCAACTATAACTACATGAGTTAATCTTCATCAAATCTAGAGTGATGGGCCCCTGGGCCAACAGGGACGCAGGATTTTACTCTCGTGTCTTGGTACTGTACTGATGATGAGGCGCGGACTTCAAACTCTGCATCTTGGCATTACATGAGTGGCTATGATTAGCCTCTCATTTAAACTCTATTTTCTGATGACTTGTCTTCAGTGATTTTTGGACAGTCTATAGAACCCGCTCTAAAGTTTTCAAAACTCTGTGGTTGACTGAGACGGGTTTTAAAATACTTTAGATTTTTCTTCTAGCAGCAATGTTCTCAAGACTGGACTAACAATCTTTTGAGATATTTTGAGCTTGACCTTGTCTGGATTTTGGTCTCCGTGAGTGTACTGTTAAACTCTTTGAAGCCACCAGAAATGATCGTTGTGAGTGTCTGGATACACAGTCCAGTTCTCCTCGGTGCTTTGAGCTGGTTGTTGGTGTACTGTTGAACTGGGGGTAAACAGTCATTTACTTGTGCCAGTGTATTGCTGAACTGATTGCAGAAACAAAGACTGAACGTAACTCTTGTAGACGTAGAGGTCATGTTACCTTTGAGACGCGGATCTTGTGAGTCTTATTCATAAGCGTCGAGTGGAGACGCAGCTCCCACTTGATCGAAGTAACACAGACTTCTTATTAAAGAAATGCAGCCCTACTGTTTTGCCAAGACGCGAGGTCTTTGAAGTGGAGAAGCTTCCTCCATTTTGCTGGAGTAACGCAGACTTCAAGGTGGTGACGCGGTCTTTCTTTAAAGAGACGTGGTCCTGTTAAAAGCGAGACTCGCGTTCTGAGAGATATTGCCACGTGTCGGGCGGAGCTCAAAGAGACGTCGTTCTCTTTAGACGCGATGTTCGCGTTTGAGGCGCATTGCCACACGTCAAGCGGAGATTGGGCTCGAGATATGTGCCGCGTATACTGGTGGACTACTGTGTCTATAAAAGACATCAGTCTTTTAAGAGTCATCATTAGACTCTTTTTCTTCTCCACTGAACTTCACGTCTAGGGCTTTCAGAACTCTTTTAAGAAAAGATTCGAGTTTTTTCTTCCTTCCTTCTTTTACAACAAATTCACAGCTGAAATGGCTCCAAAAACAAAACCTGTGGCTTCGTCCTCGAGCGCTATCACTCCAGAGGTGCAAATGGGCGGCTCTTCCACGCAAGTGGCCCCCATTTTCAGGTAAAGAACCATTTGACCTGATTTTCACCATTAAGGGACTTGAAGAGCTATTTTAACTCTTAAGTTTCTTCTGAACTGAACCGCCAACACGAGGCTCACGCCCATGTTTTTGACATCCAGACGTAGCTCTTGCACTGGTAGGCAAGACGCGGGTTCGATATATGCAGGCTTCATCCAGAGGCTCACATAAAATCCGCATCTTCGCTTCATCAGTTTGAATCCATATCTGCTTGTTAAACATGGGCTTCATTGAGCCTTGCGTTTGATCCTAACACTTAGAGAATTTTCCTAAGTGGGGGAGTTCAGACGCGGATTTTATGTGAGCTTCGCGTCTCTGAGGTTGGACACGGGCTTCACTGAATCTCGCGTCTGGGTCTAACACTTAGAAAAATTTTTAAGTTGTGGAGTTCAAAATGCAGAATTCATGCGTGACACGCGTCTTTATGTTTAGACGCGGGTTTCGCTGAGCTCCGCGTCTAGACTCTACCCTGCACCTTAGCTTCAACACTTAATCATTTTTTATTTAGATTTCTGACTTTGTGCTATCCTTTTTACAGTGCGATATTCTTTCAACCCTCTGTCTAAGAAGTGCCACTGTAGACATGTTGGTGGTGCTGATCCGAATCTGATCTTCGTGCTTCAAATGACTACTCTAGTATTTGCTCTAGAGTTAAGAGAGCATCGGGACAGGCTCAACAACCCTAGTATGCTGACCTTCTGGGAGATCATGACCAATGGACGATTCGAGTCTGACACCCGCATTGTGCCGAAGAAAACTGACTTCTTCTTTAGTGATGCTATCACTGAGTAAGATAGGGTTTTGTATGATTGAGACTGTAAGTGGCTCCGTCAGATTGGGGACATGAGATTTTTTCCTCCCAACATGGAGAGGATGTACCCCTTATCCTATCTTCAACACACTTCGATACACCGCGTAATGGAGTAGGACCTTTCTAAGTCTACCTCTGGCATGTCCCTCGACAAATTGGGTGTAAAGGAAGCATACCCTACTGGCCACGGGAAAGATGTATTCGGTTTATATCCCGGATTGGTCAGGGCCGAGTATCTGATAGGAGAAACCCCTCAGTTGGCCACCACCTTCATCAATCAATTCCTGAAGGTAAAGGATGATTTTCCCTCTGACTTTCGTCCGCTCGGGTGGGTCCACTCTACCGACAAGTCATGATGGGGTAGGATGGTTGGATTTGTTCTCGCTGAGCTCAGGGATTTACTGAAGCATGTGGGATTATACCATTCGGTTAGGGTCGTGCAGTATGGCCTCCCGCAAAGCTCCCACCATTTTAATGGCATCTTGGAGCGTTACAATCATCTGACGGACACATTTTTTACCCCAGTTGGAGAGATAGGACTCGCTCTTCATGAGTTGTATGAAGTCTCGGGGTTAGTAATTAGAGATGCCCCATATGAAGAGTATGTCCCGACTACTGAAGAGCTTCACCTATTGAAGAAAGAGGATCCTCAGGTGTATGAGACTTATTAGGAAGTGTTATGTCACTTCCATATCTGCGTACAAATATCCGTCTGGAGGAACAAAGGCGTTAAATAGATGTCCTGGGTGAGCTACCTGTTCAATGACATAAATGACAAGTCTAACCCAGTGACTAGTCTGGCCCCTTGCACTAATGAAGAGATTGCCGAGAGGATCAGTGCCTCCACAAGCTCGTATACGACCAAGTCGAATGAGGATACATTCAAGCCTGACACGGTCTTTGAAAGTTTTTACTACAGGCCTGGATTCTCATATCTGATTGGGCTCTACTTGCGGGCATCCTCATGTTATGGTTGAAGCGTTGTGTGATGCCAACGCTGCCGCATGAAGTGATTGCCGATGGGGTGCACCTGGCGGTTCTACTAGCGCATGGGAAGTCAATCTCTCTTTTTCAAGTGATGGTAGTAGGCATCCAAAATGGCTTGCGGGTGTTGACAAAAAGTCTATGCCAACGGTCTTTGAAAGTTTTTACTACAGTCCTAGATTCTCATATCTGATTGGGCTCTACTTGCGGGCTTCCTCATGTTATGGTTGAAGCGTTGTGTGATGCCAACGCTGCCGCATGAAGTGATTGCCGATGGGGTGCACCTGGCGATTCTACTAGCGCATGGGAAGTCAATCTCTCTTTTTCAAGTGATGGTAGTAGGCATCCAAAGTGGCTTGCGGGTGTTGACAAAAAGTCTATGCCAAGTGGAGGGCATTGTAGACTCCCAGGGCAGGCAAGTGGTGGATTCAGAGGGGAGGTCAGAAGTGAAGACTTCCAATTCCAAAGTCGAGCTTCCGTACACGTATCTGATGGCATGGTACGTCATGCACTGCCTGATGACGGCGGTGTCTCCCTCAAAAGGCTTCGGTCCTTTTGTGTAGAGGCTGGAGAATTCGAGTTGGTCACAGTACTATATGTACTATGTCTGAAAAACTATTCTAAGCAGCTCAAATTATCAGCTTGATCGATACTATGGGTAAAAGTTTACCTACCTTGCAGGACCAGACGATTTCACATGGCTACCATCTGGAGTCTTTTGGTGGCTCATCAACATTCAGCCTGGATATTTGATCTTCCGACAAGGTGATTCATGTACGATCAAACCTTACATGCCGAGTCGCTTAGGTAGTTTGGTTATGATCAACTATATGTCGGCAACCCCAACACTGGACTCTGCTTCAGTGGTAACCTATTTGAAGGTGCCCGGGTGCGATATTACAGTGTAGCTGGGGGAACAAGGGCTATTTTCAGTCTACCTCACAGGACGCCAAACTGTTATATAAGCCTCAGTTTTTGCACATGGTACTTCCTTGCTAGCAGGGTGCCCTGTTTTGGCATGAATACTTCTTGTATTAAGAGCATTAAGGCATCTTATAAAGCTAAGTTGGGTTCCAAGAGACGCATGTGTGGGATGAGCGAGTACCAAGAGGCTGAGAAGGAAACAGAAAGGGAGGCGGGGAGGGAGACCAGTAGGAATAGAGCGGCTTTGGTGTTGGAGTCTGGTGCGGGGGCTGCGGAGGAGCACCCTATCCGGAAGGCTCGACAAGTCGTGTCCAAGCGTCCTCGTGCCTCTACTTCCCTAGGCGAGCCCAGCCTGAAGAAGGCTAAGAAAGGATCTGAGGCTGAAGCTTCAGCCCGGATGCCTGAAGTAATCCCTCCTGGTGCTGAGGAGCAGGAGAGGGAAGAAGAAGAAGAAGAAGAATAAAAAGAGGAGGAGGCAGTCTTAACTCTTCGCTCCTGAGGTCTGCGTAGTCGGGGTCCTACGATTTTGGCAGAGGAAGAGCCTGCAGGTGAACCTCCCGTGACTGAAGGGGCCGATCAGCCTATAACTTCCTTGGCTCAAGAGAAAGAGGTGGAGGTACAACAACCGGGGTCTCCCAATATATTGATGCCTGCCTCATGGGTTATGGAGCCCAGCCCTACTACTAGGGTTCTTAGCGATAAAGCCCTAATCACTGAGACTCTCTGGGTCCAATTGTCGTCTTCATCGTCTGAGGAGCACGAATATTATTCTGGCAAAGAAGTCGACTTCAGTGATGAACATGCTCTTCCTGATACTAGAAAATTCTCGCATATCTCAGAGGAAGAGATGCAGGCATACGTCCCTGCGATAGTTCTACCGTCCGGAGAGATTGCTATCACTGAGGGCATTTCTTCTCTCCTCTTTAACTGCTTCTCTATCAAGTTGGGAAGATGTTTTAACACTTCATTTGAATTTCTTCTACAGGGGTGGCTACCGGTAGCAAAGGCACAACTTCTTCTCACATTGAGGAGATGATCTAGGAGCTGGTCCAGCAAGAGGGTCTTGAAGTTCCCGCTACCGGGATGCCTCATGAGGGTGTAACCACCGAGATTGGGGAACCCTCATCCCCAAGTGGCTTATCTAAGGACTTGTCATCTTCAGATCCTCAACTTGGTAAGAAAATAAAGATATGCTGTATACTCTCTTTTTCATTGTTATCATTGACATTAATGTTATGGTTGCAGAGAGTACCGGGGTAGCTCAAGTAGAGGATCTCATGGCGAGCATTGGTGTAGAGGACAGTGCAGTTCAAACTTCAGCCGGTGAACCCAGTGCTGTGGAGTTTGTTGTTGCCCCTGTTGCTGTGGAGGCTACCACAACAACCGTTCCGGAGGTGTTGGCCACGACCTCAGCGTCGCAAGAGCCTATTGTTGGACTTAACCCTGCACAAGTTTAGTTGGCTCCCGTCTCTGTGGATACTACCCATACTATCATAGAAAGGGGATCCGGGAGTGCATCAGCAAGGCTATCTCCAGCCACCGATATCATGGAAGAATTAGCGCATCAAATGGTGCAACAATTTTTTGCCTCCATGAAGTCCTGCATTAAGTTGGTCCTTTCTGAAGGAAGTTCCTTCGAGTTTATCCGGATGCTTCTTGAGAATCAGATCGAGAACATCCATCACACTGGAAGCCTGGAGCAAGTTAAGGCGTATCTGACGCTGGTTGAACAGCTGGAGATATGTCTGAGGGAACTAAAGACCCTAGAAAAAGCTAGCTCGATGGACGAGGCTCGGTCGACACTGAGTAAGCTCCTCGCTGCTTAAGAACACGAGCGAAAAGAGATGAAAAAGTAGATGGCTGATGAGGCCCGTCATCTCTATAACTTCCAAGCCGACTACCAAAGGTTGGTTGACGATTCGAAGGAATCTGAAGTTGTCATCAAGAGTACGGAGCAAGTCATTACCACTACTCGGGCAGTTATTTCTAAGGTGCAAGACTTGATTCAAGTCAACAAGCAGAAACTTATTGTCGCCAGAAAAAGGCTGGAAGAGCTGAAGATTGCCAAGAAAAAGTTCCAAGAAGATCTTGTTGCCTATTCCTCCGGGTTGGAGTCTCTTCAGTCACAGCTGGCTATGAAGAGATTCCTATCAGAGAAAGAGTTGCGGGTTTAAGCTTGGGCGAAGGTCGAGGAGGCACACCAGTAGGAGATGCAGCGCCTCAGGGAACGGATCTATTCTTTGGCAGAGCAGGATTATTAGCCTTCTTCCCCTTTTCTATTTTTCCATCTTTCATAATACTCCACTTGTCAAATAAGAGAGTGTTTGTATTATTTTTATTATTTTTATCAATTAATAAAAGTTGTCAAAAATTTATCTCGTCATTATTCTTTCTTTGCCTTTGAGAATCAGACGGACTCTTTGTTGCTTGGATGAACTCAACTTTCATAGTCGCAATCCTTGACTATTGTGGAAACACTGTCCTCAGTTATTTTTGTTGAGACACGACCATGAATGACAGATACAAAACTCAGATTGCACTGAGTTTGTGAATAAGACACAGCTCACATTTGTAGTGGAGACACGGGTATAATTTGTCAAGAGAAACACAACTCTGATTCATTGAGAGGACACGGCTCTGATTTGTCAAGAAAAACGCAGCTCTGATTTATTGAGAGAACACGACTCTGAATTGTTGAGAGAAACGCAAACCTGCGTTCTTCAATTTGATAAAGGGGACGCGGCACTCAGGCTTGTGAAAGGACGCGGACTTCAGGACACAACTCTGAATTGTTGAGGGATACGCGGCTCTGACTCTTTACGAGGACGCGGTTCTGGCTTGTTGAGGGGACGCAGATCTGAATTGTTGAGGGAATCACAGACCTGCGTTCTTCAATTTTGATAAAGGGCACGCAGCCCTCAGGACGCAGCTTTTGAAGTGTCGCATGCAATCAGTCTTGAAGATCTCGTCAGATCTTTTCAATGCCAAGTTTGCATTTGACGGCTGGGTACGCACGTCTTTGGGTTTTTCTGAAGCAAAAATCCACGTGTCTCATCCAAACTGGACTTAATATTTGCGTTGTAATTAAGGCTGTTAGTTTCAGCCTTTAAGAATGGCTTTAAATTTTATGTCATTAATTACAGGCCATTTTAGTGAGCCTATAAATAGGCCATAACCTCTTAAGAGTCATTCACCTTGATTGTTTCTCTTCACAGGCATATACTCTGAAGAACACCATCTTGATTGTCCACCTTCCCTTCAAGGGCATGTATTCTGAAGAACAAAAAGAACTCAAAGCTTTCATGCTTTCTTTCAATCTTCTTCGAAGGTTATCACTGTTAAGTGATTTCAAGATTAAAAATCATTGCTTTAAGTGCTTTCACGGTCGTGCCTTGACGAATGAAGCCCAACTTCTAGACCGTGCCTCAACAAATGAAGTCCAACTTCTAGAGAATTCTTTTCTGGGTAGAAACTGGCTTTTGCCATGATAAGTCTCGGTTTCTCTGAAGTTCTGTCATCCCCGTCCATGAAGAGACTTCGTCTCTTGATCTCTTCCTGAAATCTTTTTCTTGGGATTCATGCATTCTTACTCTGCAAATGCGCCTTTCACATTACTTGATGAAACACGAACTTATTGACTTCAAAATCTAAGTCTCAAGTTCTTCAGACGCGAGTGTGGTGAACTCAGTGTTTGGGTCTTGAAACGCGAGTTTTGCATATGAAGCTCGCGTTTAGGGTCTTGACTTAGAGAATTTTAAGTCTGCTCTTTTGAGCTCTCTAGACGCGAACATGACAAGCCCTACGTCTCAGACGCGAATGTGGCGAACTCTGCATCTTGAAGTTACCTTAGGCAGTTTTTAAGACCCGCATCTATGTCTTTGATTTATGCCTCGCGTCTCACATATCAGACGAGTCTAACACTAGACTGCGTTTGGATCCATATTTTTTTTATCCTGCATCCGTTAAATCCGCGTCTGGAGTTCATGACTTCAGTTTCGCGTTTGTGCTTCTGACTTCCTATTTCTGTCTTTGCGGAACTTTAACCTTTGGGTTTTTATTTCTTACAGGTTTTGGCCATATCGATAGTGCCAGTTCCAACGTCTTTGCTGGGTTCATGAGAGAATATTTAGACCGGCCAGCTTGTTCGATTGGCGAGCACTCGGGAAGTTAGAGCTTCTGTCTAAGGTCAAGGAGGATCCGCGCAGTTGCTGATACACATCAAGGGCTTATTGGACATGATGCACCAGTAATGCCTCGGGTTCTTCATGGTCACAGTGGGTATAGGGCCTTTGAAGGTCACGGGAAAGAGGACGTTACCAGTAAGGTTTCGGATCCTCCCTTTATTAATCTTATCCAAAGAAGTGACAACGATGAAAAAACCATGCTCGTTGGATGACTTTCTGGTGGTAGAGCTTCTCATTAAGCGAAGGATTACGGCCTTGTGAAGATCTTAGAACCAGTTGGTCAGGTGGAATCAGAATGCTCCCCTGCATTTCGACCTCGAGAAACACCATTGTTCTCAAGAGGAGAGGAAGTTAATCCATTATTCCTAGCCACACAGTCAAGAAGACGAACTTCATATATCTTTAATGTTTTGAGGAGTGAGTACAACCTTTCACTGAGGAAGAGGGACTTCTTTGTACTCCTTTGTTTGTAACACTCAATCTTATTGTATAAGAAAGCGCCTTGTATCACTTTCATATGTTTGACTATCAATAAAAGTGACACTTCTTCCTGTCTTCTTATATGTCTTGACTTCCTCTATTATTGAAAATCAGACAAATAGCAGTGGTTACTTTTGATTTGCTAGAAATGTAACATTTTAACTTAGCAAGTCAAAGTTTAGAAAAATTCCATTTAAGAAATTTGAGATTACTGTCAGAGGTGTGATATTAACTTGACAGGAGTAGGATGGTTTCTGTGGACTTGCCAATCTACGGATGAGAATGACAAGTGAAGTTTTCACCCCCACGGAGTATTATGACTGAGTATTCATCAGAGATTTAGTATAACGTAATTAGGACTCAGCTGGGGATTTGATGGAAACACTATTAAAGGTATGATATTAACCGAACAGTACTTTTAAGTGGACCTACTATTCTGTTGACGAGAATAACAAGTGAGACTAGACCCGTTGGGGATCTAGGAGGAATTTTACTTTTAGAGGTGTGATATTAACTTAACGGGTTGGATTAAACCTTGTCAGAGGTTAACTTGACAAGGATGTGAGCTAGATGTGTGATATTAACTTAGCTTTGCAAAAATTTCAATTTCGTTTGGGAAGACTGAAAATACCACTATCATAGGTGTAGTGTTAAACTTGACAGTGGAGGTAATACTAGAGGTGTAATTTTGAACTTGACATTAGTCATCTCGACTTCGATATGAAAGTTCGAGGGAAAGTCATTGTCATAGGTGTATTATTGAACTTAACAATGAACTGGATGTTAGAGGTATGATGTTAAACTTAGCATCGCTCATCTCAGCTTCGATATGAAATCCTGAGGAAAAGTCATTGACATAGGTGTATTGTTGAACTTAACAATGAATTGGATGTTAGAGGTGTGATGTTTAACTTAGCATCGTCATCTCAGCTTAGATATGGAAGCCTGAGAAAAAGTGGCTGTCAGAGGTTTAATATTAAACTTGGCAACAACTTAATCACTGTTAGAGGTGTAGTGCTAAACTTAACAATAATTTGTCAGAGATGTGATGTTAACATGACAGTAGTTGATTTGCAATATGAGCAATTTTGAGGACTTGCCATTCTATTGATGAGAATTGACAAGTGGAGTTTGAAATGTCAGAGATGTAGTGTTAACTTAACAAGAATTTATTTGCGATATGAGCAATTTTGAGGACTTGTCATTCTATTAAGGAGAATTGACAAGTGGAGTTTGGAATTGCCAGAGGTGCGATGTTAACTTGACAATTTTGAAGACTTGTGACTACATGTAGGGGAGCGACAAGTGAAGTTCATACTGATGGGGAGTATTAATACTTTTTACTGTTAGAGGTGTGGTATTAAACATAACAATGATTGAGCTTGTGGACCTACCAATCTATGGGAAAGAATTGGTGGGGGACTTTGGTGGAAAATAAATGAATTGTCAGAGGTGTCATATTAACGTGACAATTGTTGATTTTCTAGGGACATGGGAGGCGTGCTATTAGAGGTGTAATATTAACATAACAGCAGAGATTTTAAATGAGTTTCGTTGTCAGAGGTTTAATATTAACTTGACTGATTCCGCTGGGGATCGAGAGAAATGGTTTGTTAGAGGTTTACTATTAACGTGACAAGTCCCTGCTCATTTCATCGGGGAAATGGACACATGTATTTTTGTGGCCCTATCATGCTCTGGATGAGAATTGGTAGGATATTTTGGAGAAGAGGATGGGAGTAAGTTCCTTAGGATTTTTAGCAAACCCTTAAATATCAACATATTTGGTGTGCCTTTACCAACTACCGTTTGAGTTGGGCTAGCTATGTTATTTCCTTCAGTATGATAAGTTATCGAAGACTTATGTTGGACTTAAAAGCCAACAATTTCCTCTATCCTTAGCCGTCAAAGGCGTCAGATGTCTATAGATACACTAGAGAAGAGTAACCAGGCTAAAACCGAAGTCTTGCACTTTGTTTCTTCTTCAATGTTTATATCGTGCATCATGATGTAACCACGCTTGATCGGCTTAACACTGACCGACTAGAACGCGATCTAGTGAAGGAAGGAAGAAGCTTTTCTTTAGCGCCCTTCCAAACATCTTGGATCCTAAAAGTTTCGATCAGAGGTGTAGTATTAACCTGATCAGGATAAGAATGCTATTAAGGATAGTATTTCTTCAAGAATTTGTTATTGATTGGCATCATGAGCATATCGCCGCCTGGGGTTATAAGGCGATATGCTCCATTTGAATAGACTGACTCCACTACAAATGGTCCTTCCTATTTGGGCTGAAATTTTCCTTTGGTCATCATCACCATGGGTCTTCTGACGGTTAAGACAAAGTCACCTTTCTTGAAAGTCTGCTCCTTAACTTTCTTGTTGAAGGCTCTGGTAATTTGAGTTTGATAGAGCTCGATTTGCTGTTGAGCTTGCAGGCGTTTATCATCTAAAGCCTCCAGCTCTTGGAGTCACATTCGATGCTTCTCCTCATTTGTCATCTCTATTGTCAAGGCGATGCGTAGATATGTGATCTGGATATCTAATAGGAGTACAACTTCACACCCATATGCCAAAGAAAATGGTGTAGCTTTCGTCGGGGTTCGAACTGTCGTGCGATAAGCCCATAAGTATTCATCTACTTTGTCGTCCCAGTCACGTTGGCTTTTCGAGATGAATTTTTTAAGAAGTTTTCCAATAGTCTTGTTGAAAGCTTCTGCAAGGTCGTTAGCAGCTGGATAGTATGCCGTTGAAGACACACTCTGGATTCTGAACTTGTTGCAGAACCTTTGAAAGACTTGGCTGACGAACTAGGGCCCCATTATCATGGACAATTCATCGTGGCATGCCAAAGCGATAAATGACGTGATGTTTAACGAACCTGATCACGTCACATGTCTTTACCTCTCTCAAGGGAATAACTTCAGCCCATTTAGAGAAGTATTCGATTATGGTTAGGATAAACTGATGTCCTTTGGATGAAGGTGGGCTGATAGGGCCAACCACATCCATTTCCACATTTCGAATGGCCATGAAGAAGTTATAGGGCGAAGATGTCCTGGTGCCTGGTGGATGAAGTCACCATGGACCTGATAGGCATGACATCACTTAGCATAAGCAATGGCATCAGGGATCATCTTTGCCCAATAATACCCCAATCTTCGGAGTTGATCTCCAAGCTTCAAACTAGGCTGATGAGCTCCACACATACCATCATGCGCCTCTTTAGGTATTTCCTGTGCCTCCTTCTGTGACAAGCAGCAGAGGAGGATCCCATCATGTGATCGGTGATACAGTGTTCTTGTGATCGCATTGTAGTAGAATTTAGGGGCTTTCTTTCCAATGGCAGCAGCCTCTTTGGGGTCATCAGGAAAAATGTCGTACAATGCATAGTCGATGTACGGGAATCGTCGATCCCTGAGCTCTGGACCTGTTGAAGTCTCTAGAGCTTCTTTGTCTTAATGGTCTCCTGTCGCCTTTTGGTGGTCTTCAAAAGAGAATCTTGGACAATACAGGTCATGACTATAGACGAGTATTTTCTCTAATACTCCGACTGGAAGAGCCAAGGAAGCAGTAAGAGATGCTAGTGCATCTACATGCGCATTTTGCTGGCGAGGTACATAGTCGATGTAGAAGTTTCTGAACCTGTCTGCCATGTAGATAGTTGCGTTATGATAAGGTACCAAGTCTTTATGACTGACTTCGTACTCCCCGCGAACCTGGTTAACGATGAGCTTTGAGTCGCCATATGCTTCGAGATTTTTAACGCCAATCTCATTCACGATTTGCATTCCGATCAATAGAGCATTGTATTCCGCTACATTATTGGAACATGGCTCAGTTAATGAGAATGCACGAGGGATTACGTAGTTCTGTAGGGAGACAAGGACTACCCCTACTCCTGCTACGATATTTCCTCGCGGACTCGTTCTTGATGCACCGTCAAAGAAGAGTTGCCACACCTGTCCTTCGAAAGATGTCTGAGTCACGCAAACTTCAGCGATCTCATCTGAGAGATCTTCATAAAGTTTGGTCGTCCTTGAGTCTGGATGCTCAGCCAGGAAATCTGCCACCGCTTATCCCTTCACGGCTTTTTGCGGCAGGAATTACATCTCATATTTGGAGAGCAATATGGCCTATTTTGCCAATCGACCATTCAGTGACAATGGCTTTGTCATAAGCAACCTTAAATGATTGTCTTTTGATATAACGTGTATGGTTTGGCCCACCAAGTAGTGTCGCATTTTCTAGACTGCGAATACCAACACCTAACATTCCTTTTCGATCGGGTTGTACTGATGTTCAACTCCGATTATAGTTCTACTCAAATAGTAGATTGCTTGCTCGTATCCCTGATCATTATTATGGGCTAGCAAAGCTCCTAAAGAATGATCCATCACTCATACGTATATCAGGAAAGGTTTTCCTGTCACTAGAGCTGTAAGGACAAGTGGTCGCGTGAGATACCGTTTGATTTCCTCGAACGCTTGTCGGCAAGCATCGTCCCACATGAATGAAACACCCTTCTTCATCAATTTGGTGAAGTGTTGGCATCTTCCTGAGAGATTTGAGATAAACCTCTGGATATATCTAATCGCCCTTGCAATCCTCTAAGCTCTCTGAGATTTCTTAGAGGTTGCATCTCCTGGACAGCGTGGACTTTCTCTATGTCGAGGTGGACTCCTTTGGATGTAATAACAAACCCTAGAAATTCACTGCTAGCTACCCTCAGGAAGGATTTGGTGGGATTCATTTTTAATTAATGTGCCCGCATGATATCAAATACTGTCTTCAGATCTGTTATGTGATCGCCTTTGGCACGACTTTTTACTACAATGTCATCGACATAACATTCCACTGTTTTACGTATATGCTCATGAAAAATTGCATTCATAACTCTCTGGAATATTGCCCCCGTGTTCTTTAATCCAAAGGGCATGACAGTATAGCAATACACCCCAATAGCGTCCTGAAAGATGTATGCTTTTCATCATCAAGGTACACTTGATCTGATTATATCCTGAGAATCCATCCATGAAGGAAATTCGTTCAAACCCACACGTGTTGTCGATCATGACATCTGTGATTAGAAGGGGAAATTCATCTTTAGGACAGGCCTCATTTAGATCGCGGAAATCAATGCAAACCAGGATCTTCCCATTTTTCTTGATAACGGGGACAATATTGGCTACCCAATCAGGGTGTTGTTCTTTCCTGATAAAACCAGAGTCTATAAGCTTCTTGACTTCCGACTGGATTACTTCCATTATTTCTGGACGGAACCATCGCTGTTGTTGTTTGACTGGTTTTGCATCCGAATTGATGTTGAGGCTATGCAAAGCCACTTGAGGATCAAGCCCAGGCATATCCTCATAATTTCAAGCAAAAACATCTATATACTCCCACACAAGAAATATTAGATCTTCCTTCTCGGAGGGTGATAAGCTTTTACTTATAAAGATGGGCTTAGGATTAGCATCATCTCCCAGATTGATCTGGGTGACCTTATCCTCTGTGGGTGGTTTACGTTGTTCGAAGCAAATATCCCAGAGAGTGTTTAGGTGTTTGATCCAAGGATCTGTATCTGACTGGATTATTTCTTCATCTCCATCTTTCGGGTGGCTTGTTGAAACTATGTTTACCAAGATTTCTTTAAAGATGCTACCGACACTGACATCTGACTCCCACGATGACGTGCCGGACGAGCGGTAGTGATATGATGACTCTTCAGAGTCAGAGGCCGACGAGATTGGATTTGACACATAGCCCAACCCCCTGCGAGTTCGATGATAATAATCAGGGGCTTTCCCTTTTGGAACAAAAGATTGAAGCAGTGTTCTTCTTCCTTTGCCAAAGTTCAAGCCAGGACCATTTGTTAGGCCGTATCCCATGTTCTCCATCATTCTGAGTACATTTGGCTCATAATGAGAGCATTGAGGAGATTCATCCTCGCTTACAGAGACTTCGCGCGTCATTGATTTGGACTCAACTCTTCCAAAAAGGATTAGCCTTTGGCCTTTGCGTCTTGCTGGGACCATAAATAACGATCCTTGTGCATCACTGATGCCTTGATATGCCATGAGAGATGACCTCACCGGTACATTCAATGATGTCAGAGCACCTATTGCCGACCAGGGGTCATCATCTACATCGGTACTAGTGTCTGACGACACGAAATCAGAAGCAAACACAGAAAAGTAAGCCAAATCTAAGTCTTCATTAATATACCACTCGCCTACATCATTGACAGGGTTATTGGCATCGAGCTTATTAATGCTCGTTACAAGTGGGTTCAGCTCCTAAAGACATTCTTCATCTGCCTCTAGTTTAATGTCAGCTTCATTACCAGAGTCTGATTTCTCTGGCTGGGGATTCTCGTTCGTCTCTAGAGAATCTTGGTAAAAGAGAGAGTCTGTGAAGTAGTTCTCTACCCCTTAAATGGATGCTTTTCGGCAATCAGCGTTCGGACTTTTCTGTCTCCGTCAATATATTTCATGATTTGATGGAGAGTAAAGGGGACGATGGAGTTACGATGAGTCCACGGTCATCCTAGAAGCAAATTATACGAAGTGTCAACGTCAATAACATAGCACGTCACTTCAGATCTTAGGTCCCCAATCTGACATTTGAGTTTGATCTTCCCCATTGGGCGTATACCATTGGCATTGAAATCATAAATAGTAGTTTGGGTGGCGCTCAATCGGTGAGTGGGAATCCCCAAGTGCTACATGACCCGGCAAGGCATAATGCTAAATGCGGATCCTGGATCTACCTGCTTGTGGCTCACTTCAGACGATCCAATATACCCTGTGAAGTACAGGGGCCTATCATGTTTCCCCTTTACCTACATGTCGTCTGACATGAAGGTGATGCAGGGGGCATGTTGAGAGGTGTGGAAGGAGTCTTCTTCGTCTTCCTCCTGTGGTCCAGTTGGAATCCGGGCCATTAATACCTCAACATCAGCTAAAGCTTTTCTCAGAGCTTCTCTTGTTGACTTTGATAGTCTCAGAAGCTCGTAAAGGGTGATCCTGGCCGGAATATTGGCTAGTTGAGCCAAGTCATCAAAGCGGTAAGGTGTTAAAGATCCTTCCGCTTTGTCCTTTGGGAGGGCCTTAGCATACCGAATTTCTTTTTGTTTCTCCAAGGGTTGCTTTGCGGATGGCTTAGTTGTCTCGGGGATGGGCTTAGGAGGACTTGCCACCATCTCGTCATACTTCTTCAAGTACGACTGACCCCAACGAATTTCAGCCACGAGCGGTACATTGAGCTCTGTAGCAAGGACAATGTTTCCTCCTCTGAGTCGGTTAGTGAGGGGACATAAGTCTCTGTTTCCCGGGAAGAAGCGCACACCACATTGCAAGATGAGATTTTTGCTTTGCCTTTAGACTTTTTGTTGGTAATATTAGTCCATTGTTGGCTCTCCACAAGGTCAGGATGAACCCACATGATTTCTCCCTGAGGCGTAGGAACAGGTATGAGACCTTTCTCCTACTGGTGATGTGGATCAATGTTGAGTACCCTTAGTTCCCTTTTCGGCATGGGAACTACTCCAGCTGCCATTGGAGGCTGTACCCCGAACTAAAGAAATGACGTCATATTAGCTGACACTTTCTTCTGCTCTGGATGGAGCTTGAGCACGTCTGTATCAATCAAAACTTGAAGGATATCTTTGAAGATATAACAGCTCTTGAGAGGATGCCCCAGCATCCTATGATACAAGCAGTAGTTAGAATTGTCGGTCTTGCCGACCTCCTCAGGACGTCTAACTTCGGGAAGCTTCAATCTATTGCTTTTGTTGAGTAATTTTAACAACGAATTGACGTTTTTGTCCTTGAAGGAGTACTACTTGTTGGCACGCAGCTGATTTGAAGAACTACCCCCTCTGGTCAGCTGAGGTTTAACAAGGGACTTGGTCTTTGTCGCCAATGTATCTTTCCTTTTTGATTGAAAAGATACTTCTGGCGTGCGCCTTGTCATCTTTTTGGGTTTGGTTCTATTCTCTTCTCCCATAACCTTGGCGACAATCTCTTCTGCCTGTTCGCCTTACTGGACTAATTGTTTTCAGGTACGACTTTCAGCAACTCCTATCTGGGTTAGAAGTGAGGTTTGCAAATTGTGATGGCATGTTTCTGTTGGAACTTGATTTTGATGATACATTTGTGAAGTCATTTCATTGGAGCTCGATCTCACAAGCTTATACAAGAGGTCTACATGCTCAAGACTTCCCAAGGGTGATGGTTATAGATGTGTATTATATTGTTTATTAGAATGTTAAAAGCCTTGAATACACATACACATCATAAGCCCTTATAGTCGACTTATACATTTGATTAGTCGACTTATAACATCTATAGTCGACTAACTCCTTATTATAGTCGACTTAGCCTTTGCCTAGATGCATACCAACTCTCTGTTTTTGATTTGTATGCACTATTAGTCGACTTATACATTTTCCTAGTCGACTAATATATGGCCTAGTCGACTTATGCCTTCTACTGATCGACTATATTCAGTTTCCAGAAACATGTCTTTTGTATCAGCCATACCCTAGTCGACTTGTCCCCTTTATTAGTCGACTAATATAGGCAAAAATTATTCTTCTAGTCGACTAACCCATAGACTCAAGTCGACTAATGGCAGTTTCTGACTGTTAGACTGTTTCTGATTTATGGTATTTTATCTAACGTTTTAATATTCAAATTTGTCATGATAACTACCCTAACTGACCATAGATTTTAGCTATAAATAGGGATGTTGTCCTAGGCTAAAAACAACAATTCAAATCAATAGTTTTCTTCCCAAAAACTCTGTTCAAAAATCTGTTTTTCAGAAAACTATTTTCACTTTCAATTCTTCACTCAAATTCTAATCCTTTAGCGAAGATTTTAAGAGTCTACCTATAAGAGTCCTTATTCACGATCACATACAGATTAAGGGCTTATAGGATTGTTTGTAATCACTCAAAGAGAAAGATTGTACAAGAGCCGTCTTCGGATTGAAGAGAGGTTGTACAAGGTGTTGTGTCTTCTTAGTTTGTAAGAAGAGTTGTATACATTTGGCAAAGGGGATTTGTCAAGTGGTATACAAGGTGTTGATTTTGGGTGTACAAAATCAAAGGTTAAAGAAAAATCTCAAGCGAGTGGCTTGGGGACTGGATGTAGGTCAAGAGGACCGAACCAGGATAAATCTCTTGTGTTTGCGTTTGCTTTCTTTTCTGAGATTTATTTCCTTTTATGCAAGTTTATATTTTAACGCTAATCATCCTTTGTTTGAGTATTTGTGTTGACATATTTTAGATCCTACTATTGGTATCCTTTCGGGACCAACAGTTTCCACCAGAGTGGCCTGGGTCATACCGCTAGGATATTGGAGTGTCATATTCTGAAATCTTTCTACAAATACTTTAACTGACTCTTCTTTTCATTGCTTTGTTGCTAGGGGAGTTGGCACGGTACCCTGCGAGTCGTCTTCGAAGAAACATGTAAGGAAAAGCTTCTCCAATTACCCCACTTCTTGATGGAGTCTTCGGGGAGTTTCATGAACGATTCAAAGGCGAGTCCTTTTAGAGTGCTGATGAACAAACGTGCCAAGATGGCATCATTTACTACTACGTTTCCTGTCTGAGACTTGAAGTAGTAGATATGTTGGTTCGGTGACCCTTTGCCATCAAAGACCTGTAGGGTCGGAGCTTTGAACTTGGGAGGATATATGACAAGATCACATTCTTCCGGGTATGGCCGGACCACTCCTACTTCTTGGAGGCCTTTCCAATTGGTGAGGGCTTCCAGGCGCTGCTCTAGTTTATTCATTCTTTTAGAATGAGTGCCCCCATTCTCTGAATTGCCTCCTTCTTTAGATGGAGACTTAGATGACTCAGAGTTGAATTGTTCCTCCTCCTCTATATGTATAGAAGATGAGCTCTCCCCTTCCTTCCGCTTGTCTTTAGACTTCTTTGAAGAAGTTTTGGCCTTCGACTTCTTCTTATCCTCAAGCAATTGTGCAAGCATCTGCTTAAGAGTATCGATAGATTCTTGTTGGGAGCGAATCATATCGAGTTGTTCCCTCTGGACCTGGGCTTGCTGTTCTAAGCGCCTGGTCATCTCCTCAGGAGTGTTTGCCATATACGCGAAGGCTTCCTTCTCTACAGAAGATTTGAGGTATGTAATTCTGCGATGACAGAGTGTGATTCACTTACTTCAATGCCCGGGCTAGGGCACTGTAATCAACTGGGGCTACCACACCAGTTCGAGTGCGGGTATGGCGGTATACTCCTTCCGGTTCATTATCAGACTCATCAGAGCTTACTGTCAGTTATTTTCTCCTACTCCTACTTGGCGTAATGCTTGAACCTGCCATGTTTGCAGTGACTTTGGGATACTTCATATCAGAGAAGATTCTCTTTCTGTGGGAATGACGCGTTTTGGCTTATCGGGAGGTTGAGGTTAATCGTCTGAATACCGACTGCTTGCTCACATGTGAGCTACAAGGACATTCAGAGAGCATTGTCGTGATGAGCCGTTCACAGCAACATGATGGAGAGCACTCCTTTTCTTTGTCAAATAATCTCTTAGGTCTGTCGGAGGGGATCAAAGAGATTAGTCTCGAGTTTTGGAGGGCTTTTCAGGTTCTGAGAGCCATCCTTACATCGTAATTCTAAAATGCAGAGTTCAGAAATGCAGAGCACACATTCTGTAACACGGATGCGGCTCTCATGTTTTGGCTTTGAAATGCGAGTCTCGTGCCTCTGCTACAAAGAGACGCGGAGCTCGCATTGCTGCTTGTCACATCTGGCTAGCGACACTTGAGAAACACGGACCTTCTGAGTCCTACGTTCTATTGAGAGACACGGGTCTCGTGTCTCTAAGAAGAGGCAAGGACCTCGCACTGCTGATCGTCGCGTTTGAGAGGTGAAGCCTCAGAAATGCAAGCCTTTTGAGCTTCACATTTTGGTCTCCAAACACAGACTTCGCGCGTCTGACATAACTCAGAAGAGACGCGGGCCTAAACCTCGCGCTCTGTATCTGCTGGACAGATAGTTATTCAAGCTTCTTATGTCTGTAGTTGGCGAGCGCGTCGTCTTTGTCGACCTTGACATTCCGATTACGCTTCATGGGTTGCTAGGAAGCCCCGGTAACCTGGAGCTGAGGAAGAGGGAGGGCGTGATCAAATTGGTCTTCATCGACGTTGGCCTCGTGGGTCTTATGGGAGACGTTGACGAGGGCCTTACGTGCAATGCGGCCAGCCATGATGCTCTTTGCAGCGGCCACCTCTCGAGAAGTCTCTGAAGGGACTTGAGAGTGAATCTCTGAGGAGACTTTGCGGTACTGCCGCGCCCTAGGACTCTTGGAGCCAGAAGAGAGGAACTTTTCATACTTTGCTTGGTCGAATTCCACAATAAGTGATTCAATATTTTTTTCATGAAGTTGACATCACCTTACGCCACAACTTGCTCGTCAGTAGAGAAAGATGTCCCCAGCGGAGTCGCCATCTCTTGTTTATCAGAAAAATTGAAAAGGCGTGTAAATTCTTTGTTTGATTGTAAAGAAAATAACAACTGATCAATAATGCGATTACTAAAGAGGGGAGAATAATTAGATATCCCCTTTGTTTAATGATGGGTTCTTGACGTAGCAGTGAAAAGTGAATCTTGTTTTCCGTTAACCAGGTGAATGTCACTATCTTCTAGGAAATCTCCTCTTCAGACTATGGACGAAGTAGCACAACTCTTGTCTAATAAAATCTCAAAGTGACTTGAGGGAAGAACAAACTTGTACTCATCAAGTTGTTACAACTCTTTCTTCAGTACACCTCCAGTTAAAAGAATCTTTCCGATCAAGACTTCCGACCCCTCTTCAGTAGAAAACTGAGCTATTTATAGGGGTTTCAGAGGCAAAACTATCCCCAAAAATTCACCATAATGGGGGTTAACTCTTCTCATTACATAAGCTTCTCTGTAGTTGGAACGTGGGCTTCGAGCCTCGCAGTTTGGATGCCGACTCCGAACTTTGCTAGACGCGGGTTTCGAACTCTGCCAGATGCGGGCTTCAGGCACTGCGTCTTAAGATTGCAGTGATATCGAGATGCGGGCTTTGAACCTTGCGTCTTAGCACTGCAGTGATGTCGAGACGCGGGCCTCGAACCTTGCGTCTTGGCACTACAGTGATGTCGAGACGCAGGCTTTGAACCTCGCGTCTTGGTCGTTAAAATGCAGTTGGGACGCGGGCTTCAACTCTCGCGTCTTGGTACTGGTTTGATGCTGAGGCGCAGACTTCAAGCTCTGCGTCTTGGCATTACATGAGTGGTTATGATTAGCCTCGTGTCTAAACTCTATTTTATAATGACTTATCTTCAGTGATTTTTAGACAGTCTACACCTATATCCTAGGCCCACCCAAAATACAGACGTTGTCTCCTCCATTAATTTTCTTAATCCCAGCATAAGTTGTTTAATATCATATTATTTAGATTATCAAGATTCTTTAATGTACATGTTACCTAGATCACTAGGATAACTCTCTAATGACAATGGTAACAACATCAATGTGTAATCATGATACATGTATAACAAGATATATATATATATGTCTGTGAACAGGATACCAGTATAACAGGATATGTAACAAGTATAACAAAAGAGTGTAGTTATCGTATTATAGTATTTTACCAGCAACTATGGTAATATGGACAACACGGTTATCAGGTAAATGTCATGTATAATAAGTCAAGTTTTTCAGGTAAATCATGATGTTCAGGATGAGTAATAACATGCTGGCATGAATAGAATAATTCAGGGCAAAATATTTAATCAAAATTGATTCTCAAAGTCATCATATATCCACCCACTAAGTCACTGGTGTATTTAAGTCTCAACAACCTGAAAAAATGTATACTTTACCACATCTAATCGATCATCACTATCCAATCCAATCAAGATCATAACTAAAGAGTGAAACATCCTCGATCAATATGAAATATAGATCATCTCTACATCAATCAGTCAATATCAATAAGACGTTCAATATTCTATTAATATAATCAGGGATAAAATCGGGGATACTCACAATCAATAACCTAAAGGTCATTAGTGCCATCTGAACTCTATTCAAGATCCAAAGAAAAGAACACAAATCTCATATAAATTCCAACTCTAACTAATTAAATATATCGATCCAAGCATTAAGAAATCCAATCATAACTAGTATGTTCCCAATATCCAATTGAATTCACATTTAAGTTATCACCAAAAGGATGAATAACCAGTCTGATAAACACTCCACATAATATATAAATCTTTAACCTCTATCATGAACCAAACTAACTCAAGATCAATCTAGTATACAATCAAACATTCATCTTAACTAGATCCAAACTGAAATGATCAATGACTAGACGTGAAGTGATATAGAACAACTAACATGTTGGTGAATCAGTACCGAGTCCATATACATTTTAACATCATGATTCCTCAAATTAACTATCTGATAAAACACTCCACATGTACTGTGTCATCTATCCACTTATATGAACTTGGCCAACTAACTTGTAAATCGAAACGAGTAACAATTGAAGATATATCATCACTAGGCCTAAGCCAACAATGATGAACTACTAACACATGAAATGACACCGATAAATGCTCATATCAACACCATAATTAAAGTTAGCACTCACTGACATCATATGAAATGGTACGGGTAATCATACTAGCTAAATATATCAGACAGTCACATGAAATGATACATGTAACATCTAAACAATACTGACAACAATAAATAAGGAAATGATACAAGAGAAAACACTCACTGATACTTTTATTCAGATAAGTCTTCAATTTACATTGAATATTCAAAAGATAAAATTTCTTATATTAAATAAATGAATGGTTTTCATTAAACACAAAAGCATAATTTATTTAAATAGAATTAACAAGAAAATACTTAATGAAATAATATTGAAATACACAGTAAGGTAAACAAAAGAATACTCATGATGAAGTTAAATAAAATTACATAAGGAAAAAACACTCACCTGGGCTTATCACGAGTTCAAGTACCAACTTCTGAAATTCTGAGAAGTCTACATTAAATACATATTAATTAAAAATTGTTAGAATTTTATAATGATGTTTTACTTTGGTGTTATAAAGGGTTTTAATCTTGATAAATCAGTTTGGAGTTGGAAACATGGTTCTTTGGGTCTAATGAATTTAATATGTTTAATTTAAACCATTTTCTATTTTTTTTGGATTTTTAATAGGCTTTATAACATTAAATCTCTTAATGGGTCTGAATCTACTATTAAGAAAAATGGCTTTAAAGTGAGTAATTTGAGTTAATTTATTTTGTCATTCATCTAAAAATTTTATCATAGATTGTAGAATTACTGTAGGATGTTGTTTATATTTTTCTCCAGTTTTTTGATATTTTCAGCTAATTATTTTAATTGTTTATCTACAGGTAAATAGGTCTGAATTTCTCAGTTGGTCAGGTTTTGTCCTGTGGGTCTGGGTCTAGGAGATGCAGGCCCATGCAGTTTAGGATGGGATGCAGGCCAGTGGGCCTGACTGCTGTTGTTTTGTTTTTTTTTTTTTTAAAGGAGCTGTACACATTGGGCTGCCCCCTGTGCAGCCCAGGCCAGGCCAGCTCAGGCCCAGCCAGGCTAGCCCAAGCTAGTTTGGGTCTGGCCTGAGACTGCACAGACCCGCTTGGGTCTGTGCAGTGGCCGAGCTGCTCTCGGCCTGGCAGAGAGCAGCAGCATGAATTTTTTTTTGTGAAAATTCTTGATTGTAAAATTTCAAAGGAAATATGTAAATTTAAATATGTGTTGATATATTCACATATGTATTTCAGTTGTGATTGAGTTTTAATGTAGGAATTCTTTTATAAATAATGTAAACATGATTTTTCAATTAACTGAAATTTAATTCATAAAATTTTGATCTACTTACTTGGATTTGTTCCCCCTTGCTTGCTCCTCAAACTCTGCACTTCGAGATCCCGTTGTTCACGATTCACTTGAGGAAAAAGGGGAAAAGGAAGTGGGGAGAGTTTGTGTTAGAGTTTTCTCTTGAGATAGAAGAAGAAGAAGAAATAAAAGAAGAAGAAAAAGTTTAGGTTTTTTATTGATTATTAGGGATTTTAAAATCTGAACTTCAGTTAGGATTAAATTGAAAGATTTGATAGTTTAGATTAGGTTCTGGATTGCTAAAAGATCTCAAGAAAAATTCGGTTTCTGTCTGAAAATTTGAGTTGGCTAGATTATTTGGTTCAAATTTAAATTCGAGTGCCTTTAGAATTACACACCAAAGTGACATCATGGTTTGGGTATTAGGATTTGATATAGATGGACTCGAGTTTGAGACATGGTTTTAACAAGCTAAGTAATATTTTTTTATTTATTATTTTTTCGTCATTTTAATTTATCCATTTGGGTATTTATAACGGGTATGAATTGGCTATTGGGTTAAGTTGAATTTTAAATGAGATAAGAGAATAGAAGTGGAGAAAAAGAAATATGGCTAAGATTTTGATTCATGGGCTTAGGGAATAGAAAAAGAAAAAGAAAAAAAATAGAAAGAGGAATAAGATTGGGCTTGGATTTGGGCCAAAGAAAAATAAAAGAAAAATAGACAAATAGAAGAAGAGGAGTGGGCTTAGCCATAATAAAACATATTCAAAATAAATAATGATATAATAACAACACTAATAATAATAATGAATGATTATATATCAATAACAATTTAAAATAATTGGTAATAGAGATTCATCACAATTAGTGATGATAACCACATGAAATAATAATAATAATAATATTGACAATATTATGTAATATATACTTATATTTATAAACATACTCATACTTGCATGAACGCAGATCATGAACACAAATCTAGTATATATTTATATACATGTATTTGTACACATATAAAATAAATTAATCAATAATTATATTTGTAGTAATCCAGTAAATTAATAGAATGGAATACAATGTTATTAGGTAGGGGATATTACAGTTTAGATACACGCCAAAAAATCCAACAACATCACCTTCTTTTTTCTTTTCTTCTTCTATTACTAACACATTTTTTTTCTTTTTAAGAAACAAAAAAGAGTACTTTAACCGATCTAGTAATTTAGAAAGTAAAACTTACTAAACGCTTTCATCGCAGTCTCTCCTTGTGAATCACAGGCTGCATAATCACTTGCTATAGCAGTAGTATTGAGCAACCTGGCATGTTGTTAATTTGCAATTCTAAACTTCTATTTTTCTGTGCACAGGTTCAGCCTCAATCATATATATGTTTACCTGAGCCTCCCATCCTCGCTGACCGCAACTTCCTCTTCTTGTTCTTGAGTGGCACCCTTGTTGACCTTCTAAAAATTCAATTTTTCTGCACAAGAAGGTAATTTTCTGCTTTACACAGTTGGCTCTGCACTTCCTTTGTGTTTCTTGGCTAGATCTGTGTAGCCGATGGAAGGGTTCCTTCTAATTGCATGCGGATGTTAATGTGGTCATCTGTCTCTTTGTTGCTCAATAAAGCATTCTAACTTTGTGATTTACTTATTCCTACCCTTTGTCAATCTTGATCACCGGATCATTGTGGGGTTATGAACTCATGGTGGCGAAGGTTATGATGAGAAGAATCTGAACATCCGACTTACATCTCCCTTGAAAAATACAGACGGTTGTTGCCAGCTGCTGTTTCGTGTTGTTAATCTAATTGCAATGGTATTCACGACTGTAAATGTTGGAATTAACATCCTTGGCTTGATGGCAATGATGAATTAAGCGCGGAGCCTGAGCCATCCCCAAACTTGTCTCCTTGTATCGACTTTGGTCATCTCTTTCATGTAGAATAAACTTCTGTTGGGACATTAATTATTTGCATCTCAATTTGAGTTCCTTAAAAAATTTCAACACTCTCTTGGGTTCACTTGGCCTCTATAGTTTTTTGTTTGGGTTCTTGGACGGTAAGCCTACAGGGGGTAATCTCATTTGTATTGGTTGATCTTTTTCGGGCTGCATTTCAGCCTTCAAACAAACAGGCTGTGCTAAAATAAATCTGAGCCTGACCACAGTTGTACTACCCTAGACCCCTCCTTTTCCACTTGAATATCTGAATATGATAGTTTTCAGAGTTTCAAATTTCTAGCCAAACAAGCCCTAGAGGAGAAAAGTTCAAGTAAAATACTAAAATATATATAAGGAGAAGAACAAGGCAATTTAATTTGTTAACAATTCTCCTCGAGCCACACCACCACCTCTACTCTCTCTCCTCACTCTCAAGGCTCGAGGCTTTTTCATCAACCTCTTCTTCCTTCTACAGTTTGTTATCACATTTTATATAAATCTTTCAGAGAGTAGTCTCTCATGTTCCAATGAGATACAACGCAGAAATAATTGCAAACATGTTGGCCTACTTGCTCACTGTATTCTTGGCCTATACTTAGTCTGTTCCCATGTCTCAAGAAGCATGCTTTTAGGTCCATGACCATGTTGTCTTATAATAATCCCTATACAGCTTTGTTTTGTGCTTGGTTATGTTAGTCTAATGGAGCTCTTGAGCCATCTGATCATGTGGACACCGGTCCGGCCGCGGGACGACAAAATCGGTTTTACCTGCGTCTTGTGCCGGTTGGCGAGGGTCGGAACCCTAACTGTAACCTAGGAGAGGAGGGGGACAGGATCCTCTGGCGCGAATCCCATGTTCATTAGGGCCGAAAACACCATGCATGTCTTTTTTCTCGAATAGTGAAGTGGTTAGTTCTGCATTTCTCGAACATATGGCCACCCTGTGACAAGAAAGCGTTCTATCAGCAATTCAAGGTTCTGTCTTCAAAATATTTATATGCAAATTAGGAGGTTGTGCGAACGCAATGCACACACTTTGTTTTTTCAATTACTAGGCAGACATATATCTCCTCTAAATAATGTGAGTCCTTCAACTTATCGTCTTTTATTACAAACAAGTATCTCTATCAATTGTTAAAGTTTCTCTCTGTAAAATCCTAATGCAAATCAGGAGCTTATAGGTGGCATTTGGAAGGAAATGTATGTATGCTTATACTTTTCTTTCCAATTATTTGATAGAGAAATGCTTTAAAGAAGGTGAGTCATTGGACTCATCGTCTATTATTTGTCGCGAGCAAGTGCCTCTATCAACTGTCCATATCTCCATTAAGTAATAAAACTACGAAGTGCCATCTAATATTGGTAATGTATATCTTTCTTCTTAAGGTGGGAAGTTTCAAATTAGATTCTCATAGTTGTCCATCAGGGCATTTAATTTGAGTAATTAATGATAGGTACGTGTGTATAGGCTGGAGGGTGACTTCCATCCTCTTTCTCAAAAAAAAAAAAAGTATATCATTAAAATATGGATCAAGGGTATCATTTGCTTAGGGTGAGATGGGATCATTGAAGGTTCTAATTAAAGCAGTTAAAACTAAAGCGGCTTGTCTTTGTTTATCTTTCCGCTTAAATTCATTAATGTTGTGATCTAAGACGTCATTAGTGACCTCAAGTTTGATCATCCGTCACTCTTTCAAGGGACCCCTAAATGGTCCCCTAGTCCTTAATTCATTTTTAGTACTTGATAAAATCAAAATGTCTCGTTTATAATCACAACGTTGATGGGTTCAATGGGATTTTATAACCTTGACCTGTGTATCGATAATCATGGGTGGTCTTTTAATCAGAAAACATAATTAGACATTGGAAGAGAATTCCATCTTTGTTTCGAGAAACATCTCTTCGGCTAATGAAGCCAACCATTATTATCATTGTTATTGTTCTCACCGTCATCATTACAATTACCAAAAGAATTGTCACAATCACCTTCATCATCCCACTGATTATGTCTTCATAATGTCTACCAAACTTAGAGAAAAATACTTGCATGCATGCTTCTATAATCAAATATAAATAGACCACCATCATTGTTTTTTTCATTGTTAATTCCTCCAATGATGATCATAATAATCGCTTCACAAATATTATTATCCTCATATTTGAAGTTCCATTAGTAAGAAATGTTGATTCTCTAATCATAGGTTAAGAATTGGTTCAATCTTCCATAATACTGTCTCCATTTCTTAACGATGTCCTCTTGCTCTCACATTTCTTTTATTTAGGACGAACTCATGTGTCAATCACTAGCACGGCAAAATTGGTTGTCACTTCTTCTTGTGTTTGCTAATGTCACAAGTGTAACACACAATGGATCAATGTATAGTATGACGCCCCGATCCGGTGGGTACGGAGACGTCACTGCGACGTATATACGCAGGTCAGAGATACCCTCACGTATATACGCTAAGCATCAGTATATGTAAGAAACAGAGTGCGGAAGCACAGTGGTAATTTACATTCCAACAGAAAAGTACAAGTAAATGATTATCATAGAGAGTGATACAATATTACAGGAATATTACATCAGTAGAAAATACAAGAGTACAATACATGAAGAGATATATAAAACTGAGAGGTGCTCACGATACAGTAAGAGGGACCTCGAGAGCCAAATAGGAGAAAAGCTGGAAGGAAGAGCTGCGGCGGCGTCCAAGCTTCTGCTGCACTCTGATCACCACGGGAGGATCCGCTGCGCACTCTGATCAGTTACAGCCAAGCCACCATGGTCCGGGCACTAGAATCTGGACATGAGAATTCAGGGTTGTCAGACGCAACCCTGCGAGTACATATATAAAGCCAAATGGCGTGCATAATAGGTACATGTGTGCATGATCAAGTGATGTGGTCCAAATATGCAGGTAGAAGTAATAACAAATAACATAAGGTAAATTAAAAGAATGATAGTAAATCATGTATATCAATGAATGTGAAACTGAAAACATACATAGAAGGCAGTATAAAAAGCATAGGTACATGCGGTAAATAAATTAAACATGTGATAAAAATAAGTATGGACAAAACTAGTAATACAAGCTCAGATTTATGGATTCACGGAACTGATACGTCAAGGGGATAATCCAAATAAGGAAATCCTCATCTATATACCACATTTCTCAAGTCGTCATCGTCTGAGTTTATACAACTTGAGTTGCCCTAAGAGTAACAGAACTGCAGTGTGTCTAGAGTAATCATCATATGTCATAAAGCAAAGTGTTAACTTAGGGCATAATACTATAACTGGAATATAAAGGTGTTGCATTTTAATTTATCCAATAATAATAATCAGTACCGTTTGATATTTCAGTCGCCTCCCTACCAGCGCCTCACATCACTGATAGTCCATACTAGAGTTCGCACTCTGTAGAACTTACCCGGGTCTGATATGTGAGTACCAGGACTCGAACAAAAGAGAGACTAAATATCACACGTTCCTAACCTTATTACTGTTTGGTTATCTTAAATTATTCATCCGATTCATATGCTTTTGTATGTGCTACCGGCACACATACATTCACATATGAATAAGACGAGTTATTATTTGAAAACTGATAAATCTGATGGCTCATATTTATAGTGGGTACCGTCTCTGCCCGGGACTAGCTCAGGAGTACAGGCTACTGAAATCACCTAGAGGGGGGTGAATAGGTGATAATGCTAATCAATACACAAATTAAAATGTTATGATGCAACGATCACCCAAAACAAGACTAGAAGCCGAATACCCCGTGAAGGGCTCTGAACTCCTTCCTCGTGATTCCTCTAGATAAGAGTTTGAGGTGCGCAATGCAGTCTTGTTGTATGAGTATTGATCGAAAATATGGCAATGAATATGAAGCAAGCAAATAAAGTAATGAATATAAAGTAAGTAAATGAAGCAAGTAAACCAATCGCAAATACTGAGATTTGTTTCGAGGTTCGAGCACCCAGCTTTACGTCCCCACCTTCACCCAGAAGGATTTTCCAACCACTATAACTTTCACAAAGAATTACAACCACACCGGAGTACCCAACTCCTCAATCACACTCTTCTAGTCCAGAGGTAGTGGAGCCACAAGTACAAGAATATCTTGGTGATCAAAAGACCACAAACCCTCTTTTGAAAACCTTTTTCCCTTACAAAAACCCTAGAGAATAATGTGTAGGATTGAAGCTCAAGTTTTGTAAGTGAAAAAGAAAATGAAATTGAAGAGAGTTTTGAATCAAAAACTTCAGTAAAGAGAGAATTTTGAGCACAAAAACAGAGAACTAAAACTTCTTTTAAAAGCCTTAAACTTGAATACTTTTTGCAAAAGATTGTTGTAATCACCTCAACCCTAATCATCCCTATTTATAGGATAAAGGTAGGGATTAAAGAGTAAACTAATATAATAAGTAATTTGGAAATATTTGACCCAAAACCAGCCCCTAAACTCGTTTAGAGAGAAAACACACGTTTTAAAACGTGTTAAATAAAGTAGCCGTTAGGCTGAAATCAAGCTCTCGGTCGACTGGCCGGTCGACCGGGTTTTCAAAAAATTTAGCCGTTGCCAGCCCACGGTCGACCGCCCGGTCGACCGAAACAAACAGAGACTAGGAAACTTTCAGTCGGGCGAAGGACGGTCGACCGACATGGGGTCCGGTCGACCGCCCGGTCGACCGGTAGACGTGCACACATGCACGCACCCAAACGGTCAGAATCCCGGTCGACTGGCCGGTCGACCGTTCTGACCTGAAACAGAGCCGGTCGACCGCCCGGTCAACCGCAGCAGGCCAAAAACAGATTATTTGAAAATACTTTTGAAGATCTTGAAACTTTTCAAAGTAGTGTAGATCAAGATTAGGTATACTATACAAAATAGAGTTTGTAAGTAATAAAATATATTTAAAACTATTTTATATATAGGAGAAATTTTTAGAAAAATCATGTGCACAAAATCTTGTATGTTGGATTTTTGAGCTTCAAACCCATTCACTATTCTTTAACACACTAAAAAAAATATAAAAACAGGGAAATGAAGTCTCTGAGCCGCGTTACACCAAATTAGAGCCTTCTCTTCTATGAAATCGTCCTCTTTCGCCATTTGCCTTTAATCATCATAATTCCTTGCAATAGTTTAGAAGGACCATCATGAATAGTACTAACCTGAAACTCATTCTAAGCAACTTATTAGTACCATTAGTACCATATAGCTTCTATGTGTTTTGTTATCATCAAAACTTAAACAAATGGAGAGTGTAACCTTTTGGGCCAACAATCTCTCCCTTTTTGATGATGACAAAACATATAGGCTATAACACAAGATATAAAAGAGAGGTAAAAACTCCCCTCAAATGATGCTATATTAAACAAGTATAAAACAAGTTTTAATGCGATAACAATAAAACACCATCAATAAAACGAAAGCATCAATAAAACACCAAATTCAATAACACATATTTCTCCCCCTTTTTGTCATACATAAAAAAGGGATATATTAGTAAGAAAACTTTTTTATTCAACAACACAAACATTAAGTTCACCACATATAAAAGAAAATCTATTATAATCAAGTGGTTTAGTGAAAATATCGGCAAGTTGCAAATCAGAAGAAACATAATCAATCTCAATATCACCTTTCTCAAAATGATCTCTAAGAAAGTGATATCTAATCTCAATGTGCTTGGTCTTACTATGTTGATTTGCATTCTTAGTCATATGTATAGTACTAGTATTATCATAAAATATTTTTATATGGTCATAATGCAAATCATAATCAAGGAGAGTATGTTTCATCCAAAGGACTTGTGCACAACAAGCCCCTGCCGCAACATACTCCGCCTCGGCGGTTGATAGGGCTACCGAATTTTGTTTCTTAGAAGACCATGAAACAAGACAATTACCAAGAAATTGACATGTTCTACTAGTACTCTTCCTATCCACTCTACAACCCGCATAGTCGGCATCCGAAAAACTCGTCATTGAGAAATCTCCGATTTTCGGATACCAAAGACCCATTCCAATAGTGCCCTTAATATAACGAATAATGCATTTTACCGCAATTAAATGAGATTCTTTGGGACACGACTGGAATCTAGCACAAAGATACACACTAAACATGATATCCGGCCTACTAGCCGTTAAATACAACAAACTACCAATCATGCTTCTATACAACTTAATATCAACACACTTACCTTGGTCATCCTTATCAAGCTTGGTGGTTGTGGCCATGGGAGTGTTGCAAAATTTTGAGTCTTCAAGCCCAAATTTTTTGATGAGTTCCTCGGAGTACTTGGCTTGACATATGAATATCCCATCGCGCATTTGCTTGATTTGAAGTCCAAGAAAATAATTCAATTACCCATTAATGACATCTCAAATTCACGTTGCATGCATTGTTCAAACTCCTTGCAAAGTAACTCATTAGTAGAACCAAAGATTATATCATCAACATATATTTGAACTATAAGAATGTCACTATTAACATGTTTAGTAAATAAAGTGGTGTCTACTTTGCCTTTAACAAAATCATTTGAAAGAAGAAAACTAGAAAGCCTTTCATACTAAGCTCTTGGAGCTTGTTTTAAATCATACAATGCTTTATCAAGTTTGAAAACAAAATTAGGATGTTCATGATCCACAAAATTGGGAGGTTGTTCAACATAAACTTCCTCATCAATGAAACCATTTATAAATGCACTTTTTACATCCATTTGAAAAAGTTTAAAATTTTTAAAAGATGCATAAGCTAGTGTGATCCGTATGGCTTCAAACCGTGTTACGGGTGCAAAGGTCTCCTCAAAGTCGATTCCTTCAACTTGAGTGTAACCTTGGGCCACTAACCTAGTCTTTATTCCTAATAACATTTCCTGACTAATCCAACTTGTTCCTAAAAATCCACTTAGTACCAATTATTGGTCTATCGTGGGGTCTAGGAACAAGGTGCCAAACTTGGTTGCGCTCAAATTGATTAAGCTCTTCTTGCATAGCTAGCAACCAATATGAGTCACCCTCGGCTTCGAGGATGTTTTTGGGTTCAAAATGAGATATGAATGCAAAATTACCACACATTCATGGAGTTTGGAGCGAGTGGTAACCCCTTTAGATACATCACCTATGATGAGATCCTTGGGATGATTTGTAGCGTATCTCCAATCTTTAGAAAGTGGTTGAGAGTTATTCACTTCATCCTTTTGAACATCACCAATGGGTTCTTGCTTTTCTTCTTGAATGGGTGAGTCCCTCAAGGATATTTTCTCCATGTCCTCACCTAATGAGTCAATCTCTACAATATTCTCAACAATAGTATTAGATTCTTCAAATTTAACATGCATAGATTCTTCAATAGTATGAGAAGATTTATTGAATACTCTATAAGTTTGCTAGTACTAGAATATCCAACAAATATTGCTTCATAAGCCTTAGCATCAAATTCACCTAAATTATCTTTAGTATTCAAAACAAAACACTTGCATCCAAAAACTTTAAAGTATGAAATATTTGGTTTTCTTAAATGATAAATTTCAAAAGAGGTTTTGAAAGTATTTTTACACAAATAAATACGATTTGATATATAGCATGCGGTGTTTACGGCCTCGGCCCATAAATAATGAGGGAGACCATATTCGCTTATCATAGTTCTAGTCATTTCTTGAAGAGTTCTATTCTTCCTTTCTACTACTCCATTTTGTTGTGGAGTTCTAGGACATTACATTTCATGCTTAATTCTCTTTTCATCACAATAAGTCATGAAGAGTTGGTTAACAAACTCACCACCTCTATCACTTCTTATTTTTAAAATAGAAAATCCTTTTTTCTTTTTCAACCCTTTTTCGAAAGATCTTAAAATGCGAAAAAGTTTAATCTTTGTGTTCCAAAAAGAAAACCCAAGTGAAACGAGAAAAATCATCAACTAAAACAAAAACATATCTACTTCCATTTAAGCTTTTAGTTTTAGTTGGTCCAAAAAGATCCATGTGAATCAATTCTAATGGCCTAGTTGACATGATATCCTTGATTGGTTTGAAAGAAGACTTGGTTTGTTTCCCAAGTTGGCATGCACCACAAATGCGGTCTTTTTCAAACTTCAAGTAAGGAATACCCTTCACCAATTCCTTAGAATTAATTCTAGCAAGATGATCAAAAAATGCATGTCCTAATCTTCTATGCCAAAGCCATGAAATCTCATCAAAAGCATTCAAGCATTTAGTAGAACAATCCAAATTAAGCATGTCAATAATATAGACATTATTTTCACGAAATCCAGTGAGAATACAATCATTGATTTTACAATCAAAAATTTTGCAAGAAGATTCATCAAACACAACTTTGAGACCACGATCACAAAGTTGACTTATACTTAGCAAGTTATGTTTAAACCCATCAACAATAACAACATTTTCTATTAAAGGAGATGCACCAATCTTAATGTTACCTATACCGATGATGATGCCCTTGGAGTCATCTCCGAAGGTGACGGTGCCACATTCAACGTACCTTGATAGGGTTGTAAAATTATTGATATCCCATGTTATATGCCTTGAACAACCACTATCAAGGTACCACCGCTCTTTACGTCTTGGAGCCTTGGTGTATACCTACATCAAATAATTTAAGGCTTGATTTTGGTACCCATATTTTCTTGGGTCCTAAAGAGTTAGTGTCTCGAACCCACACAAGATTATTTGTCCTATTTATATGATCATAGTAAAATTTAGCCAAATGGCCACTCTGGCCACAATAAGTGCATCTATAAATTTTCCATATTTAAATGCATAATGAGCATGTGGCTTACGAACATGTGAATTGTGAGCATGAGTAGTTTTAACATGAGTGACATGTGATGTGTTGGCATGATAAGCATGATAATTTTTAGCATGAGTTGTTTTATCATTTTAGCAAGTGGAGTGTGCATATGCTTCTTTGAAAATATTTCTTCTAATTTATTAGTGTTAAAAGCACATTCTTTTAAAATATTTCCAAAATCACTGATCTTAATTTTTAATAAGGATAATTCATTTTCATCAATTTTTAGAAATTTAGCTTTACAAGCAACTTTATAAGCATCAAAGTCACTTTTTGTTGAAATAAGATTAGAAGAAAGTTCATCCTTTTCTTTTGAAGAAATTGCAAGTTGATTTTTAAGCATCTCAATTTCCTTTTTCAATTTTGAACACTCTACCTATTTATCATCAAAACTTTCAGAGAGTTCAACAAAAGCATGTACTAACATTTCTCTACTTATTTTACTTTCATCATCAAGAGGTTGAATGGTTACCTTGGGTGTGTATGCCATGAAACACGTATTTGCCGTGTCGACTTCGTCTTCGGATTCACTTTCCGAATCCCAAGTGGCTTTGTATACCTTCTTTTTAACCGGCCTCTTTTACTTCAAGGAGGAAGTCATCTTTTTCTTGAAATCGGGACAATTGGCCATGATGTGTCCGGGTTTCCGACAGTTGTAGCATATGATCCTTTTCTCCTCCTTCCCTTCCCATCGCTTTCTATAGTTGAGTTTATTCTTGCGGTACATTCTCTTTACATTTCTTACAAGGAGAGATAGCTCTTCATCCTCTTCTTCATCTTCTTCATCGTCGTAGTTGGTAGAGGAAGACTTGAAGGCTATGGACTTTTTCTTTTGAGGTACCGCTTCTTCTCTTGTCTTCTTCTCCATCTCATGAGTCTTTAGGTTTTCAATAAGACTTATGATCTCCATCTCGTCTTTGTCATTCAACTCCTTCAAGATGGTAGCTTTGATTTTCCATGACGAAGGAAGAGCATGAATCACTTTACGCACCTTTTAGTCGTTGCTTATATCATCACCTAGAGAAGAAAGAGCATTGGTAATCTTAGTAAACTTGGTAATCATATCATCAATAGATTCTTCTTCTAGCATTTTAAAACTTTCATATTGGAAACGCAAGAGATCTATCTTAGCTCTCTTGACTTGTGATGTCCCCTCATGAGTGACCAATAAGTGTTGCCAAATCTCATAGGCGGATTTGCAATGGATAACCCATGTTAGATCATCCTCATTCAAAGCTAAAAGTAGGGCATTTTAAGCCTTAGAGTTAGCATTAAATTCCTTGAAGGTGAGTTCGGACCAAGTGTCCTCACTTTCGGGTCTACTATAGGGTTTGGTCAAGGACTTAGCAACTAGGCTACCTAGAGATTGTAGAAAAATAGTCATCCTAACTTTTCATATGGGAAAGTTGAGTCCATCAAATTTGGGAGGGGTCTTAATGTTACCGGCCATCTTTACTAGTGTATGAATGAAAATATACAAATAGTGATTAGCAAATTTTAGGATCTCTCTAAGGATGTGAATCCAAAAACTAGAGTCCTTGCTCTGATACCAATTGAAATCACCTAGAGGGGGAGGGGTGAATAGGTGATAATGCTAATCAATGCACAAATTAAAATGTTATGATGCAACGATCACCCGAAACAAGACTAGAAGCCGAATACCCCGTGAAGGGCTCTGAACTCCTTCCTCATGATCCTCTAGATAAGAGTTTGAGGTGCGCAATGCAATCTTGTTGTATGAGTATTGATCGACAATATGGCAATGAATATGAAGCAAGAAAATAAAGCAATGAATATAAAGCAAGTAAATGAAGCAAGTAAACCAATCGCAAATACTGAGATTTATTTCGAGGTTCGAGCACCCAGCTCTACATCCCCGCCTTCACCCAGAAGGATTTTCCAACCACTATAACTTTCACAAAGAATTACAACCACACCGGAGTACCCAACTCCTCAATCACACTCCTCTAGTCCAGAGGTAGTGGAGCCACAAGTACAAGAATATCTTGGTGATCAAAAGACCACAAGCCCTCTTTTGAAAACCTTTTTCCCTTACAAAAACCCTAGAGAATAATGTGTAGGATTGAAGCTCAAGTTTTGTAAGTGAAAAAGAAAATGAAATTGAAGAGAGTTTTGAACCAAAAACTTCAGTAAAGAGAGAGAATTTTGAGCACAAAAATAGAGAACTAAAACTTCTTTTGAAAGCCTTAAACTTGAATACTTTTTGCAAAAGATTGTTGTAATCACCTCAACCCTAATCATCCCTATTTATAGGATAAAGGTAGGGATTAAAGAGTAAACTAATATAATAAGTAATTTGGAAATATTTGACCCAAAACCAGCCCCTAAATTCGTTTAGAGAGAAAACACACGTTCTAAAACGTGTTAAATAAAGTAGCCGTTAGGCTGAAATCAAGTTCTCGGCCGACCGGCCGGTCGATCAGGTTTTCAAAAAATTTAACCGTTGCCAGCGATTGGTCACTAATGTTGCATATTTAGTATCATATTTTCATACTTATTATAGAATAAAATCTGCATTGTCCTAATTAAATGTTTAATTTATTTGCAGGCCCATTCCTTAAGGAGATGAAGAGAAATGAGCCCAAAAGCCCACAAATTCTGAATTAAATCAGAATTAATTTAAGCTCAGTGAATCAGGGCAAAATCAAGAGGTTGAAAACCGGTTGAGAAGAATCCTCTCAGAATCGATCGGTTAAAGCCAAGAATCAAAGGCCATTTCGTCACAATCCTGGACTCAAACGAGAAAACCAACTGAACATAAATGCAGAAGGAAAAATCAGGGAGACCCACCAAAAGGGTGTGGCCACCTGGCCACACCCTGACCGCGGAAGCGCGGCCAAAGCCGCGTTTCTGCGGCTTGGTTAAGGAGTTAGGGGGCGTTTGCTCCCCCACTCTTCCCGGGATCCTGTAGGTTGGGTTTTTGCCTATAAAAAGTCAGTATTTGCACTGAAAATGGACGACCATGCAGAGATAGGATTTAGACTAGTTTTTCATTTTTTAGTGTAGGTTTTTGTTTTTCTTTTCATGTAATTTTTCGTTTTAACTTATGTAAATTAGAGGAGATCAGACTTTCATAGAAGAACAAGAATGAAGCTTGAGCTGAGAATGACACCGGTGTAAGGTTTCTTTCTTTTCTTTTATCGTTATGAAATCAAATCTGTATTCACTCTTTGTATGTACTTTGTTTTAGTTTTCTTCTTCTTCTTCTTTTCTACTTTACTCTTCTTTTGGTACAAATTGTCTTCCAAGTGAGTCTGAAAGCATCGAAAGAGCCTTGCCTTTGTGAGTGACACCGATAGCTCATGACGATGGATGTCAGTCTCTCTGTATCATTTCATGCTTGAAGTTGTCTTGATGATGTAATGTGGAAGAGACCAATAATCAACTCTTATGGGCTATGCGTTGATTGCCTCCACTTCAAGGTAACATCGTCGCTGAAGATTCAAGGTAAGCTTTTGGTGAAAAGAAGGTAAGTAATTTTATTTCTTTTCTTTTATTTCTTTAGTATAGATTACCACATCTTCCAAATCTTTCATCACTTCTTTCCCAATTCATTTGTACATAGTCATTTTCTGGTTTTCTCCACCTTCTCATTCTACCGTTTTCTTTCTAACTTTAACATAACTCTTTTTTTTATTTTCATAACTTAAAACAAAGAAGAACTTTCGTTTTTTTTCTTCATAAAGATTTTAATACAAAACTTTGAACGCTTCCATCGCAAACCCTCCTTGTGGATCACGACCCGCATAGCCACTTGCTATAGCGGTAAGAATTGAGCACTTGCACATCTTTATTTAAAGTTCTAAAATTTTGTATTTTTTGTGCAGGTTCAAGCTTCAATCAATTTTTGGCGCCGTTGCCGGGGAGGGTAATGGTTTTTATTGAAACTTGATTTTTATTGAATTTTTAGAACTAAAACGAATTTTCTTCTCTGTTGCAGGTTATAGGGCAAGCAAAGCAGGAAAAAAGGATTACAGAAATATATAAGTGGTCTTGGGCCACTGTTCCAGAAAACAGAGACCAAGTACCCTCTGAATTGCCGCGTTTGCTCGGCTTTAGCCGCGTTTCCGCGGTAAGGAAGAGTTCACTATTAACTGTCTTTTTGCAGGGCTGCTAGCTTTGCAAAAATTAGAGTTTCTGTAAACTTTATTTCTTATATGCCATCACATAAGCTTGCTAATAAACCAACAGTAAAATACTTGTTAAAAAAGATAAAAAAATTGATTAGACGTTTGCATTTTAGGCACATGTCTTTTCAATTCATTTATTTTTACTGTTGAAGAGTGTTGGAGCAAGGTACGTTCGCATTGCATTTAGAATAGGACTCATCTCTTGGTTGATTTACATCGCTTTGAGTGAATCTTGTTTACATATCTTGTACACTTGCACAAACTGATCTTAAGGGCACCACCCCATAACAAGATAAGGTGGGGATTTAATCACCCTTTCTTGGCCAAAAAATCAGATTCCAAGCACTCACTAACCCGAGCCTGACTAAAAATGAGTAGACGTTGGCCCTAGGGACATCTCGGACTCAATTAGGAGATTATCCTAAGGGGGAAAGGTGTTAGAATTTGACTCCTGCCAAATCAATTTCTAGGAAAGGAATTAAGGGCCGAAAGCCCGAAGGTTGGTGGTTATTTAATTAAGGAACGTCTTTGACGGAAAACCTCTCACCAATCTTGCCCTGACCTGACTGATTAGCTTGTGGTCAAAGTCTGCATTAGACCTCCCGTGGACAGTCTAATCAGTTAGGAGTCGTCTAGGTCATAGGTCTACCCTAACTTAGGTTAGAATTTTTCTTTTTTGTTTGCTTATTTGTTTGTTTTTGTTTGTGTTCTATTGTGTGATATGGCTTATAATAACAATTTTTCCAATTTTAATAGTAATCCATATTACACGCCGACTTCATTTTCGGATATTACCAACCCGGCATATCATAACTTTAACCAACCTAGTGTGCCGGATTGGTCTTATCTGAATCAGTATAACCCATGTCCCCAATCTTATAACCATAATTTTCATAATAATTTCAACTCTTCACAGAGTCAGTGGGGATTCACCTCCCCGAGCCCAATTTTCAATCAACTTGTCCTCCTTCTCCACCTTGTCCACAATATTTCCAAGATTCATACTCAGTTCCACCAGTCCAAAATAGAAGACCATCAATTTTGGAAATGAGTATGCGTGAGTCCAAACAAAAATCACAAAATCTGATGGACTCACAATTTCACCACCAATTCCAAAACAACACTTCATCTTTTCAACAAGACGATGAACCCATCAACTATGAAAAGATGCTTGAAGCCATGACTCAGGCTCAAAACGCTCGTAATCGTGACATAGATATGATGGTCCAATCTCTACGTTCTCACCGTTTGACCAGTTCTGATGTCACTAACCATTCTCTTAGAGCCGAAGAGTCAGGTTGTTTTGGAAATCAAGGTTCCATTTCAGAACAATCATTTGAACTTGCCCAAACTCTAAATTTTGAAAAGACTATTGACAGTTTGGCAAGTTATCCTTTTCCTGAAATCGAACTTAAAAATGAATATGATCATGAACCTCAACTTAGTGATTCAGTTTTACTTCCTGATTCAATAATGACTCCGGTGTCTTCACCTGATTTCAATCTTTTCCCTGAGTCAACATTGGATCCTGTGCCAATTCATCATGAAATTGAATCACCCATCTTTGATGAGCATATTGAACTTGACCAATTTTACACTTGTGAAAGTCCTATTGACAAATTGGCAAGTTCTCATTTTTACGAAATTGAACTCAATGAGAAATGTGACCTAGATTCTCAAATTTGTGATCCAGTTCAACTTCCCCAATCAATATTGACTCCTGTTTTGTTACCCGACTTGAGTAATATTTTAGAGTCAGTTTTGATTTCCACACCTATCATTCCTGAACTTGAATCACCAATATTAAGTCACATTCCATTATTGGAAAATAAATGTGGACTTGAGTTTTAACTTCTTGACTTGGACCCAATTCTTGAACCTATTTCGACTCCTGAACCTTTACTTGACTTAAGTCACCTTCCTAAGTCGGTATTAGTTCCTGTACTTTCTGAGTCCAAGTCAATCATTCTATCTTTTCACACTCCATTCTGGGACGAGGTGGTTGACAAATTTGACTCCGAAATCAATTATGAAATTTGGAAATTAGATGGGGTCAAATATTCAATAAAAATCCTTTATGGATATATCATCTTAATGGGTTATATTAGAGAAATTTCTGGTGGGTTCCTCCGAACTCCACAAAAAGTTGATTGGGCCGCATTTCGTGGACCAATCAGACCACCACCGGAACCACCACCTTAAGGTAACATTTTTCTTCCCTTTCTTCTTTTCATGCATCTATGCATTAATTTATACATTGAGGACAATGCATGAGATAGGTGTGGGGGAGGGTTCTAACATAACTTAGGTTTTTCTTTTTATAAAAAAAAATTTTTTTTTAACATTTTCTTTGCTTTTCAAAACTTTTCGAAAATAGAAACAATATTTTGACATATTTTTTGTAAGAAATTAAGTCAATTTTAAGGAATAGGAAAATCAAAATTAGGATTTCTTAACTTGGTCAAAATAAGATTATTTGTTTGATTTTTAGGGTTAGGAAGAAAATTTGTCAAAATAATTTAGTCTTGATCTTTACCTTGATGAAATATGCACACTTCATACACTTACACAGTTAGGGTTCAAAAACAAAGATTCTTATGCCTTATATATAAAAATAAAAAATAAAAAAAGGAAAAAATATGAACGAATCTAATTATTGATTATCTAGGTACTTTGGCCTAAGCAAGCCTTAGTATTTATGCGAAAGATGATTAGATAAGTTTGAGAAAAAATATATATATAAAAATCTTCTGATTAAGCTGAGTATTTGTGCCTAATAAAGCATAAGTATTCACGCCTAAAAGGGGTTCATATAATAAAATCCTTAGTTTTGTGGCCTTATTTGCTCGAGTCCTTAAGTCCTTGGGGTGTTTTCTCACCCGGTGCCCTAAGACCGTTTGGTTTGGGAGTCATCGATTAAAGGCTCGTTACATGGGCAGATTAGAAAGCCTAATAGAACTAAGGAATAATACCACAAAAAATATATATAAAAATAAATAAGGCATAAGAGTTAGAGTTAATGAACCCTTAGTCAAAATTTTCACGATCACAAGGTGCATATGACTTAGGGTAAAGTAATAGACTAGATGAGAAGCACAATTTGACTCCTTACTTTGATTGATAACAAATTTTTGAATAGAGACTAAGTTTAGGAATAAAAAATTCAGTTTTCCTATAACTTGTAGATTACTTAAATCTTACAATTATATTTCAAATATTCTTCTCTTTCAAAATGCTTTTCGAAAATACTGACTATTTGTTTCTCTTTCTTTATGGATTTTGTGGGTGTAATCCACTGAAAACCCTCACGAGACAAAACTCGTCCTCTAAGGGAAACCTAGAGGTTTAACGGCTTGTTGCACATGCTCAGTGCAATCGCGTGACCTGCGAAAGTGGTTTGATAATCCTCAGTATAGTTTAGTTGTTTTGCTCGAGGACGAGCAAAAGATAGGTATGGGGGTGTAATTGGTCACTAATGTTGCATATTTAGTATCATATTTCCATACTTATTATAAATAAAATCTGCATTGTCCTAATTAAATGTTTAATTTATTTGCAGGCCCATTCCTTAAGGAGATGAAGAGAAATGAGCCCAAAAGCCCACAAATTCTGAATTAAATCAGAATTAATTCGAGCTCAGCGAATCAGGGCAAAATCAAGAGGTTGAAAACCGGTTGAGAAGAATCCTCTCAGAATCGATCGGTTAAAGCCAAGAATCAAAGGCCATTTCGTCACAATCCTGGACTCAAACGAGAAAACCAACTGAAGATAAATGCAGAAGGAAAAATCAGGGAGACCCACAACAGGGTGTGGCCACCTGGCCATACCCTGGCCGCGGAAACGCGGCCAAAGCCGCATTTCCGTGGCTTGGTTAAGGAGTTAGGGGGAGCGTTTGCTCCCCCACTCTTCCCGGGATCCTGTAGGTTGGGTTTTTTGCCTATAAAAAGCCAGTATTTGCACTGAAAATGGACGACCATGCAGAGATAGGATTTAGACTAGTTTTTCATTTTTTAGTGTAGGTTTTTGTTTTTCTTTTCATGTAATTTTTCATTTTAACTTATGTAAATCAGAGGAGATCAGACTTTCATAGAAGAACAAGAATGAAGCTTGAGCTGAGAGTGACACCGGTGTAAGGTTTCTTTCTTTTCTTTTATCGTTATGAAATCAAATCTGTATTCTCTCTTTGTATGTACTTCGTTTTAGTTTTCTTCTTCTTCTTCTTTTCTACTTTACTCTTCTTTTGGTACAAATTGTCTTCCAAGTGAGTCTGAAAGCATCGAAAGAGCCTTGCCTTTGCGAGTGACACCGATAGCTCATGACGATGGATGTCAGTCTCTCTGTATCATTTCATGCTTGAAGTTGTCTTGATGATGTAATGTGGAAGAGACCAATAATCAACTCTTATAGGCTATGCGCTGATTGCCTCCACTTCAAGGTAACATCGTCGCTGAAGATTCAAGGTAAGCTTTTGGTGAAAAGAAGGTAAGTAATTTTATTTCTTTTCTTTTATTTCTTTAGTATAGATTACCACATCTTCCAAATCTTTCATCACTTCTTTCCCAATTCATTTGTACATAGTCATTTTCTGGTTTTCTCCACCTTCTCATTCTACCGTTTTCTTTCTAACTTTAACATAACTCTTTTTTTTTATTTTCATAACTTAAAACAAAGAAGAACTTTTGTTTTTTTTTCTTCATAAAGATTTCAATATAAAACTTTGAACGCTTCCATCGCAAACCCTCCTTGTGGATCACGACCCGCATAGCCACTTGCTATAGCGGTAAGAATTGAACACTTGCACATCTTTATTTAAAGTTCTAAAATTTTGTATTTTTTGTGCAGGTTCAAGCTTCAATCACCAGCCCACGGTCGACCGCCCGGTCGATCGAAACAAACAGAGACTAGGGAACTTTCAGTCGGCGAAGGTCGGTCGACCGACATGGGGTCCGGTCGACCGCCCGGTCGACCGGTAGACGTGCACACATGCACGCACCCAAACGGTAAAAATCCCGGTCGACCGGCCGGTCGACCGTTCTGACCTGAAACAGAGCCGGTCGACCGCTCGGTCGACCGCAGCAGGCCAAAAACAGATTATTTTAAAATACTTTTGAAGATCTTGAAACTTTTGAAAGTAGTTTAGATCAAGACTAGGTATACTATACAAAATAGAGTTTGTAAGTAATAAAATATGTTTAAAACTATTTTGTATATAGGAGAAATTTTTAGAAAAATCATGTGCACAAAATCTTGTGTGTGGGGATTTTTGAGCTTCAAACCTATTCAATAACACACTAAAAAAAATATAAAAACAGGGAAATGAAGTCTCTGAGCCGCGTTACACCAAGCTAGAGCCTTCTCTTCTATGAAACCGGCCTCTTTCGCCATTTGCATTTAGAAGGACAATCATGAATAGTACTAACCTGAAACTCATTCTAAGCAACTTATTAGTACCATATAGCTTCTATGTGTTTTGTTATCATCAAAACTTAAACAAATGGAGAGTGTAACCTTTTGGGCCAACAGCTACTGCTTCCGAGGACTTATCATTACGCGTCCTACACGACACTTCAGATTCAGGCTACTGCTTCCGGGGACTTATCATTACGCGCCCCCACACGACACTTTAGAAATATCACCATTATAATATGACATCATACCAGTTTCTATCAGTTTCCCCTACCCCAGTGTAAGTTGAGTATTTTTATTATATATATGAATTGCCCAAAGATAATATCCACAACTGTATACAGTATAACCATGATTATCTAACTACGGGAATTAACAGGAGTATAATATCAGGAGTATAATATCAGGAGTCAACTTTTTTCAGGGGTTCAGGAGTACAAGAGTTTAGGAGTACAGGAGTTCAGGAGTACCAAACATCTGGTAACAGTATAATAATCATGCCAAGTCCCCGTAAAAGTAATAGTCATGAATGTGTAAAATAATACAGGTGCCACAATATCAGGTCAAGTGTACCAATACTAGGTGATAGTATGTCAAGTGTCAAGTGTTGTTATATCAGGTGTAAAGTAGCAGGCGATAAGTATAGCATGTCAAGTACCAATGTCAGATATCAAGTAATAAGCATAGCATGGCAAGTACCGGTATCAGATATCAAATAATAAGTATAGCATTGTAAGTACCAATGTCGGGTATAATATGTCAAATATAATATGGCAAGTACCGGTGTCAGATATTATCTGTCAAATATAGCAGGCCAAGTATCAGGTGTATATATGTCAGGGTCAGGTAACTAATATGTCGGTGAGAGTCACAACATCAAATATCAGGTATCAACCGGTCGCATCATATGGTACAGAGAACATAAGCATATCAAACTCTTCACTACAATTTTTATACTAATAAATTTATCTTTAAATTAGCTATGCGAGCCAGGTAAAGCGGGAGCAGATCTAGGCATACCTGGTATAATACCGGCTTGACAAGGTATAATACAGGCCGGCAGCTATTTATAAAACATGATAATTATTTATATAACATATACTAACTTTCATAAAGAGACATCGTGTATTAAAAGTAAGATAATAATTTAAACATGAAATGATGGCAATAAAGCAAGAAATGTACTCGCCTAATACCGGGATGAAATACCGGGTTAAATATCCGAGAAACCCGCAAACCGTACAAGCAATCCACTAGCCCATAGTTATATATTAAAATATATAAATATAAATATATATAAATATTGGAGAGGGAGTAAGAGAGGAGAGAGAGAGGAGAGAGAGAGAGAGTTGTAGGAAGGAGAGAGAGAAAGAGAGAAAATAGGGTTATTTTTAGAAAAGGGTTATGAATTAAATGGGGAGGGGTAAGGTTGTAAATATAGGGAAGTAATTTGAGGGAGAGATGGAGGGTATTTTAGGGAAGTGGGAAAAGTTGATTTATTTAGGGAAAGAAAGAGAAAAGAAAGAAAGAAAGAAAGAAAGAAAAGAAGAAAGAAAGAAGGAAAAGGAATGGAGGAGGAGGGGCTGGCCGTCGGCACCGCCGGCGGCCAGGCGGCGGCGGCTTCGCCGGGGGAGGGGAGGCGGCGCACGAGTTTGGGGGGGAGGAGGGAGGTGGAGTTGGTGTTGTGTGGTTGGGTTATTGTTGGTGGAGGTGGTGATGGTGGTTGGTGGTGGTGGTGGTGGTTGTGGTGGTGGTGGTGGTGATTGGTGGTGTCGGGGAGTTAGAGGAGGAGGAGGAGGTGATGATGGGCTGGTGGGAGTGGTGGAATTGATGAAGATGATGGTGAATTTTGGAGAAGAAGTGGAAGGGAAGTGATGGGTTTTTGTTGAAATTAGAGTTGGGTTGGTGATTGAAGGTAAAGGAGGTGGTGGAGTGGAGAGGGGGGTGTGGGGACGGCGGCGCCGGTGGTGCGGCGGTGTTAATGGTGGAGGCGGCAGTTGAGTGGGTGGAGGTTGGTTGTTGGCGGAGAAATGAAAGGAAGAAGATGAAGAAGGAAAAAGGGAAGAAGGAAAGAAATTAAAAGGAGAAGAAAGAGAGGGAAGGAATGGAAGAGAAATGGGGGGAATGGGGTTGCTTACAGCTGTGCTTACAGCAGGCAGCTGGAAGGGAGTGGTCGGCAGTGGGGTGGTTAGGGTGCAGGGCATGGAGGAGAAAGAGAAAAGAAGAAAAAGAAAGAAAAGAAGAAAAGGGGAAAAGGAAAAGGGAAAATAAGAAAAATTTATAAATAAATTTATTATAAAATAATATAATTATTAAAATATTTTGGGAGTATAAAGTAAAGGAGTGGAGACGGAAAAAGCAAGAAAAGGAAAGATTGGAAAATAATATTATTATTTTAATAAGGCGAAAATTTGACTGTTTCAGAAACGTTCCGAAAAATTCTCAAAAATAGAAAATATTATTTTAAGATGATCAGTGAAATCAGATTTGAGAAATTCAATGTACTTTTCAAATTAAAAATCTCAAAATCTTCTGGCGATACCGGCCGACACGAAAATCGGTGAAATTTTGATAAATTTAGAAAAATCTAAAAAATGTTTTTAAATAGAAAATGAAATTCTAAGAAATAATGTGAAAACCGTTTTTAAAAATTCAATCCCGTTTGAAAACTAAAAATCTGGGAATCAGTCAGCGATGCCGACTGACACCGGTTTTGGAGATTTTGCAGAAAAATTCTGAAAATTTTCAGAAAATTATGAAAACCTAAAATATTAGAAAACAGTGTCTGAAACTGAAATCGGTCAAATCGGACAATCATAAGGTCAAATCGGGCTATCGGCTGGTACTGGGTTTCCGGTCCGGGTCAGGGCTGACTCTAGGTCTGAGAACCCAGATTCGATACATAATAACATAAGCAATCACAACTTAAATACAAATATTAGAATAAAATTAAAACAAAATGGTCAAAGAATTCAGGATACGTATCTAGGTACGTATCCTGGGAACGGGGTGCTACAAACTACCTATCTAACAAAAATTTCGTCCTCGAAATTTCTATAAGGAGGGAGATGAACACGGAAGAGACTAGAGTCAACAATGTTATTATGATAAAGTGAAAGCAATAAGGGAGATTACCAATTCAGGTCACAGATGACGGGAAGAAGCTGAAAGAAAAAGATAGAAGGGTCTCAGGATCTAAGGAAAAGATTACGAGGAAGAAAAACATAACACCGTACTTGCGATTGGAATGTATATTCAAGACTCATGCTCTCCAGCTGCAGATTAATACAACATTAATCTGCCAACTGGTTATACTGAGGATGTTAGAATCTAGGCTCTGATACCACCCTGTGATGCCCTGATCCGGCTGGTACGGAGACATCACTGCGACGTATATACGCAGGTCAGAGATACATGTATATACTCTAAGCATTAGTACATGCAAGAAACAGAGTGCGGAAGCACAGTGGTAACATACATTCCAACAGAAAAGTACAAGTACATGGTTATCACAAAGAGTGATACAATATTACAGGAATATTACATCACTAGAAAATACAAGAGTACAATACATGAAGAGATATACAAAGTTGAGAGGTGCTCACGATACAGCAAGAGGGACCTCGAGAGCCAAACAGGAGAAGAGCTGAAAGGAAGAGCTGCGGTGGCGTCCAAGCTTCTGCTGCACTCTGATCACCACGGGAGGATCTGCTGCGCACTCTGATCAGTTATAGCCAAGCCACCATGGTTTGGACACTAGAATCTGGACATGAGAATCCAGGGTTGTCAGACGCAACCCTGGTAGTACATATATAAAGCCAAATGGCGTGCATAATAGGTACACGTGTGCATGATCAAGTGATGTGGTCCAAATATGCAGGTACAAGTAATAACAAATAACATAAGGTAAATTAAAAGAATGACAGTAAATCATGTATATCGATGAATGTGAAACTAAAAACATACAAAGAAGGCAGTATAAAGAGCATATGTACATGCGGTAAACAAGTTAAACATGTGATAAAAATTAGTATGGATAAAACTAGTTGTACAAGCTCAAATTTATGGATTCACGGAACTGATACGTCAAGGGATAATCCAAACAAGGAAACCCTCATCTATATATCACATTTCTCATATCGCCATCGTCTGAGTTTATATAACTTGAGTTGCCCTAAGATTAACAGAACTATAGTGTGTTTAGAGTAATCATCATATGTCATAAAGCAAAGTGTTAACTTAGGGCATAATACTATAATTGGAATATAAAGGTGTTGCATTTTAATTTATCCAATAATAATAATCAGTACCGTTTGATATTTCAATCGCCTCCCTACCAGCGCCTCACATCACCGATAGTTCATACTATAGTTCGCACTCTGTAGAACTTACCCGGGTCTGATATGTGAGTACCAGGACCCGAACAAAGGAGAGACCAATATCACAATTCCTAACCTTATTACTGTTTGGTTGTCTTATATTATTCATCTAATTCATATGCTTTTGTATGTGCTACCGGCACACTGTAGGCTGTCTAAAGTTCACTAGAAGACAAGTCACCAAAAAGCAGAGTTCCAAACTCCAAACGCAGGGCTAATTATGACCATCGTCTCAGCACCAAGGCGCGAGGGTCGAAACCCGCGTCTCAGCGGCACTGCAGCACCAAGACGCGAGGGTCGAAACCCGCGTCTCAGCGGCACTGCAGCACCAAGGCGCGAGGGTCGAAACCCGCGTCTCAGTTATAACGTCCCTCATTATGGGGTCAATCACCACCCACATAATGAGGAAGTTAACCCCATTGTGGAGTGTTTTTAGGAGGCACGTTCACCCCTGAAACCTCTATAAATAGCCCCGTTGCTATGGAGAAAGGGTCAGTTAGTCGGTCGGTCAATTAGATCAGAGAAATCAAGGAGAAGAGCTTGACTTGAGAGCTTCAACAGAGAAGGAAAGAGAGTCCAACTCTTCAAGTAACTTGCTGCGTACAAGTTAACCTTTGCCTACAATCTCTTTGAGATTTCTGGTCGACAGAGCTGTGTTACTCCGTCTACCATCCGAAGAGAAGATCACCAAGAGTTCCTGACGTTCACCCGGTCAACGGAAAACAAGATTCACTTTCCATCGCCACTTGAAGAACCCAGCACTAAACAAAGGGGAGATTCAAGACTCAACATCTCCCCTCCCTTGTAGTCAGGGCATTAGTTTTTTGTAAACTTTCAATTGATTTAAGGAAACTTTACACGAACCATTCTCCATACCAAACAAGAGATGGCGACTCCACTGGGGACTACTTTCTCTACTGATTAGCAGGTGGTGGCGCAAGGCGACGTCATTTACATGGGAAAAACGGTCGAATCACTTGTCGTAGAATTCGACCAGGCAAAGTACGAAGAGTTCCTTTCCTCCGGCTCCAAGAGCCCAAAGGCCCGTGCCTACCGCAGGGTCTCTACGGGGAAATGCCCTGAAGTCCGCTCTGAGATTCTCTCAGACGCAGCTGCTCCGAAGGATGTTGTGGTCAATCACGCTAGGCGTAACACCCGCGCCAACGTCTCTCAGGAGACCCGCGTGGTCAACGTTTCTGGTGTTCAGCCAGTCCATCCTCTTCCTCAGCACCAGGTCGTCGGGGGTTCCTTTCCACCCCCACGACGGAACCGGAACGCTGAATGGCGGCAGAGAAGGCGTGCGCGTCAACTACAAGTTGGAACGACCGATTGCCCAACGGAAGTAGGACGCGAGGCTCAGACCAGCGTACCACACCTGACACGTGAAGTCCGCGTTTGGCAGCCCAAAGGCGAGGTTCACCAGGCTGGCTCTTCTGAAGCCCCACTCCCCAAACGCCAATGCAAAGCTCGCGCACCTTGTCAAGTACAAGAGGCACGCGCCTCTAGGCACGGGGCCCGGCAGCCCTGTATTTCTCATGCATCTCTACTCAGACGCAGTAATTGAAAAGTCACCTAGAGGGGGGGTGAATAGGTGACAATGCTAATCTATGAACTAAATGCGGAATTTAAAAACTTAATGCAAATTACACTCAAGTGTGATCAACAAATGATTCACACACAACCAAGCCAAGCAAATATGAATGCACAATATGAATAGTTGCAAGGCACAAAGTAAAGAGAGAGATAGAGAGAGTCAATGGATCAATCGCAAACACAGAGATATGTTTCGAGGTTCGAGCACCCAGCTCTACATCCCCGCCTTCGACACACGAAGGATTTCTAATCCACTAGCTAGTCCACAAAGAACTCTCACAAGGAGTACCCAACTCCTCTCTTTACAAATACAACCTCCTTCTTGAGGCACCACTCCAAGCCAACAAACACAACCTCCTCCTTGAGGCAAACTCCAACAATCACAACCTCCTCCTTGAGGCAAACTCCCAACCAATACAACAAACTCCCAATCACAAATCAATACAAGGATCACCTCACAACTTGAGGGATACAACCCAAAGCACAAAGCAAGTAAAGATTGGGTTACAACTTGGTGGTCTAAAGCAACAACCACAAACTATATCTTCTTTTCCCACACAAATATCCTATAGATATAGATAGTAGATTTTAGCTCAAGTGTGGAGAAAACCAATGGAATGGAAATCAAAATCACAAAGAAAAATCCTTGGGAAAACAATAGAAATCAAGATGGTGAAGTTCAATCAAAAGCTTTTCCCAAAAACCTCTTCTTTGATTTTCCAAACCCTAGCAAAAACCTCAAAATAGATTGTTCAATATGAGTTCAAAAACTTCTTTTAATTGCAGCAAAAACACCAGAGAGTATGAAAAAATTTGCACCAAAAACCATAGAGAAAAACTCTTGCAAATGGGGTATTTATAGGCAAATCTGGAAACTAGCCGTTTGGCAGCAGTTTTGCCAAAATAACCCTGCCGGTCGACCGCCGGTCGACCGTCCAACGGTCAATTTTTGACCGTTGGCAACTAGCGGTCGACCGGCCGGTCGACCCAAAGCATTCTCTGAATTCCGGTCGACCGGCCCGGTCGACCCAAGGATCCAGAGAGCAGACATCTCTGCTCCGGTCGACCGTCCCGGTCGACCGTCGTCTGTGCCAAAAACGTGCACAGGTTTGTGCACGTCGGTCGACCGGCCCGGTCGACCGACTTCTGACCTAGTCGACTAATCAGGGTCCTAGTCGACTTCGTTGAAGCCTGGAACAGAAAACATACTTAAAATACATTTTAAAAACATTTTATCTTTGCTAAAACTTCCATAGAAACTTGTTTTATCATAGCATTGATATATAAACATGTGGTAAAAAGTTTAGCTCAAATATCAATCAATAAGGACTATTTTTGTGTTATAGAAATTTTGCCAAAAACCAAAAACTGTATTTTCTAAAACTTGGATCTTGAATAGAAAATACATTTTGTCTAAAGCTCATCTAAATACAAAAACATGATATTTAAACATTTTGAAACAAGATGCATATGGATAGAAATCCAATATACATGAAACATATACATATCATAGTTTTTGTCATTAATTCCAAAATATGTTTTGACGAAAATACCAAAACATAATACACATGAAATAGGTAAGTCAAAACTAAGTTTGTCTAGGAAATTAAGCATGCATGTATATAGAATAAATCTAATATACATTAAACCATGTAAACTTGTTTTGATCTATCTATTCATGAAAACCAAGATCGGTTAAACCTAAAACCGAAAAACTGAAAACCAATATTCAAAACATGAAACGTGTGTGTGTGTTGTGAACTTGAGCATATCATACTATTCTAATCTTTACAATTAGGATCTAAACCCAAAGTAAAACTATCGATACCTAAGTCTTCTTGTAGAGCGCAAACTCCAAGCTAGAGCGCAATCTCCAAGTCGGCTCGATCCAAAAACTCTTGATTCACCGGGCAAGTGCTATATATATATCTTTGATGCACGGGCTCTTGAATCAACATGTGCAAGCTTCCAAATCATCTTGTTGAAGCTAAACACCAACTAATATCTTGGTTAATGATCTGAAACTAAAATCACAAGATTATTAGTACACATAACTACATGAGTTAATCATCATCAAAACTAGAGTGGAAGGCCTTTGGGCCAACAATCTCCCCCTTTTTGATGATGACAAAACTCATGGAGTTATATATGCATGGATTAAAGTAAAGCTTCAAAGAAGCTCCCCCTTAACTCATGCATAGGAATAAACAAACAATAAGATGCATATAAACAAGGTTCTTGACATAAAATGAATATGCATATGAAACATGCTATTGATTCCAATTAAAACAAAACAACTAAATTACCAAAACATGCTCTTGATACCAATGGATACTAATAAAAACAAAACTCATAATGCTCTTGATACCAATACCAATGGAGATGAAATGAACATAAAACTGAAAACTCATGCATATCAACTCCAATAAATCTTCTCCCCCTTTTTGTCAATCATCAACAAAGGGGTAAAAACAAAATAGATATGAATTCTTCTCCCCCTAAATATATGAAACAAAGAATAAACAATCTACTTCAAGGGGTGAAACCAAAAATGATACCAATTAAAAAAAATGTGTCAAAGAAGTGCATTATGATATCAATAGAAAGTGATCATAAAAACATTTAAGAAATGCCTACCAATTACCAATTGAAAGTAAGAGGGGCATTGAAAACAAATATGATCCCAATTGAAATTAAAACATATTGAAAATAAAACACATGAAAAACACATTGATACCAATTTGAGTGAACAAATGCATCTTGATACCAATTGAAGATATATATCTTTATAAGCATATAATACCAATTAAAATCAATAATCATTCTTAAATCATTTTTTTTTCTCATAAAGTTAGGGAGTGGGAAACAAAACCAATGGTAAACTAAATACCAATTGAAAAATTGAAATGTGAGTTTTCTCCCCCTTTATGAAATACCAACTAAACATATGCTTAAGCTAGAAATAAGATACCAGTTGAAAACTAAGTCAATTGAAATAATGTTAAAGCTCAAGCTTAGCATAAGCAAGATAATGATAATGCTTGTATAAAGATACCAATTGAAAATTGAATCAATTGAAAATGATGGTCATTAAAAAAAATCAAGCTTATCATAAACAAAATTTGTGATATCTTGAAGCACAAATAAATCATCTAAATATGTATGTAAGAAATAGATACCAATTGAAATTCATACTATATGAAGTGTAAGCATACATATATAAAACAAAACAATATGAGTATACAAAAGGATGTCAAGATTGATACCAATTGAAAGAATTCAATGATACCAATTGAAACAACAATAAGATCAAGTGTATATCTCTTATCAACTACCACCCAATCATGTGCAAGTTTAAAAATGATTTTCATTATAAAGCATACATGAACATGATCTCCCATCCAACCACCCTTTATGGTATGGGTTTTCAAAAATAGATTTGAAATTATAGTATGTTTGAAAATCTCTACCAAAATGAAGAATATCACAACTAGTTAAATGGAGGGTAAACTAGTACGAAATCCTTCAAGTAAGGAATAATAAAAATATTTTTCATGAAGACGCATGTAAACCACATGGCACTAAAACACTCAAAATCCATATAGCACAATTTGTACTCATGAAAACTAAGTCATGAGAAATCATTAAATAAGGTGAGTGTACAAGTGTTGTGTGACACATATCAACATGAAAATAAGCACTTAAGCTCAATTGTAAAAATATGAAACTCATCTAAGATGTGAAATCACCAATTGAAATTATCAAAAAAAATGTGGGGTTCATCATGAATGTGAAATCATCTAGCAAACATGAAAATCATCAAAACATGATTTAAACTTCAAGGCATATGTATGTCATGTACAAACTAAAGTATACATACATATCCTAAACACAATGAGTCCACAAAAGTATGTGCATGAAGGCACGTGGCTCAAGGATGTACATGTATACTCAATAGTTTGGACAAGATAGACATATACATGAAGTTAAAACAAAACATGTAAAATGATGAATACAAGTCAAATGCAAGAATCATCAAAACTAGATTATACTAGTACATCAAGTGAATACAAATGAGCGTTTAAGCACAAACATATATAAAGGTCTATTTGTAGCTCACTAGTTGTACAAGTATAAATCCTAGTCTTAATAAAAACTATCATTCAAGCAGGTAGTCAAAACATGAAGCATAAAAACATGAATTATTAAAACAAAAGAATCATAGTCAACCATATGATTTGCATGACAAAGACATGTGCATTAGAACTATGATCAACATGATAGCTAAACATAAAGAGAACACAAAATATGGGTCCATACTAAACATGGGTGTCTCAACCACTAATCATGTAAAGCATAAGTCTAATAAACATGGCAAATATCATACTAAAACATGAGTCATCAAAACAAATCATCATATAATCATAAACATCCAAATGGTCATAATGCAATGTATGTGCATTAGATCTAGGGCATACATGTTAGTTCTAAACAAGGTGAGAACACTAAATATAGATCCATATGAAACATGGGTGCTCAAGTAACTAAACATGTATAACACTAATCTAACTAACATAGCATAAGCATAATGAACAAAACATGCTATGAATAGATGAACATGTAAAAGCATGCAAATAAAAATGGGAGTTAGAGAATGATACCAAAACCGATGAAGGTGCATCTCTAGTTCTCCAAACCACGGTGGTCCTTCCACCAAATCCCCTTGAGAGTGAAGCATCCAAATGGTTCTCTTTTAAGCTTAGAATGCATCCACCTCAAGGCACCAATGCCCTCAAGTGATGCGAGAGCTCCCACCTACATCAAAAGTCAAAGAGGTGGTTTTTGGTACCCATTTTCTAGTGGGTCCACGGGGGTTAGTATCCTTTCTAACCCAAACAAGATTATTTGCTAAATTTTCAAAATGTAAACGATCATAGCAAAATCTAGCAAGGTGGCCTTTTCGACCACAATGTGTACATGTGTACACATGAGCATACATATGATGGTGGTGATCATGAAAAGCATGTGTATGCCTTGATGAGTGTGCATGTAAGGTTGGAACTTGTTTCTTGCGAACCAAGGTTTCCAATCGTGTGTGATTCATGGCATAATGGCTCAAGGTGGAGCCCAAACTATCAACACTTTTCTTCAAAACAAGTATATCATTTTCAATGTTAGAAGATAAATTGGAGCATGCAATAGGTGTGCTAGAACATGAAGCAACATTAGCATGGCAAGCATCAATCTCTTTTTGCAAAGATTTATTTTTAATCAAAACCAAATCCAATTCTCTAGTATTTGAATCAATATCATTTTTCAAAGTAAGATTTTCTTTAAAAGTAAAATTCAATTTTGAAGATAAAATCTCATTGTGCTTTACAACATCATCACAATCATTTTTATTTTTCAAAAATTCATTTTCCTTTAAAGCAAGTTCAAGTTTAGACTTAAGTGAGTCATGTTCACTAGCAATCTCTTCCTTCTCTTGCAAAACCAATTCAAAATTAGAGCATAAATCCTTTAATTCATTTTTCAAAACAAGATTATCCTCTTTTAACAAATCATGTTTTTCCAACAAATTTTCAAGCTTTTGAGCAAGTTCCATATTTAAAGTTTGAACTTCAAAACAACCATGGCAATAGGAACTAGAGCTATCATCAATATGAGAATCCGATTGTACCTCAAGGGAGTTCTTCCCTTGGACCATGAGGCATTGCTCTCCGGACTTTTCTCTTTTAGATCTCCTCATCTTGTTAATTATCCTTAGAAGCTCGGGAGACGCCAAGATGCTCCAAACTGCAAAAGCCAAATCATAGTGATCAAAAACGGGTAAAAGAAATTCATTGAGAGATGCTTTAAGTGCTCTAAGTGCTAATGCATTGGCCTTCTTATGCTTGCTACTATTTGGGAGGGATTCTATGGTAATGGCTTGATAAACTAGATGTCCTAGGTCTTTTAAATGTTTAGTCATATTAGCCTTCCAATCATTAAGTCTAAAATGGTCAAACATGGGAGGGCTAGCCATTAGTGCAACTATATGTGTGCAAATGAAAATACAAATGAAGATTAGCAAACCAAGATCTTACTCCTAGGTGGTTAAACCTAAATATCAGGAGCACTAGCTCTGATACCAATTGAAAAGTCACCTAGAGGGGGGGTGAATAGGTGACAATGCTAATCTATGAACTAAATGCGAAATTTAAAAACTTAATGCAAATTACACTCAAGTGTGATCAACAAATGATTCACACACAACCAAGCCAAGCAAATATGAATGCACAATATGAATAGTTGCAAGGCACAAAGTAAAGAGAGAGATAGAGAGAGAGTCAATGGATCAATCGCAAACACAGAGATATGTTTCGAGGTTCGAGCACCCAGCTCTACATCCCTGCCTTCGACACACGAAGGATTTCTAATCCACTAGCTAGTCCATAAAGAACTCTCACAAGGAGTACCCAACTCCTCTCTTTACAAATACAACCTCCTTCTTGAGGCACCACTCCAAGCCAACAAACACAACCTCCTCCTTGAGGCAAACTCCAACAATCACAACCTCCTCCTTGAGGCAAACTCCCAACCAATACAACAAACTCCCAATCACAAACCAATACAAGGGTCACCTCACAACTTGAGGGATACAACCCAAAGCACAAAGCAAGTAAAGATTGGGTTACAACTTGGTGGTCTAAAGCAACAACCACAAACTATATCTTCTTTTCCCACACAAATATCCTATAGATATAGATAGTAGATTTTAGCTCAAGTGTGGAGAAAACCAATGGAATGGAAATCAAAATCACAAAGAAAAATCCTTGGAAAATAATAGAAATCAAGATGGTGAAGTTCAATCAAAAGCTTTTCCCAAAAACCTCTTCTTTGATTTTCCAAACCCTAGCAAAAACCTCAAAATAGATTGTTCAATATGAGTTCAAAAACTTCTTTTAATTGCAGCAAAAACACCAGAGAGTATGAAAAAATTCACACCAAAAATCTTAGAGAAAAACTCTTGCAAATGGGGTATTTATAGGCAAATCTGGAAACTAGCCGTTTGGCAGCAGTTTTGCCAAAATAACCCTGCCGGTCGACCGCCCGGTCGACGGTCCAACGGTCAATTTTTGACCGTTGGCAACTAGCGGTCGACCGGCCCGGTCGACCCAAAGCATTCTCTGAATTCCGGTCGACCGGCCCGGTCGACCCAAGGATCCAGAGAGCAGACATCTCTGCTCCGGTCGACCGCCGTCTGTGCCAGAAACGTGCACAGGTTTGTGCACGTCGGTCGACCGGCCCGGTCGACCGACTTCTGACCTAGTCGACTAATCAGGGTCCTAGTCGACTTGGTTGAAGCCTGGAACAGAAAACATACTTAAAATACATTTTAAAAACATTTTATCTTTGCTAAAACTTCCATAGAAACTTGTTTTATCATAGCATTGATATATAAACATGTGGTAAAAAGTTTAGCTCAAATATCAATCAATAAGGACTATTTTTGTGTTATAGAAATTTTGCCAAAAACCAAAAACTGTATTTTCTAAAACTTGGATCTTGAATAGAAAATACATTTTGTCTAAAGCTCATCCAAATACAAAAACATGATATTTAAACATTTTGAAACAAGATGCATATGGATAGAAATCCAATATACATGAAACATATACATATCATAGTTTTTGTCATTAATTCCAAAATATGTTTTGACGAAAATACCAAAACATAATACACATGAAATAGGTAAGTCAAAACTAAGTTTGTCTAGGAAATTAAGCATGCATGTATATAGAATAAATCTAATATACATTAAACCATGTAAACTTGTTTTGATCTATCTATTCATGAAAACCAAGATCGGTTAAACCTAAAACCGAAAAACTGAAAACCAATATTCAAAACATGAAACGTGTGTGTGTTGTGAACTTGAGCATATCATACTATTCTAATCTTTACAATTAGGATCTAAACCCAAACTAAAACTATGGATACCTAAGTCTTCTTGTAGAGCGCAAACTCCAAGCTAGAGCGCAATCTCCAAGTCGGCTCGATCCAAAAACTCTTGATTCACCGGGCAAGTGCTATATATATATCTTTGATGCACGGGCTCTTGAATCAACATGTGCAAGCTTCCAAATCATCTTGTTGAAGCTAAACACCAACTAATATCTTGGTTAATGATCTGAAACTAAAATCACAAGATTATTAGTACACATAACTACATGAGTTAATCATCATCAAAACTAGAGTGGAAGGCCTTTGGGCCAACAGTAATGAGCAGCGCGAGAGTTGCGTCTCTTATCAACAAAGACGCCAAGCTCACGCACCGAAGCCGCGACGCAAGAGCTGCGTTCAGGCGCCCCGCGTCTCTGAACCCTGTGTCCCAGCTGTGTGAAGCAAGGATGCCTCCCGCCCTCAGTATTGCGAGGCTAATCTCTTTGATCCTCCTCCCACGGATCTAAGGGATTATTTGACAAAGAAGATAAGTGCTAATCGGATCACTTCGTCATGTTGCTGCGAACGGCTTATCACAATGCTCTCCGAGTGCCGTTACAGTTCAGGTGCAAACCAGCAGTCTCTAGTCAGACAGCTGACCCTGATTCCCCGATCAGCTAAAAGAAGTCATTCCCATAGGAGGAGGGTCTTCTCTGACACTGAATATCCCGAGCTCACTGCGAACATGGCGAGCAGGAGCAGGGAAAAACAACCCGCAGTTAGCTCCGATGAGTCTGACACTGAACCGGAAGGAGTGTACCGACACAACACCCGCACCCGGACCGGGGCAATCCCCCCGATTGACTACAATGCTCTAGCCCGGGGCATTGAGGTGAATGACTCGCATTCCGCTATTGCAGAGTCACAGGCTTCAAACTCTTCTATAGAGAAAGAGGCCTTTATATACATGACCAGCACTCCTGATGAGACCGCCAGGCGCTTGGAGCAGCAAGCCCAGGTCCAGAAGGAACAATTCGAGATTATTCGCGCTCAGCAAGAATCTATCGACTCCCTCAAACAGATGCTCGCGCAGTTGCTTGAAGACAAGAGGAAGTTCACCGACAAAGTCTCCTCTAGAAAGTCTAAGGGCAAACGAAAGGAGGGAGAAAGCTCATCTTCTGTACATATAAAGGAAAAAGAGCAGCCTACTTCTGGTTCGTCCAAATCCTCGTCACAAGGAAAAGACGACCGAGACCAGGAAAAGGTTCATTCTAAAAGAATGAATCAATTGGAGCAACGCCTTGAGGCCCTTACCAACCGAAAAGGCTTGCAAGAAGCAGGGGTGGTTCGGCCATATCCGACCGAGTGGGACCTTGTCCCATACCCTCCCAAGTTCAAGGCTCCAACCCTCCAAGCTTTTGATGGGAAAGGTTCACCGAACCAACATATCTACTACTTTAAGTCTCAAACAGGGAATGTGGTAGATAACGATGCCATCCTGGCACGTTTGTTCGTCGGCACCCTAAAAGGGCTTGCCTTCGAATGGTTCATGAAGCTCCCAGAAGGCTCCATTAAGAATTGGGGCGATTTGGAGAAGCTCTTTCTAACATGCTTCTTTGAAGATGACTCGGAGGTCACCATCCCAACCCTTTTGGCCACCAAACAGCGAAAAGGAGAATCCGTCAAGTCTTTCGTAGAAAGATTTCAGAATGTGGCACTCCGATGTCCAAGCGGTATGACCCAGGTCACCCTGGTGGAAACATGCCGCCATAATCTACAAACCTCGCTCCTCGCCCAAATAGGAGTCGCCGAAAGCCGCACCTGGAAGCAGTTAATCCAACAAGGTGAACATGCTGAAGAAATTGTCGCCCGAGTCAGGGCAGAAGAAAACAAACCTAGACCTGAGAGGACAACAAGGCGTGCGCCAGACACATCCCTCCAAACAAAAAGGAAGGATAAGTTGGCAGCAGAGACCAAATCCCCTGTCAAACCTCAACCGGTTAAGGCAAGTGGCTCTTCAAGCCAACCACGCGCCAGCAAGCAGTATTCCTTCAAAGATGAACATGTCGACTCGCTCTTCAAATTACTCAACAAGAGCAACAGACTGAAGCTTCCTGAAGCTAGGCGCCCTGAACAAGTCGGTAAAACCGACAATCCCAACTACTGCTTGTACCACAGGATGTTGGGACACCCCACCAAGAGCTGTTATGTCTTCAAGGACATCCTTCAGGCTCTGATTGACGCGGAGGTATTAAAACTCCGTGCAGAGCAGAAGAAGGTGACGGCCAATATGACGTCATTTCTCCAGTTTGGAAGACAACCTCCAACACCCTCTGGAGTAGTCCCTGTCCAAGAGGAGAGCTAAGAGTGGTCAACACAGACCCTCACCAGCAGCAATAAAAAGGCCTGCTACCTGTCCCCACACCTAGAGGGGAAGTCATGTGGGTTCATCCTGACCTTATTGATGGCCAATAATGGACTACTTGACCAACAGGAAGTCCAAGGGCAAAGCTAAGGCTACATCCTGTAATGTGGTATGTGCCTCTTCTCGGGAAGCGGAGATTGATGTTCCCTCACTGACTGATTCAGAAGAGGAAACAATAGCTCTGGCCACAGAACCTAGCCAACTTGTGGCAGAAACCCGTTCGGGGCAGTCATATTTGAAAAAGTATGACGAAATGGTGGTAACTCCTCCAAGACCTGCTGCAGAGCCAGCCAAGCCCTCCACAAAGCAACCCGTGGAGAAACAGAAAGAGCTTCGGTTTTCCAGAGTTCTTTCGAAAGACATAGCGGAAGGATCCACAACACCTTACCGCTTTGATGTCCTAGGTCAACTGGCCAATATCCGGCGCGAATTACTCTTCATGAGCTCCTCAGGCTATCAAAGTCAACCAGAGAAGCTCTACAAGAGGCCCTCGCTAATGCTGAGGTTTTCATGACTCAGGTGCCAATCGGACCGAAGGAGGAAGATGTAGAGGATTGCCTCCATGCCTCCCAAAATGTTCCCTGTATCACCTTCACAGCAGATGATATGCAGGTCAAAGGGAAACACGATCGGCCCCTGTACTTCACAGGGTATATTGGTTCATCTGAAGTAAGTCGCATTTAGGTGGATCCCGGGTCCGCATTGAGCATTATGCCTCGCCGGGTCATGCAGCATCTAGGGATTCCTACTCATCGTTTGAGCGCTACCCAGACTATCATTTATAGGTTCAATGCCAATGGTACCCGTCCAATGGGGAAGGTTAAGCTCAAATGCCAGATCGGGGACCTAAGGTCGGAAGTGACATGCTACGTCATCGATGCCGACACTTCCTACAATCTGCTGCTGGGACGACCATAGGTTCATCGTAATTCAATCGTTCCCTCTACTCTCCACCAAGTCATGAAATACATTGACGGGAGTGGAAAGGTGCGAACGTTGATTGCCGAAAGGCATCCGTTCAAGGACTTGAGAATTATTTCACAGATTCTCTCCTATATCAGGACTCTGTGGAAACAGATGAAATCCCGCAACCAGAGGAGCCCGACTCTGGTAATGAAGCCGACACCGAGCCGGAAAAAGAAGAGTGCATGTGGGAACTAGACCCACTTGTAACGGGCATTAATAAGCTCGATGTTGATAATACCTCCGATGATGTAGGCGGATGGTATATTAATGAAGACTTAGATCTAGCGTATTTCTCTGTGTTTGCTTCTTATTCAGTGCCGTCAGACACTAGTACCGAAGTGGATGATGATCTCTGGTCGGCAATGGATGTTTTGACATCATTGCATGTACCGGTGAAATTGTCCTTCGAAACATATCGAGATGTTGGTAGTGTGCAAGAATCCATATTCATGGTTCCAGCAAGACGGAAAGGCCAAAAACCAATCCTTTTTGGGCGAATTACGTCTGAACCGATATCCCGTGAAGAATCAGAAAGCGAAGAGGAACCCCCTCAGTTCGGTCATTATGAGCCAAAGGCACTCAGAATGATGGGAAGCATGGGGTATGATCTAATAAGCCGACCAGGGTTGAATTTCGGTAAAGGAAGGAGAACGCTACTTCGATCTTTTGTGCCGAAAGGGAAAACCCCTGATTATTATCATCAGACTCGCAGGGGTTTAGGCTATGTATCAACTCCGATCCCATCAGCCTCTGACTCTGGAGAGTCATTATGCCATGATTACTCATCGGGCACGTCATCATGGGAATCAGATGCAAGTGTCGGCAACATTTTCAAAGAACTTTCAGTGAACATGGTTTCAACAAGCCACCTGGAAGACGGAGATGAAGAAATGATCCAATCCGATACAGATCCTTAGATCAAGCACTTAAATGCTCTTTGGGATACTCGCTTTGAGCAGCGCGAGCCACCAACAGAAGATAAGATTGTTCAGATCAATCTAGGAGATGAGGCTAATCCTAAGCCCATCTTTATAAGCGAAGGTCTGTCACCTTCAGAGAAAAAGGATCTAATATCTCTTGTGCAAGAGTATATAGACGTCTTCGCTTGGAATTATGAGGATACGCCTGGACTTGATCCTCAAGTGGCTATGCATCGCCTCAACATTAATACGGACGTAAAGCCTGTCAAACAACAACAGCGACGGTTCCGTCCAGAAATAATGGAGGCAATTCAATCAGAAGTCGGAAAGCTTATAGACTCTGGCTTCGTTAAGGAAGAACAACATCCTGATTGGGTAGCCAACGTCGTCCCCGTTACTAAAAAGAACGGAAAGATCCGAATCTGCATTGATTTTCGTGATCTAAACGAGGCCTGTCCCAAGGATGAATTCCCACTGCCAATCACAGATGTCATGATTGATAACATATGTGGATTCGAGCGAATGTCCTTCATGGATGGATTTTCAGGATATAATCAAATCAAAATGTATCCTGACGACGAAAAACATACCTCTTTCAGGACACCACTGGGGGGATACTGCTACACCGTCATACCCTTCGGACTGAAGAATGCAGGGGCAACATATCAAAGGGCCATGAATGCCATTTTCCACAAACACATGCGTAAAACGGTGGAATTCTATGTTGACGATATCGCAGTAAAAAGCCGCGCTAAAGGTGATCATATAACTGATCTAAAGGTTGTCTTCGACATCTTGCGGGCCCATCAATTGAAGATGAACCCTACCAAATCTTTTCTGGGGGTGGCCAGCGGCAAGTTCCTAGGGTTCGTAGTGACTTCCACAGGAATTCATTTGGATCCGGAAAAGGTTCGCGCTATCCAGGAGATGCAACCTCCGAGAAATCTCAAGGAGCTCAGGGGATTGCAAGGACGATTGGCGTACATCCGAAGGTTTATCTCAAATCTCTCCGGAAGATGCCAACCCTTTACCAAATTAAAGAAGAAGGGTGTTTCGTTCATTTGGGACAACGCTTGCCAACAAGCATTTGAGGAAATTAAACAATACCTCACACGACCACCAGTCCTTGCAGCTCCGGTATCCGAAAAACCTTTCCTGATATACGTCCGAGCAATGGATCATTCTTTAGGAGCTCTACTATCTCAGAATGATGATCAAGGATGAGAGCAAGCGATCTACTATTTGAGTAGAACAATGATTGGGGCCGAACACCGGTACAACCCGATCGAGAAGGAATGTTTGGCGTTGGTGTTCGCTGTTCAGAAAATGCGACACTATTTGGTAGGCCAGACAATAAACGTCATATCAAGAGTCAATCCCTTGAGGTTACTTATGACAAAGCCTTCATCGTTAAACGGCCGACTGGCAAAATGGGCCATATTGCTATCCCAATATGAAATGCACTTTTTACCACAAAAAGCTGTGAAGGGACAAGCTGTGGCGGATTTCCTGACTGAGCATCCAGATCCGAGGGCAGCCAAACTTTACGAGGATCTCCCAGACGAGGTCATTGAAGTCTGCTTGACCCAGATATCTTTCGAAAGGCAGGTGTGGCAACTTTTCTTTGACGGTGTATCAAGAACAAGCCCAAAAGGACATATAGTAGCAGGAGTAGTACTCATCTCCCCATAGAATTATGTGATTCTTCGAGCTGTCTCATTAACCGAGCCTTGCTCCAACAATGTAGCGGTGTACAATGCCCTCTTGATTGGGATGCAACTCGCCGATGAGATTGGCGTTAAAAATCTCGAGGCATATGGTGACTCAAAACTCATCGTCAGCCAAGTTCGCGGGGAGTACAAAGTCAGACATGAAGATCTAGTACCCTATTACAACGCAACTGTCTACATGGTCAAGAGGTTCACCAACTTTTACATTGACCATGTACCACGCAAGCAAAATGCGCAAGCAGATGCACTAGCGTCCCAAGATGATTGCTGACGCTATCACTTATGCCAAAAGATGTCACGCCTGCCAAGTGCATGGTGATTTCATCCATCAATCACCAGGGTACCTTCACTCTACGACTTTTACCTGGCCATTTGAGATGTGGGGGATGGATGTAGTTGGCCCTATCAGCCTACCATCATCAAAAGGACATCGGTTTATTTTGGTCATAACCGATTACTTCTCCAAATGGGCTGAGGCCATTCCTTTGAAGGAGTAAAGTCATCTGACGTGATCAAGTTCGTTAAACATCATGTCATTTACCGTTTTGGGGTACCTCGGTGAATCGTCCACGATAATGGACCCTAGTTCATCAGCCAGGCTTTCCAGAGATTCTGAGCTAAATTCAGAATCCAGAGTGTATCCTCAACGGCATACTGCCCCGCCGCTAATGGTCTCGCAGAAGCTTTCAACAAGACCATGGCAAGCTTCTCAAGAAATTCGTCTCGAAAAGTCAGCGTGACTGGGACGACAAGCTGGGTGAATGCTTATGGGCCTATCGCACGACTGTTCGAACCTCAACTAAAGCTGCGCCATTTTCTTTGGTATATGGGTGTGAGGCCGTGCTTCCACTGGAAATCCAAATTCCGTCTCTACGCGTCGCCTTGACAGCGGAGATGACAAAGAGGAGGAGAAGCATCGATGGCGACTCCAAGAGTTGGAAGCCTTTGATGATAAACGTCTGCAGGCCCAACAACAGATCGAGCTCTACCAAGCCCGGATTACGAGAGCCTTCAACAAGAAAGTTAAAGTGCGAACTTTCAAAAAAGGTGACCTTGTCTTAGCCGTCAGAAGACCCATGGTGATGACACATAAGACAAAAGGAAAATTCCAGCTCAAATGGGAAGGACCATTTGTAGTAGAGTCAGTCTACTCAAATGGATCATATCGCCTCATAACCTCAAATGACGATACACTCATGATGCCGATCAATGGCAGGTTCCTGAAGAAGTACTATCCTTAATGGTACTCCTCCGTCAATCAAGTTAAAAGTACACCTCTGATCAAAACAAGAAAAGTTTCTTCATCATGGTAGATCAGTGGCAAGCTAATTGCGCATTGATAACACCATGATGCATGATGTAAATATTGATAAAGAGACAAAAGATGAGACTTAGGTTCTAATGTTCCCATCTTCATTAACATCCGACGCCTCCGATGGCTAAGGATAGAGGAAAATGTTGGCTTCTAAGACCAACATAAGTCTTCGACAACTCATCATGCTGAGGGGAATAGCATGGCTAGCCAACTCAAACGGTAGTGGTAAAGGCACCTCAAATCCGTTGATAGCTGAGGGTTTGCTAAAATCCTACGTGAACTTAATCCACCCTCTCCTCCAAAATCCCTTACCAATTCTCATACACAGAATGGTAGGTCTACAAAATACAATCATTACTATGTTAACACTATACCTCTGGTAATAAAAATTTTCAATACTCCCTATCGAGTACAAGCTTTACTTGTCAACCCTATATGGAGTAACAAGTCTTCAAATTTGCCAGGTTAACACTATACCTCTGGCACTTCAAAACTTCACTTGTCAATTCTCATCAATAGAATGGCGGGCCCTCAAATTGCTCGTATCGCAAACTAATTTTTGTCAAGTTAATACTACACCTCTGACAAATTACTGTTAAGTTAACATTACACTTCTAACAGTAATCAAGTTGCTGCCAAGTTCAATGTTAAACCTTTGACAGCCGTTTTTCCCTCAGACTTCCATATCGAAGCTGAATAAACGATGCTAAGTTTAATACTACACCTCTAGCGTCCAAGTCATTGCTAAGCTTAACAATACATTTAAGGCCATGACTTTTCTTCGGACTTCCTTGTCGAAGTCGAGATTGTAAGTTCACCTAGAGGGGGGGTGAATAGGTGATGCCTAATCTAATGGTCACTTAATGCAAAAAAATGCGGAATTAAAAACAATTATGACCAAATAAAACTTTTACACTAAACACTATGTATAACACAAGAGTGTAGCCGAATTCCCCGTGAAGGGCTCTGGACTAACTCCTCTAGATTTCCCTAGATAAGGGTTGAGGTGCCGCGTTGGCTCTCTTGGTTGAATACAAGTGTTAGCAAACAATCCCACGCATGTATATCAATGAGCACAAATGAAATATCAAGCATATAAAGATACACAATAAAAGTATGCAAGATATAAAGACAAAGAGAGAGAGTGAGTGAGCAATCACAACACAAGGGATTTGTTTCGAGGTTCGAGCACCCTTGCTCTACATCCCCGCCTTCGACACACGAAGGATTTCCACTATAATTGATCCCAATGGATCACCCGGTGCCGCAACACCTACAACTCTCGGACTCCCTAGTCCGTACACACCGCAAGCCCACCAGCTCACCGAGGCCGCACCTCAAACACGGAGTTCACACACGAACTCGAAACCACCGAGTCCCCACTAGGACCCGAAATAATGCGAACACAACCGTCCGCCTCCTCAAAGGAACAAGAAGAACTTTGGTGATCACAACTCTTGATCACCTAAAATCCTCTCACAATAACACTCCCTATAGGGTAGATATAGCAATGGATAGCTCAAGTGTTGTGTGAGAAAACAAGGATGAGAATGATGGAGGAAAACTCAAAGAATCACTTTTACACTCTTGATAAAAACTCTCCTTTTAATTGGAAGTATTGGCTCTAAATTTTGGGAGAAAAACCTCTGAAAAGAGTAGAAAAAACTGGCTCTAAAAGTCTCCAAAAATCTTGGTGAAAACAATGCCCAAACCCCCAAATTTATAGGGCTAGAAAAACTAGCCGTTGGGGTTCTGTCAGGCCTATCGGCCGACCGTCCGGCCGACCGGCCCAACGGTCATATTTCAGACCGTTGTGCCATCGGTCGACCGGCCGCCGACCGAGGAAAGGATACAGAGAGTAAACTCTCTGTCCGGTCGGCCGCCCGGCCGGCCGAGGCCTTTCCAGAGAGCAGAGCTCTCTGGACGGTCGACCGGGTCGGTCGGCCAGCCCTCCTGCCAGAACTGGCGTGCACGTCCGTGCACGTCAGTCGACCGGGTCGGTCGACCGGCTGAAGCCAGGTCAGGTCTGAACTAGGGATTAAAAACTTGGTCTTTTAGCTCACATAAAAATCCCATAAAATACATAAAAATCTACAAAAATAGTTTTACCAATATACTTTGATAAACAAACATGCTTGCACAAAATCAAGGCATGTTATAAAAGATTTGGACTATTTTGTAAGTTGGAAATATTGGCTCAAATGAAAACTAGTATTTTCTAAAACTTGTTTTCCAAACTTCTTCATGATACAAAAACAAGATATTTTGAATTCATTAAAGCATAGTGTGTATGGATATGATCCACTGCACAATTAAGAAGAAATATCTATGTTTTTGGCATTAAGCTCTAAATATGGTTTTGGTTTAAAACATGTATATAAAAAAACACCAAAAATCAAAATAGTATTCTTCAAAATGAAGGTCTTTTCTAAACTGAAAATTTTCTGAAAAGACATTTAAATCAAGAGTGTGTGTGTGTGTGTGTGTGATATAAACTTGAGCAATCCCCAACTATTCTATCCTTTACATTTTAACAAAACAAAAATCTTATACCTAGACACAAGTCTTCATCTTCTTGAAGTCTTCACTTGAAGCCTTCTCATCTTCTTGACTTGGTCCAAATACCGTGCTAACTTCAAAACTTGACTTTAAATCCTTTGTTGAAGCTATGCACCTACTAAGATCTTGATCATGAATTTGTCACTAATTAAACACAAGATCATTAGTACTATAACTACATGAGTTAATCATCATCAAAACTAGAGTGATGGGCCTTTGGGCCAACAATCTCCCCCTTTTTGATGATGACAAAACTCATGAAGTTATATATGCATGGATTAAAGTAAAGCTTCAAAGAAGCTCCCCCTTAACTCATGCATACCAAATAAACAATAATATATGACAATGAAGCTCATAAATATGTATGCAAATGTATGGAGATAAAACATATCAAATTCTTTTTCTCCTATTTACAAAACAAAACATATATGCATAAACATAAATCTTTCTCAAACATGCATATAACCCAAATACTTCTCCCCCTTTTTGTCACTTATCAACAAGGGGTTAAAGTAAAACAAAACAAATTTTCTCCCCCTTTTGTCCTAAACAAAGAATCAATAAAGGGGTAAACATAAATCAATCAATAAAGATTATATGCGATATATATTCATGAAGAGGAAGACGCTAAGTTAACTTCCCTACATACATGCATTACATGAAGAAAGGATGACGAGCCCTAATTCACATAACACATAGTATGTAACGCATAAAAGGAGATGTGAAGCTCCCCCTACACACGTATATCATATAAAAAAGATTTGTCAAGCTCCTCAATATATAATATACTCAACATGAATCTATATGTAGAAGAGATGTTAAGCTCTCCTTGCATATAGGCAATACAAATCAAAATTTTGAATTTTTCCCTTTTTTTTAGGTATCACTTGTAAAATCAAATTTTTAAGATACCAAAAGTAAATAATCAAATTGTAAATAAACATTACAAATTTTTAATTTTTCAACTACATAAAACAAATTGATATCAATTGTAACCATGACAGTAAAAGGAAGATATTCAAAATATCAATATTTTCTTACCAAGCTAAGGATTCGAAGACGGCGAACTCCTGGGCAAGTCTTGTAGGGTTGAGGTCTCCCCAACTTCAATGATTGCCCTCTCTTGAGGCATTTCAGTAGCAGGAGCCTCAACACCCTCCTGCTAGGCCAGCTCTTGTATCATTTCCTCGATATGGGAGGAAGTCGCAGCCTCGCTGTCCACGGCCAGCTCTGCAGCATAAAGTTAAAGGGAAAACGTCAGAACCTTTTCCCTAGTTAAAAGGGAAACCGGGTCAACAAGACAATAAGAGTACCTTCTGCAGCAGCAATTGTCGCTATTGGCGACGCCGTCACCGGGTCACACCCATATATTTCTTCCTCCGTAATATGTGAGAATTTACTCGGATCTGGAGGAGCGGGTTCATCGCCAAAATTGACTTCATCACCCGAAGAATTTTCATACTCTCCAGACGAGGAAGACGATAGTGCAACATAAGAGGCCTCGGTAATCGAGACCTTGCCACCGAGTACCCCAGTAGTAGGGCTGGGGTCGACTACCCACGAGCTGGGCATTAATACACTAGGAGACCCAGGCTGTGGTCCCTCATCACTCCTCTCTGAGCTGAAGAAGACCCTGGCTGGAGTTGAGACCCCTGGAATCTCAACATCATCCCTCCCATCAGATCAACCTTGAGTTGCTCAGCCTCATCAGTTGCAGCTGGTTCATCAACAAGCTCCCCTTCTTCTAAAATCATGGGGCCCCTGCTGCGCAATCCACGAGGATGAACAAGGAGGGTTTCGTCTTCCTCCTCCTCTTCTTCCCTCTGCTCCTCAACACCGGAAGGGACGGCCTCGGACATGGAAGCTTAAGCCGCCAAGTCTCTCCTGGCCTTCTTTGGGGCAGGCTCAGCTGTGGAAGTAGAGCCAGGCTCAGCTGTGAAAGTAGAGCCATGGGGACGTTTAGGCACCGCCCGTCGACGCCTTCTAGCAGGCTGCTCTCTAGGTGCTGCTACTCTTGGCTCACCCCTGTTACCCCTCTGGCCTCTTTCTTAGCCGTCTGGTATTCATCGATGCCTTTTTTGTTGGATGCCAATTTCTCTTCATAAGACGCATTAATGTTCTTGATGCATGAGCGATCCATTGAGTAGCCAGGCATCCTGCTAGCCTGAAAGTACCAGGTACAGAAACTGAGGCTTGCATAGCAGTTTGGCGTCTTCTGAGGCAAGCTGAAAAGAGCTTTTGTCCCCCCAACCACGCTGTAATACCAGGCCCGAGCACCTTCAAACAAATTCCCATTGAAGGCGAGTTGGGCGTTAGGGTTGCCGACATACAGTTGATCATAACTGAACTGTCGGGCAAAACGATTCGGCATATAAGGCTCAATTGTGCATGAGTTCCCTTGCCGAAAGAGCAGATACCCGGGGCGAATATTAATAAGCCACCAGAAGACTCCCGATGCCAGCCTTGTGAAGTCGTCCGGACCTACCATGTCGACAAATTTATCCCCATAAGATGCGCCGGTAATCTCGGGGAAGCAGCGGTCGAGATGATAATTGAAGCGTTCAGAATACATTTCCGAACGTAGAACATATAGCAGTGGGACCAGTTTGAACTCTCCAGCCTCTGCACAAAAGGGGCAAACCCCTCGGATTGAGACACAGGCGTCATCAGCGAGGGGCAGTGCATAACGTACCAAGCCATTAGGTATGTATAGGGAAGCTCGATCCGGGGGCTAGGAGTCTTTACCCTCGCCTCCCCTCCGAGTCAACCTCCGGTCTACCTTGGGAGTTGACGATGGCCTCCACTTTGCACAAGCTCTGAGTCAAGGCCCGTAATCCACTTTGGATTCCAGCTACCATGCTGGAAGGAGAGCGATGGACCTACCATAGGCCAACAGGACCGCCAGATATACCACGTCGGGAACAATCACTTCATGCGGCAGTGTCGGCACCACACAGCGCTTCAGCCACAGCATGAGGAAGCCCTCTAGCAACGCCCGGTCAGAAATGGGGACCCGGGCTTGATGATGAAAACTTTCAAAAACCGTATCAGGTTTGAAAGTATCTTCATTCGACTCTGTGGTATAGGAGCTCACAGAGGCATCGATCCTCTCAGCGATTTCTTCCTCAGTGCTAGGGGCCAGAATAGTCACCGAGTGATCTTTCTCAGCTACACTATTGAACAGGTAGCTCGCCCAAGACACCTGCTTAACTCCCCTAGTCCTCCAGGAGGTTATTTGATCGCAGATGTGGAAGTGGCACAACACTTCCCAGTAAGTCTCATATATCTGAGGGCACTCTTTCTTCAAGAGATGAAGCTCCTCAGAAGTGGGAATATATTCTTCATAAGGGGCGTCTCCCATGACCAGCCCTGAAACTTCATATACTTCATGCAGGGCAAGCCCCATTTCTCCGACCGGGGTGAAGAATGTCCCCGTCAAAGGGTTGTAGTGCTCCAGGATCCCATAAAAATTGTGGGAGCTCTGCAGGATGCCATACTGCACAGCCCTGACTGCATGACACAATCCCACTTGTTCCAACAGACCTCCAAGTTCAACAAGGATGAAGCCCACCATCTTGCCCCACCAGGTCTTGTCGGTAGCATGGACCCACCCGAGCGGGAGGAAGTCAACAGGAAAGTCACCCCTTACCTTCATGAATTGATTAAGGAAGGTAGTGCCGAGCTGAGGGGTTTCCCCTACTGGGTACTCAGACCTGGGTAATCCAGGAAACAAGCCAAAAACATCTCTCGGTGTCCGCCAGGGTGTACTTTCCTGGCACCCAGTATGCCGAGAGAGACACTGGGAACAGATCGGGTAAGCTCCCATTCTATTGCCCGGGGGACAGACATGTGCTGAAAATAGGATAAGGGATACATTCTCTCCATGTTGGGAAGAAAGAATTTCCTACCCCCTATCTGGCGAAGCCACTTGTAATCGCCGTCATGCAAGATGCTACCACCATCGCCAATGTTGTCCCCAAAGAAGAAGACGGGTTTCTTTAACAGAATACGTGAACCCGTCTCAAATTTTGCGTCGGTCATAATTTCCCGGAAGGTCCTCGTGTCGACCTTGGAGATCCTCTCCCTTTGCTCCTTCGACTTGTCGGTAGTCACGGGAGCAGTTCTCTGCAACACGAAGGTTAGATTGCGGTCAGCACCACCTACGTGCCCGAAGTGACACTTTTTGGAGAGAGGGTTGGAGGAATATCGCACTGCAAAAGAAAATAACACTTGATCAGAAATCTGAAAGAAAATGATTAAGTGTTTACAACTCGAACGCATAAATAAACCCAGACACGGAGATCATCAAAATCTGCGTCCAGGTCCAATGATCGCAAGGCTAGTATGGAGCCCGCGTTTTAAAAATCCAAGACTTATGAAAAAATTTTTAAGTATTGGACTCAACGCAAGGTTCATGAGGACCAGCATCTGATTTCACAAGACGCAAGAGTCATAAAAAATTTGCATCTGAATCTTTCACACTTAGAAATATTCTAAGTGTTGAATCCAAAACGCAAGGCTCATTGGGGCCCTGTGTTCAACAAGCAGACGCAGATTTGAGCAGATAAAAGAAGCTGAGGTCATCAAACCTGCGCCCTGTTGATCGACTCAAAAAAAAATTGCGCCTGACGATTAAAAACGGGCTTGAGCCCGCGTTGGCGGTTCACATTCAAAAGGGATTTAAGAGTTAAAAGAACTCTGTAAAAACCCCTTTAATGGTGAAAATCAAGTCCAATGGCTTTTATACCTGAAATAGGGTTTCCTGCATGGAGGAACCGCCCATCTGAGTCTCAGGGACGACCGCCTTTGAAGACGAAACAGTATGTTTAGCCTTTGGTGCCATTGTGATCAAGGATCCGATGTTAGATGAAGGAAACGAGAACACAGAAAGCTCCTTTCTCAAACCCTAACAGATGCACACGAAGACGAAGAAGAGTCTAATGATGACTCTTGAAGGACTGTTGCCTTTTATAGGCACAGTGATTCGCAAAGATACGCGGCGCTTAGCTCGACGCCTAATCACCGCCTGACGTGTGGACAAACGCTTTAAATGCAGCGTGAAGTTCGCACGCCAAAAAGAAGATGTCCCCTCAATTCTACAGGACACGTGGCAACATACTCATGGCACGGATTCGCATCCAACAGTCGCGTCTTCATCTCTAAAGACGCGTCCCTTCTCAACACGGCCAGAGTTGCGTCCAGAAAACCGCGTCTTCGTTCCAAAAGACGCGTCCCTCCGAAGATCGCATCTTTTTCGCGTCTACCTCATGGAGTAACAGTCGCATTGTCACCCCAAAAGATGCACCCCTATAGAAGGCGCGTCTTTAAAGCAGTATCACCCCTGCGTCCGCAGAACTGGCGTGTAGTCCCTGCTCCTGCAATTCAATTCAAAAGTATACTGGCACAAGCAGACGACGGCCCACCCCTGGTTTAAAGTACACCAACGACAAACTCAAAGCATCGGGGAGGTTTAGACTGTGTATCTAGACACTCAACACGATCAATTTTGGCGGCTTCAAAGAGTTCCATAGTACACTCGCGAAGACCGTATTCCAAACAAGATCAAGCCCGGAGCATTGCCAGTCCAGTCATAAGGGTGAACTCAGCTAGAGTCCAAAGTATTTCGAAATCCGTCCCAGCTAACTGCGGAATGTCGAAAACTTTGGAGGGGTTCTGTAGGCTATCTAAAGTTCACTAGAAGACAAGTCACCAAAAAACAGAGTTCCAAATTCCAGACGCAGGGCTAATTATGACCATCGTCTCGGCACCAAGGCGCGAGGGTCGAAACCCGCGTCTCAGCGGCACTGCAGCACCAAGGCGAGGGTCGAAACCCGCATCTCAGCGGCACTGCAGCACCAAGGCGCGAGAGTCGAAACCCGCGTCTCAGCGGCACTGCAGCATCGAGGCGCGAGGGTCGAAACCCGCGTCTCAGCGGCACTGCAGCATCGAGGCGCGAGGGTCGAAAACCGCGTCTCAGTTATAACTTTCCTCACTATGGGTCAATCACCACCCACATAATGAGGAAGTTAACCCATTGTGGAGTATTTTTAGGGGCACGTTCACCCCTGAAACCTCTATAAATAGCCCCGTTGCTATGGAGAAAGGGTCAGTTAGTCGGTCGGTCAATTAGATCAAAGAAATCAAGGATAAAAGCTTGACTTGAGAGCTTCAACAGAGAAGGAAAGAGAGTCCAACTCTTCAAGTAACTTGCTGTGTACAAGTTAACCTTTGCCTACAATCTCTTTGAGATTTCTGGTCGACAGAGCTGTGTTACTCCGTCTACCATCCGAAGAGAAGATCCCCAAGAGTTCCTGACGTTCACCGGTCAACGGAAAATAAGATTCACTTTCCATCGCCACTTGAAGAACCCAGCACTAAACAAAGGGGAGATTCAAGACTCAACATCTCCCCTCCCTTGTAGTCGGGGCATTAGTTTGTTGTAAACTTTCAATTGATTCAAGGAAACTTTACACGAACCATTCTCCGTACCAAACACACACATACATCTACTTATGAATAAGACGAGTTATTATTTGAAAACTAATAAATCTGATGGCTCATATTTATAGTGGGTTCCGTCTCTGCCCGTGACTAGTCAGGAGTACAGGCTACTGCTTCTGGAAACTTATCATTACGCGCCCCACACGACACTTCAGATTCAGGCTACTGCTTCCGGGGACTTATCATTACGTGCCCCACATGACATTTCAGAAATATCACCATTATAAATATGACATCATACCGGTTTCTATCAGTTTCCCCCACCCCAGTGTAAGTTGAGTATTTTTATTATATATATGAATTGCCCAAAGATAATATCCATAAGTGTATACAATATGACCATGACTATCCAACTACGGGAATTAACAAGAGTATAATATCAGGAGTATAATATCAGGAGTCACCCTTTTTTAGGGGTTCAGGAGTACAAGAGTTCAGGAGTTCAGGAGTACAAGAGTTCAGGAGTATCAAACATCTGATAACAGTATAATAATCATGCCAAGTCCCCGTAAAAGTAATAGTCATGAATGTGTAAAATAATATGAAAAACACCTAGAGGGGGGTGAATAGGTGTAATTGCTAATCTAAGAAACTCAATGCAAACTAAGTGCGCTAAATGCGGAAGCTAATGCAAATTATGCACAAACTAATACAATACAACAAGTGTAGCCGAATTTCCCTTGCGAGGCTCTAGACTAACTCCCCTTGATTCCGATTGAAATGGGTTGAGGTGCTATGTGAAGCTCTTGTTGGATGAGTATAAGTTAGGCACACACACACAAGCAATCCAAGCAATATGAAATACACACGATCAAGCCAAGCATATAATAGATATGACAATAAGAAATGCAAGGCACAACACAAGCAATATATGATATGAATGAATCAATGCTCAACACAAGCAAGTATGATATGATGATGAGTATGATGCTTTGCACAATTATAAGAGAGAGAGTTAGAGAGACAATGGATCAAAACGCAAACACCAAGATTTGTTTCGAGGTTCGAGCACCTTGCTCTACATCCCCGCCTACACCACCGTGTAGGATTTCCCAATCCACTATAAGGAGTACCTAACTCCTCTCTCAACTTACAAAGCCACCGAGGCTACAACAACCACAATCCACAACACCTCTACCGAAGAGGCTCACAACAACACTATCACCTCACACTTGAGGGATACAACTCAATCACCCGATCACCTCTACCGAAGAGGGATTCACAAATAAAAGGGTGTTTACAACAAAGAGGTTTACAACAAACAACCTCAAACTCTTCTCTTTCTTTTTCTCTTATCTTTTTCCAAAAAACAAGATCCTAATAGTTTAGGATAGAAGATAGCTCAAGTGTGGAAAAACTAGGTGTTTGGAAAACTAGCAACAAAGAAAATCACTTGGGAAAATCCTTCCAAAAGATATAGAATGAAAACAAGACAAATCTCAAAATATTCTTTTCTTTGATTTTTCCAAAAACCTAAAACAATAAAGATTTAAGAATTAAAGCCCCAAACATTTTGAAAACTTGTTTTAAAACCTCTAGAAACCAGAAATTTTTCTCCTTAAAAAACTTGGCCAAAATCCCCAAAGAGATGGGGTTTATATAGCCCTTATACAAAACTAGCCGTTAGGCTGAGTTGGCAGTCTGACAGACTGCCGGTCGACCGGTCCGGTCGACCGCCAACGGTCAGAAATGTGACCGTTGGGCAATAGCGGTCGACCGGCCCGGTCGACCGAAACAAACCGAGAGCAGAGCTCTCAGACCCGGTCGACCGGCTCGGTCGATCGTCCACTGTGCCTAACAGACGTGCACGTCTGTGCACATCGGTCGACCGGCCGGTCGACCGGCCCTTGGTGCGGTCGACCGTCCCGGTCGACCGACCAGCCTGTCAGCACAAAACCAGGTCAGAAAAATTTGGAAAAATATTTTCTAAAAAATCTTTTATCTCTTTTAAAAATACCATAAAAATTTTTATCATTTTATGTTGAAACATAAACATGTGATAAAAATTTCAAGACAATATATCAACATATCAATTCATTTTTGTGTCTTGCCAATTTTATCAAAACAAAACCTTGTATTTTGTCAAACTTGATTTTTCCAAAACATGAATAGGGATAACAAATAAGTTTGTTTACCAAGTTAAAGCATGTATGTATAAATAGAAAACATCTACTATACATATAACATATGTAAACTTGTTTTGATCAACTATTCATAAAAACCAAATATCAAATCATAAAATGTGTGTTTTTGTGTTCACTTGAGCATATCAACTAAACTAAGCTTTACAAATGGATCTAAAACTCTATCTAAGCTAGGATACCTAAGTCTTCTTGACGATCTTCATCTTCAAGTAGACTTGCTCCAAAACTCCGTGATTCTCCAAGTGCAAAGGTATGATCTTTAAGCTTTGGCACCGGAATCACCATGATAAGCTTCTAATCATCTTGTTGAAGCTAATCATTAACTAATATCCTGTTAATGATCTGAAACTTAGAAACACAAGAATATTAGTAAACATAACTACATGAGTGTTGATCATCATCAAAACTAGAGTGGAAGGCCATTGGGCCAACATAATACAGGTGCCACAATATCAGGTCAAGTGTACCAGTACCAGGTGATAGCATGTCAAGTGTCAAGTGTTATTATATCAGGTGTCAGCTAGCAGGCGATAAGTATAGCATGTCAAGTACCGGCGTCAGATATCAAGTAATAAGCATAGCATGGCAAGTACCGGTATCAGATATCAAATAATAAGTATAGCAT
>JAVJIF010004849.1:0-309023 GCA_038442645.1 Agave tequilana | reverse complement strand
TTTAGGTCGATGACTCCCAAACTGAATAATTTTAGGGCACTGGGTGAGAAAACACCCCTAAGACTTAAAACTCTAGCAAACAGCCACTAAACTAAGTATTTATATAAAATTCACTTTTAGGCGTGAATATTTATGCTTCATGAGGCACAATTATCCAGCTTAAACAGATGATCTTTATTTATTATTATATTCTTTTATATATATATATTTCTCTTTTTTAAAGGCACAAGATTTTATTTCAAATCCTAAGTGTGTAAGTATTTTAAGAATGCATATTTCATCAAGGCAAAATATCAAGACTAAATTACTTTTTCAATTTTTCCTCCTAAACCTAAAAAACGAACAAATACTCTTATTTTCACCAAAGTAGTAGAAATCCTAATTATGATTTTCTTATTTTTAAAATTAACTTAAATACTTACAAAAAAAATAAGTCAAAATATTATTTCCTTTTTTAAAAGTTTTTTATGTTTTTTTAAAAATTAGTTTTTTTATGTTATTTTATTAATTTCTATGTTAGGCTTATGTTAATGGTTACCTCCCACACCTATCTCATGCATTATCCTTAATGTGTGAATGTATGTACAATTGCATGAAATAAAATGGCAGAAATGTAGAGTTACCAATACATTGGGTCAAAAAGACCTATGGCTGTGTCTGCTTTCAGTACTGATTTCAAGAACGATTTCAGACGTTAACCATTTACCTTGAATTCATTACCATTCTTAGGGTCGCATTCTCTATGGCTCCATGTAGAAACACAATCCTAATAACGAATGGCCTGCCCATCTTGATTTCAACTTTATTGAAAAAAAGTGAAGTTTAGAATATAGAGAAAGACTTTTTATCCTAGGACAAAAGTTTTTCTCATGATGAACTTATCATGAAAAACCTTAACCCTATCTTTCATAATCTTCGCATTTTCGTACGCCTCGTTTCTTAACTCCACAAGTTCAGAAATTTGCAGTTTTGAAGCGCACCTGTCTTATCAAGAACAAAATTTAGCAATTTAATTGTCCATAAGCTCGGTGCTCTAACTCGACAGGAAGGTGGCAAGCCTTTTCAAAAACTAGCCTATAAGGAGATATCCAAAGAATTATTTTAAAAGCGGTCTTATATGCCCATAAAGTATCTACTAATTTTGTGGGACAGTCCTTCCTGTTTGATTCACAGTTTTCTTCAAGATAAGTTTAACTTGCTTATTTGAGACTTCTACCTGCCCGCTGGTTTAGGGATGGTAAAGTGTAGATAACTTGTGTGTTATGACATATTTTGCATAAGAGCTTCAAAGTTCTATTGCAAAAATGTGAACCATTATCACTAATTATGGCACAAGGGGTGTCAAAGCGTGAAAAGATGTTTTCTTTCAAGAACTTGACAACAACTATTTGGTCATTTGTCTTGCAAGGGATGGTTTCAACCCATTTTGATACATAATCCACAGCCAATAAGATGTATTGGTGCCCAATGAGTTAGGAAAGGGACCTATAAAGTCAATGCCTCAAATGTCAAGAGTTTTATTATAATTGGTTTAAGGGCATCATATTACGTTTCAAAATCCTTCCTATTATTTGGCATCTTGTGCACGTCTTGCAAAAGTCAAATACATTTTAAAACAAAGTAGGCCAATAGAACCCACTCTGTCGAACTTTTTCGGCTGTTTTTCGGAGACTAAAGTGTCCGCCGCATTCAAGTTCATGAAAAAGGCTAGAACACTCTTTAATTCCTCATCGGCAATACATCTCCTAATGATTTGGTCAGAACAATATTTAAAGAGATAAGGTTCCTCTCAAATGAAATATCGGACTTGAGACAAGAACCGATATACATCTTGTTTTGACCAATAAGATAGGGTTTGGTTTGTGTAGTTAACTATGTCAGCAAAGCTAGCTAAAAGTTGTTCATCGGGGAAGTTATACTGATTGGCAACTCCTTGGAAGGGGCGTTTGGCACACGAGAGAGGTGATCGGCGATGATGTTTTCAACACCCTTTTTATCTCGAATTTCGAGATCAAACTCTTGAAGAAGGAGGATCCAACGAATGAGTCGGGCCTTCGCATCCTTTTGAGCATTAGGTATTGAAGTGCGGAATGGTCAGTGAATATGGGATTTTGGTCCCAAGTAGGTATGCACAAAATTTTTCAATGCGAATACTACTGCCAAGAATTCCTTCTCGGTTGTAGCATAGTTCAATTGGGCATCATTAAGAGTCCTACTTGAATAGTAGATCACATGCTGCTTGATATCTATGCGTTATCCTAAGACAGCGCCTATGGCAAAATTAGAAGCGTCACACATGATCTCAAATGGTTTGGACCTATCCGGGGCAGAAATTATGGGAGCATAGATAAGTTTCATTTTGAGCTTTTCCCAGGCGTTAAGACATTCGTCATGAAAATGAAGGGCACGTCTTTATCTAAAAGGCTTGTGAAGGGTTTAGCAATTTTTCTAAAATCCTTGGTGAACCTACAGTAGAAACCGGCGTGTCCTAAGAAGGAACGGATGTCTTTCACACATTTTAGAGTAGGAAGCTTGGCTATGACCTCTATCTTCTCCCTGTCCACTTCAATTCCTTTCCTAGAGATCTCATGACCTAGGATAATCCCATGTTGTACCATAAAATGGCACTTTTTCTAATTTAAAGTCAAATTCTTTTCTGTGCATCATTTGAGTACAAGTTCTAGATGATGGAGATATTGTCGAAAGAGTCTCCGTAGATGGAGAAATCGTTCATGAAGATCTCTTCGACCATGTCGGAGAATAAGCTTAATATACAACGTTGAAATGTCGCGAGGGCGTTGCAAAACCGAAAGGCATTCGGCGATAAGCAAAGGTCCCAAATGGATACGTGAACGTTGTTTTCTCTTGGTCCTCTAGGGCTATTGGGATTTGATTATACCCCGAGTAACCGTCCAAGAAATAGTAATACTCGTGGCCCGCTAATCGTTCAAGCATTTGATCGATAAATGGAAACGAAAATGGTCTTTGTTGGTGGCAGCATTTAACTTATAATAGTCAATACAAACTCAAATCTTTGTAGGGAGTCTTGTTTGAACTAACTCTTGTGTTATCATTCTCTACCACTGTAAAACCGAATTTCTTAGGTACTCATAGACTGGGCTGACCCATTGGCTATCAGAAATGGGATAAATTATCCCATTATCTAAAAGTTTCACTGTTTCAGCTCGTACCACTTCTTGCATGATAGGATTTAACTATGTTGTGGTTCCCTCTTTGGTTTACCTTTTCATTTAGATGGATTCAGTGTTGAACTATAGTCAGACTTAATCTCTTTATGTCAGTTATCGTCCAATCAATGACTTTTTTATGCTTCCTAAGGATGGTCATAAGGTCTTCTCTTGCCTGTTAGTTAAGTTGGATGCAACTATAACTGGTAGAAGTCTCTTGTTCACCTAGCTAGGCATACTTTAGATGCTTGGACAGGATTTTTAGCTCTAAGGAAGGGGATGACCCGATAGTTGGAGGAGTAAGAATTATTGGCTCCTGATCTAATGAACTTGGGTTTGATGCCCACTCAATCATAGAATTGACTATCTCGTTAAGGTTGAAATTCTCGAATTTCAACTCGGTATCACACTTTGCTTCTAGTTCTATCTCCTCTCTATGCTCACTAGTCACATTTTCAATTAGGTTAACCTCAAAGGTTGGTCGTCTATGTCGTAGGGGTGTTTACCTAAGTTGAAAAACATTGACCTCCTTAGTCAATCTCCAAGGTCAATCTCATGGATCCGTTTCTACAACTTATAATTGCATTGGTAGTCGCGAGGAGTGGATGTCTTAAGATGACAGGAGTTTGGGACCTAGGATTAGACACGGGTGTGTCTCTAGAACAATGAAATCTACTGGGTAAATGAATTCTCCTATACGTATAAGGACATCGTTGATTTCTCACTTTGGAACCTTAATTGATCGATCAGTTACCTGGATCATAACTTGAGTTATGCTGAGTTTCCTAACCCAAGTTGTTAATATACGAAAAAAGGAAGCAAATTAATGTTTTCTCCCAAATCAAGAAGTGTTCTACTAATATCGGCTTGACCTATTGTAGAAAGGGTGAGGAACCAGGATCTTTGTACTTTACTGAGATCTGGTTAGACAACAGCTCACTAATGTTAGTGGCTAGAAAAACCTTCTTGGGCACATTTGTCTTTCTTTTCTTGGTGCAATATCCTTAAGGAATTTAGCATAACTAGGGACTTGTTGGATTGCATCAAGAAGTGATATATTAAGCCTAACTTGATTGGACACTCAAGTATTTTCTCCATATGTGCATTATTATTATTCCTAAGCCTATTCGAAAATGAGGCTATAGGTAGGTGCACTTATTTTGCTGATTTATCAACTTCGGTCTCTTTGGAGTTTGGTGGAAGTGGAACGGAACTAGATGGAGTGGATGTTTGAGCTGGGTCCGGTGGCATAGATACCTGATTATTAACTTGTTCCCATGACCTCAACATATGAACCAAGTTACACTGGTTTGGATCTTGAGCCTCATTGGCTTGCCTAGGATTCTTAGGGCTTGGCAATGGTTGACTTGGTAGAGTTCCCTTTTGTCTTTCACTAATTGGATTAGCTTGTTGACTCCATTGCATCTCTATCATTGTCATGACTTGAGCTAGTGCTTATTGGCCTTTAACTAGGGTCTCCACCTTTCTTTCCATATTGGAGAGTCTTGTTCCATATGTGAATTTTGGAAAGAGGTGGACGCTTTGGTTGGGAAAATTTTGTTGATAAGGAGATTGTTGGAGAATTTAGGCTTTACTTGATCATTGTTGTTTGGGCCCCATGAGAAATTTGGGTGATTTCTCTAACGAGATTATAGGTGGATGAATTTGGATTTTTGCGGGCCTTGAGAAGGCTGCATTCATATTTTCTGGCAACATTTGTTAAGCTAAAAAGATGGGACATTCCTCGAACACGTAGTTCATGACCTGACAGTAAATACAGCACGCCGAAGGTGTTGGGCCGACTTGGTTCACCGAGACTGGCTCCTTAGTTTCTAGAGCTTTAGTCTTCGCATCACAGCAACTAGTTTAGCTTCGGTAGGTATGTTTGTCTCAATGGAATGGGCACCTCATTTAGAAGAGTTTGGGTCGTTAGTCCTAAATTTTTTCAGAGTTGGTTCCCATTTAATGGTCTTGTAGCCAAATCTTCATATAATAACCATACTTCGTCTTCGTTTCTTTTTAAAAATCCTTCTTGACACATGGATTCTTATAGGATTTTCGTTTGATATTCTAATCCATCATAAAGAGCTTGGCAAAGTCACCATTCCTCTATCCCATGATGAGGGCATTGGGCAAGGAGGTACTTAAAACGTTCGAAGTACTTCCAAAAAGGTTCATTAGCTATTTGCTTAAACTGCAAGATGTTTTTCCTAATTTAGGCAGTCTTGTGAACGGGATAGAACTTCTTCAAGAAGGCGTTGACGAAATTATCCCATGATGATATGGATCCGGCTTCTAGACTGTAGAGCAATTTCTTTGCTAAGTCTTTCAAAGAGAATGGGACAAAACGTAACTTAACGGTGTCTACTCCTAGGTTGGGTATTTTCATCATGAGATATACTTCCTCAAATTTTCTTATGAAAAAATATGCATCCTCGGATTCAAATCCATGAAACTTGAGAACAGTGTTGATGTATTGTGGTTTCAGCTCAAATTGTTGTCTTTTACATAGGGGAGCAGAATGCAAGATGGAAGAAAGGTCCTAATAGGATAGAACCTATCCTGCAGTGATGGTGGTTGTGCAATGTGTGGATCGAGTTTGGGTGATGAACTATTCCTAATTAGTTTAGATGTGGCTGGGTCTCTCGACCAAGTTGACATACACAGTTAAACAAACAAGTTCACCCAATCAATCAAGAAAAATATCAAAATCAAATCAAAAATCCTAATCTAGGGTAAGCCTAGACCTAGACGACACCTAACTTTAGACTGTATTTGGGAGGTATATTGTCGACCTTAACCACAAGTTAATCGGCCAGGTAGGTGGCAAGATCGGTGGGAGGTATCCATCAAAGGACGGGCTAATTATGTCAAACCACCAACCTTCGGGTTTCGCCCCTCAATCCCCTGCCTAGTCACCGATTTGGCAAGAGTTAATTTCAAATAATTTCTCCTTCAATCAATCTCTTAATGAGACCAGTTAAGTTAAGGCTAACGTCTAGTCAATTTTTAATTTAGGGTTAGAATTGTAAGTGCAACAGAAATGGTTTGTATGCCAAAAAGGGTAATGACATCCCCACTTTATGTTGTTTATGGGTTTTGCCCTTAAGATGTATTAGTGCACGTATACAAACAAATAGAAAAGAATTCACTCAAAAGCAGTAAATCAGACAAGGGTGTTTCCTAGTCTATATGCAATGTGAACGTATCTTGTCGCCAGCACTCTTCAACAAAAATTAAAAAATTAAAATAGACACGTGCCTATGATGCAAAAGTCTAAAAATTATTAATTAGTCAACTAATAGAATATTGTTAATTAATTAGCAGTGTGATCACAGAAAAAAATTATCAGAGCAGTAAATAGAACTTTGCAATTTGCAGCAACCTGCAAAAGAACAATTAGTAGCAATCTACTAATGCCGCGAAAACACGGCTATTGCCGCGTTTGCGTGGCTGTTTAGTAGGCTCTATTGCTCTGCCTTCTAGGGCAGAGACATAGAGTAACTATATGTCCTTACCTGCAGCTAGTTTTCTAATTATATCAGATCCTGCAAACAAAAAAAGATATAATAAGTTTTTAGAGAATATCGTGTCAATCTCTCCCTGGAAATGGCGCCAAAATTTTGATTGAGGAAGATAAATTTGAGTTGAAAATAAAGAAAAAGTTAAAGTTATAAAGTTCTTAGTCTCTTCTCAATGCAACCACGTAGCAAGGGCTAGACGGGTCGATCCACAGGGAAGGATGCGATGGAAGCTTTTCGAACGAATTCTCTAACAAATAGCTTAGAAAAAAAGAATTATGATTATAAGCAAAGGTTTTAAATAGAAAGAACAGGCATAGCCAACTAATCATCTAGCACAACCAAACATTAGTCTATCAAGAATAAATATTATGTTAAACTTATAAAGATTTACCCTAGAATTGTTGCTTCAAATTAAAGAAAAGGAAAGTAAGATAGAAAGTAAACTCTGATTACAATATACTAGATAAAATTAAGCATTGGTTTATCGAAGTCTCATAGTATAGCATAAGAAAAGTAGTTTTAACTTAACGTTAAGCCATCAAAGTATCTAAGTATAAACCAAGAATAATTAGTAAATAGTATACCCTAAAGTTAGTTTAACTCACTTCATTATTAATCTTCAAGAATTATTTACTGACCCTAGGGTTTTTAATATGCATAGAGTTCAATCAATTTATTTTTATAGATCTAAGTTTTAGTTGGTGGAGAGATTAGCAAGCTACGAAAGAATTAGTTACACATATTCATGGTGGAATTAAGCATGGTATTTAAAGGTTGCATAAAATAGATGAAATTGGAATAAAAGAAACACAAATAAAAATAGCAATAAATCAGATTGAAAGAAAATAAGGACCTTTTATTGAATATGTCACCAACTCAGTACAAAACGTTCTCCTCTCTTCAATTCTTCTTCAAAGTAGAAAAAAACTAGAAAAATACAAGTAAAATTGGAAAGAAAAAGGATATAAATAAAATCCTAAGCTTGAGCTTCTAAGATCTGCTCTTCCTTTGTTGCTCTACAGGGGTATTTATAAGAGATTTGAGAAGTAGAGTCCTAATACAACACTGCACCTCAACCGCCACACCGACACCAAAGGGCCACGGAAACGCGGCTTTTGTCACTTATTCGCAGCAATATAGTGGATTCTGGCCACGCGCTTGGGTGCATGCCTCCTCTGGTCCGTCTATCTGGTGATCTATCCTCAGAATCTTTAGTTTATCTCTGAATTTTGAAATATAATGATCTCATAGATAACTTGGAGATCAAGTTATCTCTAATTCTGAGTTAAATTCAGATTTTTCTCCCTTTATCATCATCTTGTAGTGCAAGCAAGCAGATTTAAATAGAAGTCCACCCCTATCTTTAATTAGGATGAGGATTCATCTTACTCTATCCTTCTCCTCCTTTAGATTTTAAATTAAATTAATTTAAAATCCAAATTTAAATGAGAAAGAAAATATGCTTCCTTTATCTTCCCAATTAATCTTTATTTTCATAATTGTTTTGGGTTTTTGAGCTTTCTCTTGGATTATGGAGGCCTGCACATCACTAAATAATAAATGAATTAAATAGTAATGTTTAACAAAAATTAAGCATGAAAATGTGAATAATAAATGCATTATTGATGACCAATCAGCTAGGCTATTCTGTAGTTTGTAACTTAGGTTTTTAATTTTCTTTTATGTAATTTTCATTCTTCTTTATGTAACTGAGAAAAGAGGAAAGTTTTATGGAGGAATGAGAGTGAAGCTTGTACTGAGGGTGATACCGGTGTAAATTCTTCTTTTCTTCTACTTTTATTTGAATCAAATCATAGTTATGGTTTTATATTTTTCTTCTTCTCTTACTCTTCTTCTACCAGTTTTTAATGATCATCCAAATGAAACCTATAACATCGAACCTGTTTTGCCATTGCAAGTGCCTTTGATGGCTTATAGTAATGGATAACCATTTCTATTTATTTTCTACTTGCTTTTGAATTTAGAGTTTAAGTCTAGGAATGGGGAATATCCTATTTGCCATGCTTTGCTCGCTTTCAAGACGAGGTAAGTTTTTGCCAAGAATTCAAGTAAGTCATAAACTGAAAGAGGTAAGTAAGTTCTTTTAGGTTTCTCTTTCTTTCTTTTATTTTTTAGTTTAGATCACCAACATCACCAACTCTTAATTCTATTCACTAATTTTACTTTCTTTATACGAAATCATTTTCTATTTCTCCTCCTTCTCAATCTACTACTTTCTTCTTAACATAACCATAGACTATTTTTTCTTTTCTTTACAAGAACAAAGAAGACTTTTCACCATCTTTAGTGAACTAAAAGAGAACTTACTAAAAGCTTCCATCGCTAGTCCCTCCTTGTGGATCACGGCCCGGATAGCCACTTGCTATCGTGGTAGCATTGAGCAACTTGCAGTTTTATTCTTAAGTTCTGAAATTCTATATTTTTGCATGCAGGTTTATCTCAATCAAATTTTGGCACCGTTGCTGGGGAGGGACGGTAAGTAACTTTTTTTGTTTACTTTATTGGTTAAGTTTCTTCTTTGTTCTTGTGTACAGGAGGAGACATTAAGAAAATTTTTGTTCCAGTGATCATATAAGTGGCCCTGGACTCTGCTCAAGAAAGCAGAGGCCAGAAGTCCTCAAATTTGCCACATTTCAGTGGCAATCTGAGTGAACTACTAACCTGTATTTTTCCAGGTTAGTTGTGTTGGCCCGAAGGCCCATCACTCTAGTTTTGATGATGATCAACTCATGTAGCTATAGTACTAATGATCTTGTGTTTAATTAGTGACAGATTTATGATCAAGATCTTAGTAGGTGCATAGCTTCAACAAAGGATTTGAAGTCAAGTTTTGGAGCTAGCACGGTTTGATCCAAGAGCCATTGGATCGTGTTTGGACCAAGTCAAGAAGATGAGAAGGCTTCAAGTGAAGACTTCAAGAAAATGAAGACTTGTGTCTAGGTTTTTTTTATAAGATTTTATTTTTAGATAAAATGTAAAGGATAGAATAGTTGGTGGATTGCTCAAGTATATTATATACACACACACTCTTGATAGTTTTGTTTTACAAAAGATTTTCTATTTAGAAAATACAAGTTTGGTTTTTGGTATTCAAGTTTCATGTTTTAACCAAAACCATGTTTAGTGCTTAATGTCAAAAACATAGATATTTCACCATGTTTGTACAGTGGATCATATCCATACACACTATGCTTCAAATGAGTTTAAATATCTTGTTTTGTATTTGGTGAAGTTTTGGAAAAACAAGTTTTGGAAAAATCAAGTTTGGAAAAATACAGTTTTCATTTGAGCCAATTTTTTCAACTTACAAAAATAGTCCAAATCATTTGTAACATGCCTTGATTTTGTGCAAGCATGTTTGTTTATCAAAGTATATTGGCAAAACTATTTTTGTAGATTTTCTGTGATTTTATGGGATTTTATGTGAGCAAAAAGACCTAGTTTTTAATCCGTTAACTTTGTTTCCTGGCTTCAGCCGGTCGACCGGGACGGTCGACCGCAGATTGAAGTCGGCCGACCGTCACGGTCGACCGACGTGCACAGACGTGCACGCCAGTTCTGGCAGGAGGCCGGTCGACCGACCCGGTCGACCGTCCAGAGAGCTCTGTGCTCTGGAAAGGCCCCGGTCGACGGGCGGGTCGACCGGACAGAGAGACTTGCTCTCTGTATCCTGGCCTCGGTCGACCGACCGGTCGACCAATGGCACAACGGTCTGAAATATGACCGTTGGCCGGTCGACCGGCAAGCCTGACAGACCTCCAACGGCTAGTTTTTGGAGCCCTATAAATTGGGTCATTTGGGGGCTGTTTTGTTTAAGATTGGAGGAGAGTTTTAAGCCAGTTTTTCCTATTCTTTTAAGAGGTTTTTCTCCACAAAATTTAGAGTCAATACTTCCAATTAAAAAGAGAGTTTTTATCAAGAGTGTTAAAAGTGATTTCTTGAGTTTTTCCTCCACCACTCTCATCCTTATTTTCTCACACAACACTTGAGCTATCCATTGCTATATCTTCTTATAGGGAGTGTTATTGTGAGAGTGTTTATTGGTGATCAAGTGTTTAGATCACCAAGAGTTCTTTCTTGTTTTTTGAGGAGGCGGACGTGTGTGTCCGCAGTGTTTCGAGTTTGGGTGCGAACTTGTTGTTTGAGGTGCGGCCTCGGCGAGCTTGTGGGGCTTGCGCTGTGTACGGGCTAGAGAGTCCAAGAGTTGTAGGTGTTGCGGCACCGAGTGATCCGGTGGGATCGATTATAGTGGAAATCCTTCGTGTGTCGAAGGCGGGGATGTAGAGCAAGTGTGCTCGAACCTCGAAACAAATCCCTTGTGTTTGCGATTGCTCTTTCTCTCTCTCTCTCTCTCTCCCTTACTTATTTATATCTTGCATACTATTATTGTGCTTATCTTTATATGCTTGATATTCATTGTGTGCTTAATGATATATGCTTGGGGATTGTTTGCTAACACTTGTATTTAACCAAGAGAGCCAACGCGGCACCTCAACCCTTATCTAGGGAATCTAAAGGAGTTAGTCCAGAGCCCTTCACGGGAATTCGGCTACACTCTTATTTTATATGTGGTGTTTAGTTTAAATGGTTTGTTTAGGTCATAATAGTTTGTACTTCCGCATTATTTGGCATTAAGTGACCATTTGATTAGCCATCACCTATTCACCCCCCCTCTAGGTGATTCTACAATTGGTATCAGAGCCAAGTGCTCTGAATTTGGGTCTTACAACCTAGAGTTAAAGATCCTCTTTTTAGGCTAATCACAATATTTTGTACACACACCATGGACTTTATGTCACCACCCACTTTTAACATTCTTAACATCTAAATTTGGAAGGTTAAGATGTCTTTGTACCGCAAAGCCCTAGGCATTCATGTTTACCTTGCCATCACTAATGATTATTATTTAAATGGTAAGAATTTTGAGGCTAATGCAAAAGCCCTTTATGCTTTGAAGAGTACCCTAGATGATGTTTATTTATCTAGGATTTCTAATGTTGATTCGGCTTTTGTAGCTTGGAACATCATCACCTCCCTTGGCGAAAAGGATCTATATTATGTCGGGAGCGATTCGGATGTTGGAAGTGACGTCTCCAACAAGTGCTATATGGTCCAAGGGGATAACCCCCTTGAGGTAAATACCGAATCCGAGGTAGAAGATGATAACATGTCATGTGATGAGCTTACTTCATTTGTCAACTACTCCTTGAAAAATATGACATGCTTAAGAAAGACAATAAAATTTGAAAAAGAAATTTGATTGCATGCATAAGGAAAATGATTCATTTAGAACTAAGGTTGCATGCATGGAAAAAGAAAATGAAATTTTGAAAAATGAGAATGTTTCCTTGCTTTCTAAATTGAATGATTTATGTGAAGGAAACACTAGTTTGAAAAATAAAATTGTTTTGGTGGAAAAACAAAAAGAAGTGTTTTTCAAGAAAACTCTTGTTTAAAAAGAAAAATTTGTGAAAAAGAAAAGAAAGTTTTTCTAAAAAGAAAAAGAAAAATGATTCTATATCTCATCATGCTTTACATGCCACCACAAATGAGATTAATGCTTTGAAAAATAAAATGAATTGTTTGAGCTCAACTTTGAGCTCATGTGCATTCAATCATAAGAGATTGGAAACCTTGTTTTCAAAGAAACAAGCTCCAAATATTCATGCACATCATTCACATCATGCTTATGTTGCACGTCATGATCACACTCACACACATAAGCATCCTAAGGTGTACAAATGTACACATTGTGGCCGCAAAGACCATTTAGCAAAATTTTATTTTGATAAGATGCATTATATTAATTTTGCTAATCAAAAATGTTTGGGGTCCTTATAAGACTAATGCCCAAGGACCCAAGAAAAAATGGGTACCAAAACCCCCACCGTGTGTTTTTGATGTAGGTGAGGGCTCTCACACGACGTGAGAGGAATGATGCCTTGGTGGTGGATGCATGGACTTGAAAGACATATAATTGATGCACCGCTATCAAGGAGGTTTGGTGGGTCAACTACTATGTTTGGAGTTTTTGAACATAGTTTCTTAGTTGGTAACTATTTCTAAACTCTTATTTTATTTACATGCTTGTTCATATATCATATTTTTAGCATGTTAATGTTTTAGATTTTGTGCTTCATGTGGTAAATACTAGTTTAAATGTAGTTTTTATTAAAACTTAGATTTATACATGTACAAGTAGTGAGCAATAAATGATTCATATATGTTTGCACTTCATGTTCATTTGTACCCACTATATGCACATGTATAGCCTAGTTTTGATGATTTTCTCATTTACACTTGTTTTGCCAATTTTCGTGTTTTTACTTCATGTATATGCATTTTTATTCAAATCTAATAAATATACATGTATACCCTTTTTGAATCTCTTGCCTTCATGCAAATTATATGATAGACTCTTTTATGTTTGGGATATGTATGCATATTGTTAGATTTAGATAAATCATACATATACCTAGAAGTTTATTGTTTTTAATAAAAAATAAATTTTCATGTTTTGTTTGATAAAATAAAATGAATAATTTGTTTTGATCATTTTGAGCCTAAATGACTATTTTCATGTAAATGCTATATACATGATTCTTGTACACTCATACTTCATTTGTTTTGTCATGACTTTGATTCATGAACACTTTTATGAGCTTGATCGATTTTGAGTGTCATCTCTTGTGTATTTGGTATGATTCATGAAATACATATGATTTGGTTTCATCTTTTTGAAGGATCTTTAACTAGTTTTTCAAAAATTAATTTAACTAGTTATTTATTCTTCAATGTTTTATGAGTTATACACATGATCCTATTAGTGTTTCAATTGGTATCATTGAATCGTTTCAATTGGTATCAATTTGACTCTATTTTTGTATATACTCATATTTTGTTTTCTTATATATGTATGTATCAATTTCATTTGGTATACTCATTTTTCATATATATATATATATAATATATATATATATATAAGTTATTTGTGCCTGAGTTAAAATTTTTACATGTTTAAAGCACAAAGTTGTTTATGATAAGAAAATAAAACTTTTAAGAAAAATTCTCAAGATTTGTTTTATTGAGAAAATTCAAAATTTTGTTTTATAAGAAAAATCAAAATTTTTGATTTGTATTGCCTATATGCAAGTAGAGCTTAACATCTCTTCTACATATAAATTCATGTTGAGTGTATTGTATATTGAGGAGCTTGACAACTCTTCTTTATGTGGTACACGTGTGTAGGGGGGCTTCACATCTCCTCTTATGCATTACATAATATGTGTTATGTGAATTGGGGCTTGTCATCCCTTCTTCATGTAATGCATATGTGTAGGGAAGCTAACTTAACGTCTTCCTCTTCATGAATGTATATCGCATATAATCTTTATTGATTGATGTTTACCCCTTCATTGGTTCCTTGTTTCGGACAAAAAGGGGGAGAAAAATTTATTTGATTTTGTTTTTACTTTAACCCCTTTGTTGATGATTGACAAAAAGGGGGAGAAGTATTTGAGATATATGCATGTTTTCCTTACTTAGGTGGGAGAAGTATTTGTTTTCCTTGCTTAAGGGGGAGTAGTTTTTATGTTTATGCATATATGTTTTATTTTGCAAATAGGAGAAAAAGAATTTGATTTGTTTTATGCTTGATTGGCATGTTTATCTCCTAGATTTGCATACATGTTTATGAGTATACATTGCATATTTATTATTTATTTGTTATGCATGAGTTAAGGGGGAGCTTCTTTGAGGCTTTACTTTAATCCATGCATATATAACTTCATGAGTTTTGTCAACATCAAAAAAGGGAGATTGTTGGCCCGAAGGCCCATCACTCTAGTTTTGATGATGATCAACTCATGTAGTTATAGTACTAATGATCTTGTGTTTAATTAGTGACAGATTTATGATCAAGATCTTAGTAGGTGCATAGCTTCAACAAAGGATTTGAAGTCAAGTTTTGGAGCTAGCACGGTTTGATCCAAGAGCCATTGGATCGTGTTTGGACCAAGTCAAGAAGATGAGAAGGCTTCAAGTGAAGACTTCAAGAAAATGAAGACTTGTGTCTAGGTTTGTTTTTATAAGATTTTGTTTTTAGATAAAATGTAAAGGATAGAATAGTTGGTGGATTGCTCAAGTATATTATATACACACACACTCTTGATAGTTTTGTTTTACAAAAGATTTTCTATTTTAGAAAATACAAGTTTGGTTTTTGGTATTCAGGTTTCATGTTTTAACCAAAACCATGTTTAGTGCTTAATGTCAAAACATAGATATTTCACCATGTTTGTGTAGTGGATCATATCCATACACACTATGCTTCAAATGAGTTTAAATATCTTGTTTTTGTATTTGGTGAAGTTTTGGAAAAATCAAGTTTGAAAAAATACAGTTTTCATTTGAGCCAATTTTTCTAACTTACAAAAATAGTCCAAATCATTTGTAACATGCCTTGATTTTGTGCAAGCATGTTTGTTTATCAAAGTATATTGGTAAAATTATTTTTGTAGATTTTCTGTGATTTTATAGGATTTTATGTGAGCCAAAAAGACCTAATTTTTAATCCCTTAACTTTGTTTCCTGGCTTCAGCCGGTCGACCGGGACGGTCGACCGCAGATTGAAGTCGGCCGACCGTCACGGTCGACCGACGTGCACAGACGTGCACGCCAGTTCTGGCAGGAGGCCGGTCGACCGACCCGGTCGACCGTCCAGAGAGCTCTGCTCTCTAGAAAGGCCCCGGTCGACCGGGCGGTCGACCGGACAGAGAGACTTGCTCTCTGTATCCTGGCCTCGGTCGACCGACCGGTCGACCGATGGCACAACGGTCTGAAATATGACCATTGGCCGGTCGACCGGGCGGTCGACCGACAGGCCTGACAGACCTCCAACGGCTAGTTTTTGGAGCCCTATAAATTGGGCCATTTGGGGGCTGTTTTGTTTAAGATTGGAGGAGAGTTTTTAAGCCAGTTTTTCCTATTCTTTTAAAAGGTTTTTCTCCACAAAATTTAGAGCCAATACTTCCAATTAAAAAGAGAGTTTTTATCAAGAGTGTTAAAAGTGATTTCTTGAGTTTTTCTTCCACCACTCTCATCCTTATTTTCTCACACAACACTTGAGCTATCCATTGCTATATCTTCCTATAGGGAGTGTTATTGTGAGAGTGTTTATTGGTGATCAAGTGTTTAGATCACCAAGAGTTCTTTCTTATTCTTTGAGGAGGCGGACTTGTGTGTCCACGGTGTTTCAAGTTCGGGTGTGAACTTGTTGTTTGAGGTGCGGCCTCGGCGAGCTTGTGGGGCTTGCGGTGTGTACGGGCTAGAGAGTCCGAGAGTTGTAGGTGTTGCGGCACCGAGTGATCCGGTGGGATCGATTATAGTGGAAATCCTTCGTGTGTCGAAGGCGGGGATGTAGAGCAAGTGTGCTCGAACCTCGAAACAAATCCCTTGTGTTTGCGATTGCTCTTTCTCTCCTCTCCCTTACTTATTTATATCTTGCATACTATTATTGTGCTTATCTTTATATGCTTGATATTCATTGTGTGCTTAATTGATATATGCTTGGGGATTGTTTGCTACACTTGTATTTAACAAAGAGAGCCAATGCGGCACCTCAACCCTTATCTAGGGGAATCTAGAGGAGTTAGTCCAGAGCCCTTCACGGGGAATTCGGCTACACTCTTATGTTATACGTGGTGTTTAGTTTAAATAATTTGTTTAGGTCATAATAGTTTGTACTTCCGCATTATTTGGCATTAAGTGACCATTAGATTAGCCATCACCTATTCACCCCCCTCTAGGTGATTCTACAAGTTGAATTACAAAGTTTAACTTTCTGTTGCTATTTATTTTCTTGTTTAACTCACCGTACATACTTTTCTAACCTCAACAGTAAATTGTTGTTTGTAAATGCTAAAAAATATTTAGACTTACATTTAGGCACGTGTCTATTTCGTTACATTTTCTATTTACTATTGAAAAGTGCTGGAGCCATGGTGTGTGTGCATAGCATTTAGTATAAGGTACATTCTTGTATGAAATATTGCTTGAGTATTACTTTTTTACTATATACTTGTATATTGTACTAAACGGATTAAGGGCTTGTCTTATAAACAAGATAAGGTGGGGAAGTTATTAACCTCCCTTAACTCACAAACAATCTCCTCACTCACTAACCTAATCCTAACATAAAACTGAGTAGACGCTGGCCCTAGGGACATCTCAAACTTAAAAGGAGACTGACCTGAAGAAGAAGTTGATTAGAATTTGACTCTTACTAAATTGGTGTCAAAGGTTAGGGATTGAGAAGCGAAACCTTGAAGGCTGGTGGTTTGGCTTAATTAGACCCGTCGCTTTTAAGCGCAGATACTTCCAACTAATCTTGCCCCTACCTGGCCGATTAACATATGGTCAGATTCTGCAATATACCCCTCATGGACAGTCTAACCAATTAGAAGTCGTCTAGGTCTAAGGTCTAGGTCTAAGGTCCATCCTAACTTAGGCTAGATTTTTCTTTAATTGTTTGTTTGTTTGCTTGCTTGCTTGTTTTTGTTTTTGTTTTTGTTTTTGACATCTTTGTAATATGGATTACAGTTATAATTATCCAATGCATATAGTGATCCATACTTCACATCGATCTCTTTTGAATCGAATATTACCAACCCAACACTACATAACTTTAACCAACCAAGTATGCCGGATAGGTCTTATCCGAATGAATTATCCCCAATCCCAATATTATGAACAAGATTGGAATAATTATCACCTCTTCACCAAGTCAATAGAGATATAACTCTCCTGAGTCGTATTGTTAACCACCATTCCAACATTCAGCTATAAATTTCTAGTCATGATCAACCTATAGAACAAAAATCTGAGGTGACTAAGAGTATAGAAGCCATGATTAAGTCCCAAGAATAAAAACTAAAAATGATGGAATCACAATTCCCACAAGACCTCCAAATTCAAGATCCTTACTTCATTTCCAGGTCCCACAGCAAGAAGAAGAACATACTGACTTAGAAAAGAGTACGGAATTCATGATTCAATTGCAAAAGGATTATATTTAGTCTCAAAATGTTTCCTTCAATAGTTAGAAGCTCAAATGAGTCGCTTAATCAATAGAGTAAATGATAGGAATGAGGAAGATCTACCTATCACATTTTCGATCATTCCTGATTGCCCTAGCCATATTGATAGGAATCAAGAATCATGGCATCTTGGAGACCTCAATCAAGATTCAATTTCATCACATCACCTTGAACTTGATCAATACCAAACCATTGACAAATTAGGAAGTTTTCATTTAAATGAAATTGAACTTGAACAAAATTGTGAATTCAAACTTTCATTTCGTGATTCAATTCCAAAATCCGAGTCTATGTTGCCTTCGGTATCTTTACCCAAATTGGACCACATTCCCAAGCCAACATCGATTCTCGTGCCCATAGTCTTGAAATTGAATCACCAATTTTTGATAATCATATTCCATTGATGGAAAAAGAATGTGAATCTCAATTTCTTGATTTGGACTCAACTTTTAACCAAAACTGACTCTTGAAACTAAACTTGATTTAAATCATATACCTGAATCAGTGTTGGTTCCCATTTTTATCATTCAAGAACCCAAATCATCCATTCTATAAAGTCACATTCCATTGTTGGACCAAAGTAAAGACAATAATGAGTCAGTGATAATATTCGACAATTGGTCATATAATCGGAATAAATTTCATTTCCATATGTTACATGATCATATTCATAAAGGGGATAATAAAAATGTAAATAAAAAAGAGATCGTCAAAGGTGGGTTCCAAGATAAATAAATTTCATTTCCAGATGTTTTGAAAAGAGAAGCAATATTTTGACCTTATTTTTGTAAGAAATTATGTTAATTTTAAAGAATAGGAGAATCATAACTAGGATTTCTTGTACTTGGTCAAAATAAGATTATTTTTTTTATTTCTAGAGTTAGGAATAAATTTTGAAAAAGTAATTTAGCCTTGATCTTTACCTTGATAAAATATGCATACTTTATATACTTACACACTTAGGGCTCAAAATCAAAAATTCTTATGCCTTATAATATATATATATTTCAAAAAATTCTCCGATTAAGCTGGGTATTTGTGCCTTATAAAGCATAAGTATTCACGCCTAAAAGTGGTCCATATAATAAATAAAATCCTTAGTTTTATGGTCTTATTTGCTCGAGTCCTTAAGTCCTTGGGGGTGTTTTCTTACCCGGTGCCCTAAGACCGTTTGATTTGGGTGTCACTAGGCTTGTTACATTGGCAGATTAGAACGCTTAATAGAACTAAGGAATAATACCACTAAAAATATAGATAAAAAAAGGAAAAAGAAATTAAATCATAAGAGTTAGAGTTAAAGAACCCTAATCAAAATTTCATGGTCACGAAGGTGCGTATGACTTTGGGTAACATAATAGACTAGATGAGAAATACAATTTGACTCCTTATGTTGATTGATAACAAGTTTTTGAATAGAGACTAAGTTTAGGAATAAAAAATTCAGTTTTCCTATAACTTATAGATTACTTGAATAATAATAATTCAAATATTTTCTCTCCTTTTCAAAATGCTTTTCGAAAATACTAACACTTTAATTCTCTTTCTTTATGGATTTTGTGGGTGTAATCCACTAAAAATCCTCACGAGACAAAACTCATCCTCTAGGGGTAACGTAGAGGTTTAACGGCTTGTTTCACATACTAAGTGCAACCGTGATTCCTACGAAAGTGAGTTAGACTAGGTTAGCTTTGTTTCAGTCTTATTTGTTTTGCTCAAGGACGAGTAAAAGATAGGTGTAGGGGTGTGATCGGTCACTGATATTGTATATTTATCATCACATTCCCATATTTATCGTTCAGTAAACTCTACTTTAATTATCTTTTTTGGTCTAATTATTTGCAGAGCCTTTACTAAAGGAGAAGGAAGAGAAAATGAGCCCAAAAGCTTACTAAAGTTCAGATTAAATCAAAATCAAGGATTAGGGCAATTATCAACTGAAGATCAAAGCAAATCAAAGAGATAACAAATATAAAAACTACTCAAATTTGGATTTTAATGGATCCATTTTGGCAAGCTGAAGATCAACAGTGATATGGATGAATCCAGAGCTCAAACTTAAAATCTATCAGGAGATAAAGGATGTTCGAGAGATCAGAGCTCGCGCACCCTGGATATGACCATTTGGCCAAATCCTGGCTGCGAAAACACCGCAAAAGTGACGTTTTAGCCGGATATAGTTGAGATACGGGGAGCGTTTACTCCCCCTATCTTTAGACGCTTTCTCCCGTTATATTTTTGCTATAAATATCTGCAAATTCTGAGGCCAGAGAGAACGATTTAGCAGAGAGCATAGGCTAGGCTATTCTGTAGGTTATAACTTAGGTTTTTAGTTTTTTTATGTAATTTTAATTTTTTTATATAACTAAGAAGAGAGAAAAGTTTCATGGAGGAATGAGAGAGAAGCTTATACTGAGGGTGACACCGGTGTAAGTTCTTCTTTTCTTCCATTATTATTTGAATTAAATCAAAGTTACAGTTTTATGTTCTTCTTCTTCTCTTACTCTTCTTCTACCAGTTTTAATGATAATCCAAATGAAACCTATAGCATCGAACATGTCTTGCCATTGCAAGTGCCCATGATGGCTTATGATGATGGATAACCATTTCTATTTACTTTCTGCTTGTTTTTGAATTCATAGTTTAAGTCGAGGAACGGGGAGATCTTATTTGTTATGCTTTGCTCGCCTTCAAGATGAGGTAAGTCTTTACCAAGGATTCAAGGTAAGTGATAAACCGGAAGAGGTAAGTAAGTTCTTTTAGGTTTTTTTTCTCTTTCTTTTAATTTTTAGTTTAAATCACCAACATCACTGATTGGGATGAAACCGTGCACGAAAAGTGTCTTTTTGACATCACTAATTAAAGTGTGTGTGATTGGCTTTCTCGATACTTCTGTTATAGTATGGTGGCTAAACGGGTCGAATCCATAAGGACAGAAAGTGATAGAAGCTTCACTGGTCTAATTACGTGTGTGTTAACGGTTCTTCTATATTTTAAAGAATGAAAGGAAAAAAACAAAGAATTGAAAAACAAGGATACAGTGAAAACAAAGAAGTGGGAAACATAGAAAAAAATGTATTTGTGATTTTTGTTAGATTTTTAAAACAAAGTAAAAATGAAAGAAAACTCATGGCTACTAACTACTAATGGTTCCACTAACATGCTAACCTCTTAGTGATAGTTGTCTCACATGTATCATTGATCATCACTAGTCCTTGATTCAAGAGCTTTATAAAGCATGGCTCATAAGATCACTTTCATATCCAAACTCAACAAACAAGTGCAAGTTATACTTAAACCATCAAAACTAACTAGAGTAAGTACGGAATAAAGTAATTATAACTTGTTAGAGAGTTAGATGTTAGAGTGTTAGAATCCATCATCATGAACCATCAATGGCTCTTGCAAGAGCAAGGCCAAGTAGAGGCTATTAGATTCATGTGAATTATCAAGTAAGAAGTTAGCATAGTTAGTGGTTAGTAGTTAGTTGCCATGAGAAGAAAATTAGCTTAACATGTAAAAGAAGTTAGAGAGAAGAAAATAAGTAGAGATAGAGATAGAACCTTTCATAGAGTGTCACCCTCCATTACAACCACTCTTTCTTTCATCCTATGCAATACTCTCTTTCCTATTACATGATCTACAACTAACCTAAATTACCCTAAGGAAAAGAAACTACCCTAAAAACTACATACCTCTCAATTCTGCTCAACACTTGGCTTTTATAGGTAAAACTGGGGGTACCAGGGGGCCATACTGGGCCATACAGGGCTACGCGTCGAAGTACGACACGTGGCTCCACAACATGGTCGTGTATACGCGACCATGGCCACGTTTTCGCGGCCATGCTAGATAGAAGCGCAGCGCCAGAGTGTGCAGGGCACGGTCCTGGTATGGTACATGTACAGCCTACTGGATCCTTATTTTCTACTTCCAGAAGTAACAGAATGGGATTCCAAAGTCAATGGCTATCTTTTTGCTTTAAAAATCACCAAATAAATGAGATTTTAGGCTTCTTCTTCACCTCATGCCATGGACCTAAAGACACACAAGAAAGATATTATTTAGTAGAATTTTATATAGAATAAGAATGAAAATATGGAATGAAATATGCAAATATAGAGACCAATCACAGCCCCGCACTTATCTTTGCTCGTTCCGAGCAAAACAGAAAAACTAACTAAGAAAATTATTATACCACTTTCGTAAGTGATGTGATTGTACTGAGCATGTGCAACAAGCCGTTAAACCTCTAGGTTTCCCCTAGAGAAGGAGTTTTTTGTCTCCTGAGGATTTTCAGCGGATTACACCTACAAAATTCATAAAGAAAGAAATCAAATATTAGTATTTTAAAAACTCATTTTGAAAAAGAGAAAAGTGTTGAACATTTTTTCAAAAAATTTAAACGATCCAAGGTCATAGGTTAACCAGGAATTGTTCTTCTCTAAACTTAGTCTAAATGCAAAATCTTGTTATAAATTAAAGGTAAGAATTTAAAATTAAATTGATTCTTTGATCTTTCATAAAACTCATAGAAAATATGCACCTGTGAATGGTGAAAAAATTTGGGATATCGACTCCAACTTTTATGCCATTTATTTATATCAATTTTTTCTCTTTTTTTTTCTTCTTCCCTTAGTTTTCTTATGCTTTCTAGCTTACCGGGTAGTGAGCCTTTAGCCGGTTACTTCCAAACCAGATAGTTTTAGGGCACCAGATGAGAAAACATCTCTCGGGCTTAAGGAGTCAAGTAAACAAGTCCATAAAATTAAAGGGGATTATTTTATTTTTGTCCACCGTTTCAAGGCGTGAATAATCATGTTTCCTGAGACATAACTACCCAGTTTCAATAAGTGATTTTTATCATCATTTATATATATATATTTATGGCATTTTTAGTTTTTGTTTCAATGTCAAAAAAATAATTGTATAAGTGTGAAGTGCATATATCTCAGCAAAAATTCGAAATCAAATTATCTTTCCAATCTTACTTTCTTATCCTAAAATTTAAACGAGATCTATTATTTTGACTCAGTTTAAGAATTCATAATTTTAGGTCTTCTTAATTCCTAAGATCCTCTTAACTTTCTTAAAAATAAATCAAAAAATTTCTTTTAGTTCAAAAAGTTTTGTAAAAAGAAAAGAAAAGGGTTTTTATACAAAAGAAAAATCTAAAATGTTTCTAAAAAGAAGTATAAAAGAAAGAAAGTTTAGAACAACTTACGTTAGTAAACCTTCCCTTACACTTATCTTATACATTGTCCTCAATGCATCGTGAATATGTATATGTAGAAAACAAATAGAGAGGGAAGAAAAATTACCTCTTGGTGGTGGTTCCGGTGGAGGTCTGATTGGTCGACGAATAGCGGCCCAATCCAAATTGCGTGGAGTTCGCAGGAACCCACCAGTGACCTCTATAATATGACCTAGTAAAAGAATGTAGAAGTGTATGGTTTTATTTAAAAAAATATCCCCATTCAATTTCTAAATTTTAAAAAATTTCTTGAGTCATTTTGTTCATCACCTTTGTCCAATAATGAAGTGTGGTTATGGAAGATGATTAATTTGGGCTCAAACGGAATAGGAACAAATACTGACTCGGGAATTTGACTTAGATCAAGTTGAGATTCAAAAGTGGGAGTCGAAATAGGTTTAACATGGGGTTCAAATCAAAGAATTGATGTTCACACACTTTCCCCATCAAGGAAGTGTGATCATAAGACATTGGTGATTCGATTTCATGGTGTATTGGTACATGATTCAATGTTGACCCCGGAATATGAAAAACTCTAGTAAAGATACCATAGTCATTATTAAATCAAAAACTGAAATGAAATTACCAACTTGTGGATCAGGATCACATTCTTGCATTAGTTCAATTTCTAAAAAAGGATAACTTGCCAAAATGTTAAGATGATTTTCAAAATTTTGGGCAAGTTCAAATGGATGTAATGAAATTGAATCTTGATTTTTGTCCACGGAAGGAATGTGAATGGGTGAAATTATTTCTTCAAGTTTAGAAATTATGGGAATCAAAACTGGCTCAAGAATGTTACTTAGCTCAGATAGCTCTACAGGAGTCGATATCGATTCAAGGATTGAATTCAAATCACTAAATTGAAGCATAAGTTCACATTCATCTTCAAATTCAATTTCAGCAAATGGATAACTTTCCACAAGAATTTGATTTTGGTCAAGTTCAGATTAGTATGATGAAATTGAATCTTGATTTCTAAAATGACATGATTCTTTGTTCATATTAAAATTTTATGGACATTGGAAGTCAACCATATTTTGAATTAGACGCTCGAACTCTTGCACAAATTTCATAATTTTTTTCAACAATGATTTTTCTTTTGGTGATTCTGGAAAAGAACTATATGGGGTTTGAAAATTTTATGGATATGATGAGGCCGTCATGATTTCAAATTATTTTTGGGTCTCTAACATGGCTTCCATACTCTTTTGCAACTCTAATTTTTCTTCAATTTGTGGTTCTGAAAAAGAAGTATGTGAAGCAAAATATGGGAAAGAAGATGGTGGACAAGGTGGTTGATAATTTAACTCGGGGGCGGTGAATTCGCACTGACTCTGTGAAGAGTAAAATTATTTTGCAAATTTAGATCATAAAATTGGGGATATGGGTCATATTGAGTCGGATAAACTCAATCCGGCCGATATAGTTAGTTCATATTGTACATAGCAGGGTTGGAGTTATTCGAGTCAAATGAGGTCGGGGTAAACTATGATTCACATTAGAATTGAAAGAATTGTTGTTAAAATCCATTTCACAATTTATAAAAAGAAGAAAAACAAACAAACAAACAAATAAAGAAAAAGAAAAAGAAAACAAGCCTATGCTAGGGTTGACTTAAACCTAGACGACTCCTAACTGGTTAGACTGTCCACAGGGGGGTACTTTGTAGAAATCTGACCACAAATTAATCGGCCAGGTAGAGGCAAGAGCAGTGGGAGGTATCCGTGACGGAGCAGCGGGCCTAATTATGCCAAACCACTTTTCGAGGTTTCGCCTCTCAATCCCCAAACCTCTGACATCGATTTGATAAGTGTCAAATTCTAGCAACTTCCCCTTAGGTCAATCTCTTAAGTGAGTCCGAGATGTCCCTAGGGCCAACGTCTATCAATTTTTATTAAGGTTTGGGTGTGTGTGAGTGGGGAGGTGGTTTTTGGGACAAGGAAGAGTAATGACTTTTCCACCTTATCTTTTATTGAGTTTTGCCCTTAAGTCTGATTCGTGCATGTGGGCAATATAGATAAGAATGAACATACAAAACGAGTAAATCACCCACGTGTTTGTCCTAATTATATGCAATGCAATATGTACACCTCGGTCCAGATCACAACAACAAAAGAACAAAATATAGTATATTGGAATGAAAATTGACACGTGCCTAAATGCAAATGTCTAAACCGTTTTAAAACATCCAATTACCATATTTTAGTTCTTAAAATTATTACAGTGTACAGGTAATAAAACAGAAAATAGCAGCAGAAGATAGCAATATACAAAGATTTACCCAACCACACAAAATTTTTGAAGCACTTCTTTCCTGCTTTCTTGAGCAAGAAGATGCAAGCAAGTGTGAATTTTTACAATGCTAAAAATTTGTCATGCACACCAAAAACAAAGAAAAAAGGTTAACAAAAATGTGAAATCAAACCGTTCTCATCCCCGGCAACGGCGCCAAAATTTGATCAGGGTGAAACCGTACACTAAAAGTGTCTTTTTGAAATCACTAATTAAAGTGTGTGCGCTTTAGCTTCCTCGATACTTTCGTTATAATATGGTGGCTAAATGGGTCGAATCCACAAGGAAGAGAAGCGATAGAAGCTTTATCGGTCTATTCACGTGTGTGTTAACGGTTCTTCTATGTTTTAAAGAATGAAAAAAAAAAGAAAACAAAGAATGAAAAGAGAAGGATATGGTGAAAATAAAGAAGTGGGAAATATAGAAAAGAATGTATTTGTGATTTTGGTATATTTCTAAATAAAGTAAAAATGAAAGAAAACTCATGCTACTAACTACTAATGGCTCACTAACATGCAACCTCTTAGTGATAGTTGCCTCATATGTATCATTGGCCGTCACTAGTCCATGGTTCAAGAGCATTACAAAGCATGGCTGATAAGATCACTTTTATATTCAAACTCAACAAACAAGTGCAAGTTACACTTAAACCATCAAAACTAACTAGAGCAAGCATGGAATAAAGTAATGGTAACTTGCTAGAGAGTTAGATGTTAGAGTGTTAGAATCCATCATCATGAGCCATCAATGGCTCTTGTAAGAGCAAGGCCAAGTAGAGGCTACTAGATTCATGTGGATTCTCAAGTAAGAAGTTATCATAGTTAGTGGTTAGTAGTTAGTTGCCATAAGAAGAAAATTAGTTAAATATGTAAAAGGAGTTAGAGAGAAGAAAACAAGTAGAGATAAAGAGGGAACCTTTCATAAAGTGTCACCCTCTATTACAAGCACGCTTGCTTTCATCTTATGTACTACTCTCTTTCCTATTACATGATCGATAAGAAATAAAAAATACAAAAGAGGAAGAAGAAGAACAACTAATCTAATCTACCCTAAGGAGAAGAAACTACCCTAAAAACTACATACCTCTCAATTTTGCTCAATACTGGGCTTTTATGGGCAAAACTGGGGGTACCAAGGGGCCATACAGGACCACGCGTCAAAGTACGACGCATGGCTCAACAGCATGGCTGCAGAAACGCGGCCATACTGTGGCCAGAGGCGCAGCGCCAAGGTGTGCAGGGCATGGTCTGGGTATGATACATGTACAGCCTGCTGGATCCTTATTTTTTGCTTCCAAAAGCAACAAAATTTGCTTCCAAAGTTAATGGCTATCTTTATGCTTTAAAAATCACCAAATAAATGAAATTTTGGGCTTCTTCTTCACCTCATGCCATAGACCTAGAAACACACAAGAAAACCATTATTTAGCAGAATTTTACATAAAATAAGTGTGAAAATAAGATATGAAATATGCAAATATAGAGACCAATCAATCACCAACTTTCAATTCTATTCACTATTTTCACTTTCTTTGTACAAAATCAATTTTTATTTTCTCCACCTTCTTAATCTACCACTTTCTTCTTAACTTAACCATAGACTATTTTTTTTCTTTTCTTTACAAGAATAAAGAAAACTTTTAATCATCTTTAGTGAACTAAAAGAGAACTTACTAAAAGCTTCCATCGCTAGTCCCTCCTTGTGGATCATGACAAGCATAGCCATATGCTATCGCGGTAGTATTAAGTATCTTGCACTTCAATTCTTAACTTCTGAAATTCTATATTTTCTGTGCATGTAAAAGCTCATCACCTACTCAGCCTCTGGGCCAGCCCACTCCCGAACTACCCAATAGGAATTGGCCTTACACCCTTATGGGATTCATGGTAGCTGGGAGTGCGTTCAGACCGTTAGATCTTTCAGCACCACAGGTAGGCGAGCTTAGCGCTCAGCGCTCAATCGCCAACTCCATTGGAGTGTAGTTACGCCATGAGCGATTGTTGTACGCTATCGTGGCTTCATCATAAGCGATAACTACGCTGTGTATGATAGCGTTTAGTGTTGTGCGTTAGCTTCGCTCCAGCTTGCTTACTTTGCTTGATTGCTCACTTGTCTACTCGCTTACCTTATTCCTATCTTGCTCAGCCTCAAGGCTTCACTACTCTATTGATAACTAGTTATTATTGTGTTTATATGCATGTGTTTGATACTAACACTTCTGCAGGTAACTACTTGGCCTTCCGGCCCTTCAGCCTTTACAGTCTTTTCACCAACTTTCTCGAAAGAGGAGTGTGTTCAGACCATCAAGTCTTTTAGCTACGCCAGATATGCGGACCTAGCACTCTGTGTTTTGCCGCTAACTCTGTTCGAGCGTAGTTACACCATGAGTGCGGCTTCACCACACACAATAGAATAGAATTCATACGCTCGCTCCGTCATATGCGTTTAGCCGTGCTGCAAACGATAACCACGTCGAACGTGATGGCGTCTAGTGTTGTACATTAGCTTCGCTCCAGCTTGCTTAGCTTCGCTTGAATGTACGCTTGCTTGCATGCCCTCTTGTCTACTTGATAATTCAACTATTATTCTTTTCTTGATGATTGTGAAGAGTTTGAAACATGAACTTATACTGTTTTTCAAAACTGTATCGTTTCCCTGTATTCGTACTAATCTCTTATATCGGTACCGTTTTCTTGTATTCGTACTGATCCCCTATATCGGTACTATTTTTCTTATTGAGATATATGATAATGAAATCTACCATGCTATTACTTGACACCTAACTCTTGCATGCTATCACCTGATACCTATTTGATATCACTTATCACCTGCCACCTGATATATTACTGCTTGCCTTGTCATTATCATATTTCAAGAATCCTGTCCTGCTATCCTGTATTATATATAGTGACCTGTATTTCTAGTACTTATATACTCATGTTAGTCCTGAACCTGTCCTGCTCCGCCTATTCCCATAATATGATAATTATATAATAATAAACTATAAAAGGATCAACTTACATCGGGTAAGGGGAAACTGATGGACTTCATATGGTGACACCCCGCTCCCGGAATACGTACTTAGTTGCATTTTCAGATTTTTTTGATCATATTTTTCAATTTACTTCCTGTATTTGTTTTGTATTATGAATTATTTATATGATTGTTTTGCCTTGGATCCGGATTCGTGGACTCGGAGTCAGCCCTAGTCGGAACCGGGGATCCAATCCTAATATATTGCTCGATTTAGTCTTTTCAATAGTCAAATTTGACTAATTTTAGTTTTAAATATTATTTTCTAATATTCTAGATTTTTCATGATTTTTTAGAATTTTTCTGAATTAAATTGAAAATCTTTAAAATCGGTGTCGACTAGTGCCGCTGATCGATTCTTAGATTTTTTTTTAATTTACAAATGGAGTAGAATTTCTAGAAATGACTTTCACATTATTTCTTAAAATCACATTTTCTATCTAAATACTTTTTCTGGGATTTTTATGAATTTATCAAAATTCCACCGGATATGGTGTCGGCTAGTATCGCTGGTTGACTTCAGGTTTTTAGTTTACAATCGAAATTGAATTTCTGAATTCTGTTTTCACATTTCTCCTTAGAATCATAGTTTCTCCTTTAATGTATTTTTTAGAATTTTTTAGAATTTATCAAAATCCGGCCGAACCGGTATAGACCGATATCGACAGTTGACTCCAAGAATTTTAATTTGAAAATGAGATTTTATTTTGGAAAACTGATTTCGTATTATTTCTCAGGAAGATGTTTTCTACCTCTGAGTATTTTTGAGGATTTTTCTGGAATAGTCGATATTTCCTGACTTTATTATAATATTATATTTTTGGAATCTTTCCTTTTCTTTCTTTCTTTCTTTCTCTTTCTTTTTTCTTTTCCCACCGACTCCACAACCGCCACCCCTTCATTAATTCCCTCTCCCATCCATCCACCTCCCTCCATCATTCTCTCTTTTTCTTTCCTTTTCTTTTCTTTTTTTCCATCTTTCTTTCTTTTCTCTTCTTCTACTTTCTCTTCTTCTTTTTCTCCATTTGGCCGGCGCCCAAGCGCCCCTCTCCGGTGCCTCTGGCCACTGTCGCCGATGAGAAGACCCCTTTAACTCCGGCCATCTCCTCCCCCCATCTCCTTCCCTCTCCTCCATCTCCATCCCTAACAAAATCACCACCATCTCCATCTTCTTCCTCCTCAAAACCACCATCATCTCCACCTTCTTCTTCAAATCAACCACTACCACCACCATCTTTTCCACTCCAACTCTACCCTCACAACACCCTACTCCTCCTCCTCCTCCTATCTCCTTTAATTTCTCCACCACCACCCAAAATCACCACCAAAATCATCATCTCCACCATCACTACCACCAGATTTTCTACTCCCACTTTAAGCCGAGTCGTCTCGTTAACCTTGCCAGGCACTCTAGTATTAAACACTATTTGTTGTCCGTTCCTCCAGCTTGCTTAGTTCCGCTTGGATGTCGCTTGCTCACTAATTACCTGCTTGCCAATCTATTAATTCTTTTATTAATGATTGGAGTTTGAAACCCTACTTATACTATTTTTTTGAAATTGCATGATTTTTCAGTATTCGTACCAATCTCGTATATCAGTACTGTATCGCTTGAAGTGCTTACATATACCATGCTATCACTTGTTACCTGCCTGATATCACCCTCCTGTCATGCTATCACTTGACATCCGGCATGACATACTTGACTCTTATAGATAACGGGAATGATGACCTAACATCTTGCTTACATCTTGATATATTTCAGTACAAATTGTACTCCTGATACACCTGATCTCCTGATAGTACTTTGTACACCGAATATTCCTGATATACTCTTGTACATTCCTGGAATTTGATAGTAACCTAATAAATCATAAAATGGGACAACTTACATCGAGTCGGGGGGAACTTGTCGATATCAATATATGTTCGTGTCTACAGTGGTATTAGGTATGTTGTGCAACTAAAACTTTCGGTTTGACCTGAGGACTTCCAGGTGACCGAGGGGAGTGCTGGCTCCCTCCTTCTTGGTACCATCTTGATAAGGGCATCCTTTAAGACCCTCCTGTACGCCTTACGGTAGGTTCCATCCTCCAGCAATGGAACATCATGGGCCGTGGTCCTAGGTATGCATGGGACCCACTATAAACATTGTTCGTTGATACTCCCGGTGGTTTCGATAACAACCTTATTTTACTCAGATGTGGATATATGTGTGCTGGGGCACCAATTCACATATCTAGACATCTGGGTAAGACGAGTAATAATAATAATAAAAGACGCCAACTATGTATCCATTGTATGTCTTGCCATGTTTGCTTCTATCGGGTTTTACTTCAGATTTTCGGTTTTATGTTTGTTATATTACAGCTGCTTACATCCTGCTTTACCAATCGTGTTCTATTCCACCACTCTCCCGCTCTCGTCATATTATATCATGTGTGTTCCCTACTTGATATCACTTGCATATGTCTATTTGCTCTTATATGCTTGTGCTCACAACACGGTTTTCAATGCAGTTTATGATTTGAATTTATCGATACACGTGTGTTTGACCTTGCACACCATTTAGCATTAGCATCACCACTCGTTGGGGAGTTCTGACTCTCCTGGATCCTCATGTCCAGGTCTCAGAGTTTGGAGCTTGTAAATTCTCTCGGATGCTGATCAATGATGCGCAGCTGAAGCGTGGATCCACAGACAGACCGTTTGAAGCCCTATCCTTCCAAGCCCCCTGTGCGTCTCTCGAGTTTTCCTTCTGTAAACTCGTGAGCGCCTTTTGTACTGTTCATACTTGTATATCTCTTTGTATTCTCGCATCTGTGCTTATCGGTGATGTAATATTCTTAAAATATTGTGTCACATCTGGTGATAACTTTGTAAATGTACTCATATGTTGGAATGCATAATGCACCATGTGCTTCCATACTCTGATTCTTGCCTGTACTCATGCTTAGCGTATATATGTGAAGGTATTTCCGACCTACATATATACGTCACAATAACGTCTCCGTACCTGCGAGATCGAGGCGTTACAATATGTTTACAGTGGTATTAGTTATGTTGTGCAACTCAAACTTTCGATTCTACCTGAGGGCCTCCAGGTGTTCCGAGGGGAGACAGGCTCCCTACCTCCTGTTATATTCCTAAATGGGTATAATATAAGGCCCACCTCCTGTTTGCCTAGCGGCAGGTTCCGGGTCAGCACCGGAACATCCTGGGCCTACGGGACCCATTGTAAAACTAACACATTGATCTCATCATCATTTTTCAATAACAACCTCAGCTTACTCATATATGGATGTATGTCTGTTGAGACTCTAGGGCACATACCTAGATATATGGGTAGGACAAGTAAAAATAATAAAGTGCTAATGAATAATTCATCGTGCGGCTTTGCAAATCGGGTTGTGTACACTCAGATTATGGTAACGTGAGGCATAAGGTATATAGATGAGGGTTCTTTGTTTGGATTATTCCTTCAACATACTTGTCTTATGAAGCCGTAAATTGAACTTATACAGCTGGCTTTGTTTGTATTCGATATTATCGATTTTATTGGCTTTCTATCAGTTTTCTGATGTTTTCTTAGTTTAAGAGACAACTCGGGTTATATGAACTCAGGATGCGATGATGTGAGATATATTATGTATATGAGGGTTTTCTTATTTAGATTATTCCTTCAACGTACTAATCTCACAGATCGGTAATTTAGGCTTGTATAACTGGTTTTACTATATTTGCTTTACTTGTTACCTCATTCCCTGCTCCTGTGTATTTGTGCTCACGACACGGTTTTCAATACATGCTCTTTGACTCAGATTTATATACGTGTGCTTATCTATGCACACCACTTGGCACTAATCTTGTCGCTCGTTGGGGAGTTCTGACTCCCCCTAAACTTGCATGTTCAGATTTTGGAGCTTGGACCGTGGTGGACTTCCAGGTGATCAGAGTTGAGCAGCGGTAGCGTCGTGGATCAGCAGTTGACCGTCCGAAACTCTATCCTTCCAAGTCCCCACTCATCTCTTGAGTTTTCCTTTTGTAACTCGTGAGCATATTTTGTATTGTTCATATATGTATATCTCTTTGTATTCTCGTATTTGCGCCTATCGGTGATGTAATATTCTTACAATATTGTATCACACCTTATGATAACTTTATAATTATACTCATATGTTGGAATGTTTAATGCACCACATACTTTCGTACTCTGATTCTTTTATGTACTGATGCTTAGCGTATATATGTAAGGCTATTTTTGACCTACGTATATACGTCACAGTAACGTCTCCGTACCCGCAAGATCGAGGCGTTACAGCAACCAAACTAATTAAAACTGAATGAGGATTAAACACACAGCAGTTATGTAGTTTGTCCAGCTTTGAAAGTTGTACGACTTATCTTTAAATTTCAAGGATTATGTTTCTGTTGTTATTGACCACAATTGCAGTTTGTCTAGCTTTGAAAAGACACAACAATATTGACTTTAGTACATAAGTCTATTAACAAAAAAAACATGAAATATATAAAGAAATGAAATTACCAATTTCCATCTTCTCTGCATCTGCCAATCCTTCCTCTATACTAACCATCGGAATTCTCAATATTGCTCTAAGCCAATCTTGGGCGCAAACAAGATTTTGCATGGATCATGCAGCCAAAGAACTCCTAAATGGATCAAGAACCCATCCTCAGGTAGTAAATATCGACTCTGAATCAACCGTAGAGATAGGAATAGCCAAAACATCATGAGCCATCCTTGAAAGTATAAGAAACCTAGCACTATTAACTTTCCAATAGCAAAGAATGTCAAATTCGTTGTATGGTTCATTTTTCTCAAGCAACTATTCGTCCAACTCATTTTGACTTCCATCACTCAGACTTGATGCTTTTATCCTCTTAAACCGAGATTGTAAGACATTCAACTTCGATAAGGATTCATTCTCTTTAATTATTGGAGTTTGAGCTTGGGTATTAGATGGTCGTCCATTTTCCTTCTTATGTATTGCTCTATACTCATTATATAGATTTCTAGTAACCTCCTCCACTTTTACCGCCATTATGTCACTACTCACACCGTGAGACATCTCCAATATTGCAAATTTTACAGACTTCATCTTATGTCGAGGATCAAGGACAACATGTATGAATATGAACATGTTGATTTTTCACAATTCCCCCATACTTGTCATATTTTTCTTTCATCCTACGAGCCATTGCACTAGCAACAGAATCATTTTTTTGTTGCATATCCTACATGAGACAATTTACATTGATAATTTCATGAAGATATAAATTGGATGTGACAATAAAGTACCAGAAATACGCATTGTGAGAAATAAAAAGTTTCAAGAAAAGTGCATAGTCGCTCTATATTGCTCCAATCTTCTTCACTTGGCACTCCTCTCCCTCATCCATGTTCAAATTCATTTTCGAACATTGAACCCTTTCTTCATACATTTCAAATGCTTTTTGACAAATGCAAGCGGCAAACCATCTTGTGGTCACATCCAAACGCAATATCTCATAGTTATCTTTGCCAATTTAAACAATCTTCTCCTTCTCCACACAAGCTTTCCATTTAGCCACCTCGTCGAAGATTGTTTCACATACCGTAAATTGAATTAGAATGTTCTTTCAAGCTATCTTGCACAACAAGGTTAATAATATGTGCAACATATTTCATATAGAGGTATTGCCCATAAAGTACAATACTACACCAATTGCTAAATTTTTTCGTAGATATGAAGCCATCACGTAATTAGAACTAGCATTATGCACAGTGATGGTCAACACGCTCTCTATCCCCATTCTTGTAAGTACCCCTCCACCATCCTACCAAGATCTTCACCTTTATGACTAGAAATTGGAACAAAATTTAGGATTCTTTTGTTCAACCTCCAATCACTAGCAATCCAATGAATTGTGAGACACATATAATTAATATTTTGACATGATGTCCACGTGTCCATGGTGAGACACACAAAGTTGTTTTTGGTCTAAAGATAATTTTTCGCGATTCGAAGTTCATGAAAAACTCCATCGTTATTGAATCACATACAAGTTATGAAAAACATAACTTGCTAGAATCTTTTTAGAAAGATTGTGTAGTGGCAAGTTAGGAGTCGAATCCACAGAGACTTGTTAAATCTTAGTTATTAAAATTCTAACTTTTATCTTAATCTAGTTAAGAAATCGTTGGATGAAGGTTGGAATTTTGTTTTAAAAAATAAAGATCATCAAGCATTAGGATATGAAGAAAACAAAAGACAAATAAAAAAAGAATACTAACCTTGTGCGAAGATTAAATAAGTAAGGTGATGAAAAAGAAATTAAGGGATTGGGATGAAGGGAAGAAGAAGATGAAACCCGGTGACTTTGTTCCTTGTCGTCGCTTTAATGTCTCCCTCCTCCGATCTATCTTGAAGATAAAAGAACTTATAAAAAAAAGAAGAGTAAACATGCACGAGATTATTGATGAGTTCTTAAAATAAAATATGCAAGTAAAAGAAGAAGAACACATCAGAAAAATAAAAGAAAGAAGTAAAGAAGCTTATACTAAAATGTTGCAAGATCGATATTGAAGAAGGCTGATTTTTTATTGAAGAATCATTTTTACAAAGCTCTTGATCTCAAACTTAAATTACAACGCACAACTTTCCTCTCAATTCAGCATTTACAGCCTCATGGTGTACATTTCACATCTCAGATACAGGTATTTATAGGAAAAAATGAGATAAAGATAGCATACAGAGATAGGAGAGCAAACGCTCCCCTTAATTCAGAACTATGGCCGTGAAAACGTGGCTTGGGCCGCGTTTTCGTGGCCTTCCTCTGGCCATAGAGCTAGAGGATAGGGGATCTGGTCCATTGTTTTCCCCTTTATCCTTTATCCCCTCAGAATTCTGATTTCTTCTCTGAATTTAACGTTCTATCCTTTTTATCTTTAGCAAATCGAATTGGTCTTCAAAAATTTCATTTTTCCCTTTGATTTTGATGATATTATCTTATCTAGTAGATCAAGTCTTCAGATAAGATAGTCTCTAGATTGGAATTGATTTTTGTTGATTTACTTTATCTTCTTTTTATCATATCCTGCATGTATTCAGACATTAAGAGAAGTGAGTTTATTACAGAATAAATGTAAGAATGTAGTAATAATTATGCAATATATGTCCTAACACACCCCTACACTTATCTTTTGCTCGTCCTCGAGCAGAACAAAATTAAACCTAAGATTTTATTAGACCACTTTCGCAGGTCACGCGATTGCACTGAGCATGTGCAACAAGTCTTTAAACCTCTACGTTACCCTTAGAGGAGGAGTTGTAGTCTCCTGAGGGTTTTCAGTGGATTACACCCACAAAATCCATAAAGAAAAGAAATAAATTGTTAGTATTTTTGAAAATGCATTTTGAAAAGAAGAAAAAAATATTTGAAGTGTTTTTACAATAATTAAGCAATTTATAAGTTATAGGAGCACCGAACTATTCATCCCTAGACTTAGTCTCCATTCAAAGGTTTGTTATCAATCAAGCTTAGGAATAAAATTATATTCTCATCTAGTCTATCATTTTACCTAAGTCATATGCATCTTGTGACTGTGAATATTTTGACTAAGGGCTCTTCAACTCTAACTCTTATATCTTATTTATGTATATATTGGTGGTAATATTTCTTAGCTTTCTTAGGCTTTCTAATTTGCCCATGTAACGAGCCTTAGTCGGTGACTCCCAAACCGGATCGTTTTAGGGCACCAAGTAAGAAAACACCCCAAGGACTTAGGACTCGAGCAAACAAGGCCACAAAACTAAGGGTTTTATTTGATGATATGAACCACTTTTAAACGTGAATAATTATGCTTTATGAGGCAAAAGACCTAGCTTAATCAGAGGATTCTTATTATATATATAATTTCTTTCTTCTTTTTTTATAAGGCATAAGAATCTCTGTTTTTGAACCCTAATTATGTAAGTGTATATACATATTTTATCAAGGTAAAAATCAAGAATAAATTTTTTTTTTAATTTTTCTTCCCCATCCTAGAAGTCAAACAAATATTCTTATTTCAACCAAGTATAAGAAATCCTAATTATGATTCTCCTATTCTTTAAAATTAACTTAATTTCTTGCAAAAATACGTCAAAGTATAATTTTTCTTTCAAAAAGTTTTTATATTATATATATTATATATTTTATATATTTTTTTCTTGTTTTTTTTGAACCTAGAAGAAATCCTATGTTAGAACCCCTCCCCCACACTTATCTCATTCATTGTCCTCAATGATTAATATGATGAAGTATAATGCAAAATTAAGAAGGTAAAGGGAAGATAGTACCTGATGAGGACGAGTGGATGTCATCATCATTGCCTAGTTAAGAGAAAAACTATAATATAATGGATCTTTAGCATGTATAGAGATCAATCCTGATGAACAAGATCTTCCAGAAGGATTTTTCCCACTTCTGGGCTCAGATACTCAAGGTATGATTTTAAATGATGGCCATTTACTTGAAAAGTGGTACCATCCATGGCATTGCAGACCTCAACTGTACCATGTGGGTGCACCTTATAAACAATGTAGGGACCGGTCCAAAGGGATTTCAGTTTTCCTGAAAAGAGATGTAAACGTGAATTGTAAAGCAAGACTTTCTATCCTTTCTGGAATTTATCATGTATCATTTTCATACGGTCCTTATACTATTTTGTACAGTCATATACATCGTTTCTTATCTCTTCAAGCTCATCCAGTTGAAGTTTCCTAGACTCTCCTACTATATCTAGATCAAAATTTAGGCATTTGATCACCCAGTATGCCTTGTGTTCTAGCTCGAGAGGAAGATGGCAAGCTTTACCATAAACTAACCTATATGGAGACATTCCAGTAGAAGCCTTGAACGCAGTTCTGTATGCCCATAAGGCATCAGTCAATCGAAGAGACCAATCATTCGAGTGGTGTTCACAGTTTTCTCTAGAATGGTCTTAATGGCTTGATTGGAAACTTCTACTTGACCACTAGTCTGTGGGTGAAAAGGAGTGGCTACTCTATGATTGATGCAGTATTTCCTCATTAGGGTTCAAATGTACAATTACAGAAGTATTTTCCACTATCGCTAATTATTGCACGAGGAAAACAAAAATGAGAGAATACATTCTCTTTCAGGAAGTTTACCACAACTTTGTGTTCATTGGATCTACATGCTACGACCTCTATCCATTTAGAGATGTAGTCAACTGCCACAAGGATATACTGGTATCCATGAGACATAGGGAAGGGACCAATGAAGTCAATGCCCTAAACATCAAAGATTTCAACAACTAAGGTCGAGTTTAACAGCATTTCATTTCATCGTGTAATTTTTCATAATCATTGACAACGATCACAAGATTGGCAGTAAACATGAGTGTCATGAAATAAAGTGGGTCAATAAAAACCACATTGTAAAATTTTTGCAGCAGTTTTCTTCCCACTGAAATGACCACCACATGCTTGGTCATGGCAAAAATGAAAGGATGTTCCTAAATTCTGAGTCAAGAATGCAGCATCAAATGATCTGACCAGACAATATTTGGACAAGTATGGTTTATCCCAGAAGAACCATTTGACCCTAACTAAGAAACGCAATCATTCTTGCTTGGTCTATAAATCAGTCATTTGTTCCGTGATAAGGAAGTTTACAATGTCAGCATACCACGAAACAGTCAAAAGGGAAACAGACATTAACTGCTCATCTGAAAATGTCTCAAGGACATCCAGTGAGTCGGACATAGATTCGTCCACTATCTTAGACAAGTGATCTGCGACAACAGTCTCAGCCCCCTTTTTATCGTGAATTTCTAGATCGAATTCCTGTAGGAGTAAGATCCAACGGATTAAATAGGTTTCAGCATCCTTTTTCATGAGAAAGTACTTTAAAGCTGCATGATCTGTGTAGATTAAGACCTTAGAACCTATAAGGTAGGGACGGAATTTGTCAATTGCGAAAATGACCGCCAACAACTCTTTTTCAGTAGTGAAGTAGTTCAGTTGGGCATCGTTAAGAGTCTTGTTGGCATAGCAAATGACATGATGAAGTTTATCCACTCGCTGGCCTAGGACAACCCCCACCGCATAGTCGAAAGCGGCACACATCACCTCAAATGGAAGATTCTAATCAGGTGGTCAGATGATGGGTGCTGAGGTTAACTCGGCCTTGAGCCTTTCAAAGGCTACCAAACAGGACGGGTGAACTCAAATGGAACATCCTTTGCTAGAAGGTCAAACAGAGGTTTGAAATTTTTTGAAAAGCCTTTGATAAAGCGGCGATAGAACCCAGTATGGCCTAAGAAGGATCACACCTCCTGAACAGTTCTAGGAGGTGGTAATTTGGAGATTAGTTCTACCTTAACTTTATCAACCTCTATACCTCTCTCAGAAACAATGTGTCCTAAGACAATCTCAGATTTCACTATAAAATGACATTTTTCTCAATTAAGAACTAGGTTCTTCTCCTTGCACCTTATTCACACCAACGATAGATGATACAAACCCTCATCAAAAGTAGACCCAAAGACAGAGAAGTTATCCATGAAAAGCACTAGAAATCGCTCAACCATGTCTGAAAAGATACTTAACATACACCGTTGAAAAGTAGCTGGTGTATTGTATAGCCCAAAGAGCATGCGACGGTAGGTAAATGTGTCAAACGGACAAGTGAATGTCATTTTCTCTTGGTCCTCACGAGCAACGGGGATTTGGTTATATCCAGAATAACCATCGAGGAAGGAGTAGTAAGCATGACGGCAAGACGTTCTAACATTTGGTCGATTAAGGGTAGAGAAAAATGATCTTTCTTAGTCACGGAGTTAAGTTTCCTATAGTCTATGACACTCGCCAACCAGTTTGAACATGAGTTAGAACCAACTCATTATTCTCATTAGTAACAATTGTGACTTTGGACTTTTTGGGCACAACTTGTATTAGACTAACCCATTGACTATCAAAGATAAGGTAAATGATACCCACATCTAACAATTTCATGACCTCCGCTCTTACCACCTCTTTCAAAAAAGTGTTTAAACACCTATGTAGTTCTCTCGAGGTTTTGACATTCTGTTCGAGATGAATTTAGTGCATTATCATAGAGAGGGTAATTCCCTTGATGTCTGATATGGTTCATCCTATGGCTTTCTTATGTTCCCCAAGAACATCTAGCAACTTTCCTTCTTGGTCCTTGTCTAAATGGGAAGAAATTATCACAGGCAAGGTTTCTCACCTAGGAAGGCATATTTAATGTGTCTGGCAAAGGCTTGAGCTCCAACTTGGGAGGCTCGATGATTGATGGAACAGGAACGGATGTTGGCAATGGTAAGGGTTCTACGTTGGATCTCCAAAGGTTGGTGTCCATAATGGGAACAGAATCTAACAATGCGTTGACCTCTTCTATAAACTCCTCAATGTCAAAATTCATTCTAAAATGGGCCAAGCATTTCTCTAAGGGGTCTTTATAGCAATACTCCTCAGAGGTGTGATTGATCAACACATCAATCATGTTGACTTTCTCATGATCGTCCATTACGTGTGGTTGGGAACTAGTGTGAAAAACATTTAGATCAACTGTCATATTCCCAAACGATAAGGTTATGACTCTATTCTTACATCTAATGACAACATCAACAGTAGAAAGGAATGGTCTCCCTAAAATCACAGGGAAGTGATTGCTTAGATCTCTAACTGGTTCAGTGTCTAAGACCACAAAGTCCGCAGGGAAATAGAATTTGTCGACCTTCAAAATAACATCCTCAACAATTTTCTTGGGGACCTTAACTGACCTATCTGTTAAAAGCAATATAAGACTAGTGGGTTGTAACTCCCCTAAAGCTAATTGTTTGTACACATAATGGGGTAAAGAGGTTTACACTTACCCCTAGATCTAGCAGACACTAATCCATAACTGATCCCCTATCCTAACAGAAATAGTTGGACTCCCCGGATCCTAATACTTGGGTGCAATGGGTTGTTGGATGAGACATGATACTTGTGTAGCAAATGCAGCTTCACGAGGCATAGAACTTTTCCTCTTGACCCTTTAAAAACTTGGCATATGAAGGAATCTGATTGATGGCATCCAAGAAGGGAACGTTGATTTTGATGTTTTTGAAAACTTTCAAAATTTCCTCACAGTGATTTTTCTTCCTAGTGTTGGCCCAAAGGCCCATCACTCTAGTTTTGATGATGATTAACTCATGTAGTTATAGTACTAATGATCTTGTATTTATATAGTTTTAGTTATTAATCAAGATATTAGTAGGTATCTTGCTTCAACAAAGGAGTTTTGGAGCTAACATATGTAGATTCAAGAGCTCTGCGTCAAGATCGCATCTAGCACTCAGTTAAAATCAAGCTCTTTGGATCGTGTTTGGATCGAGTCGACTTGGAGAAGGAGTTCTACAAGAAGACTTCGGTTTGTGTTTAGTTTAGTTTGTTAAAGGTAAAATATATATTTGAAGCTCAAAAAATTCACACACACACAAGTTCAATATGTTTGGTTTTCAGTTTAACCAGTTTTGGATTTCAAGTACACATATATTAGGTTTTAGATTTTAACTAGTTTTAGTTCTGCTGATCTTCTCAACATCCTTTTGGATTTCTTAAATAACTTTTTTATTCTTATATTCAAATAATATGATTTAAATTGCATTTCAAAGATAACTTTCTGAGATACATTTCTTATTCAGTAATCATTTTCTAATTCAAATGTTAAAGATGTCAAATATTGGGTTGAAGTCTGTTATTGTTCTGAAAATAGTTTATAGTTTTTTATTTGATACCTTTCAGTATTTTATTGATAACGTTTTACTTCGAAATGCTATTGAGTTGATTCAAGTTGCAGTAGAATGAAAACTTAAATATTTACAAATTATTCTTATATACTTATTTCTAAATTCTAACGTTTGCCATCTGAAAACTGTGCTCAAAGTTGACCAACAGTCTGCCAGATTGGCAGTAACGGCTAATTTGTGGAGGCTAATTTTTAACATGTTTTTAAAATGTGTTTTGTTGAATTTTAAGAGTCAATTTATTTCTTTTAAACCTGATAAAACTATACTAAGTTTGCTCTTCTAAAAACCTATATAAAGGGTCATTAGGATGGATTAAAATCACAATAACAATTCTATTTGAAAAATCAAGTTTTGGGTTTCAAAAGAAAGAGCTTTCAAGTTTCACTTTTGTGCTTTTATTTTCAAAAATCTACTTTAAGTTTTTGGTTTTCAAAATCTCTTTCTGATTTTACTCTCACTTACAAATTCTTAAGCTTCAAATTTATATTTTATTATATAGGGTTTTGTAAGAGAGTTTCAAGAGAAAGTTTGTGATCCTTTGATCACCAAGAGATTGTTCCATTGTCGTTACGCTACCTCTAGACTAGAGGAGTGTATTGGGAGTTACGTACTCTGAGTGGTTGTAATTCCTTGGTGTAAGGTCTCTTGGTGGAAGATCCTATAGTAGATTGGGAAATCCTTCACGATGGTGAAGGCGGGAATGTAGAGCAGTGACTCGAACCTCGAAACAAATCTTCTTGTTTGTGATTTTTTCTTGTTTCTTCTTATTTGCCTTTTGTTCATTCATTATTGTCGATCTATACTCATCACAACTAGATAGCAATTAAGTACCTCAACTCTTATCTAGAAGAATCACGAGGAGAAGTTTAGAGCCCTTCACGGGGAATTCGGCTTCAAGTCTTGTTTTAATTGATCGGTCGCATCATCTCATTTTATGTTGCATTGGATTTTTAATTGATTAGCTATACACCTATTTACCCCCCTCTAGGTGTAATTTCACCTAGTTGGTTCAAGACGTTGAGGAAATGGGGCCTTGGGCACAAATGATTTCTCTTGATTGTCAATAACAACTTGGTCATCTTCCTTTGTTGACTCCTTCAGCTTCTTTTTTTCTTTTTCATTGATAACATTAGGAGTTTGTTGGAGCTTGGACTTGCTTTTCCACTCTCTTGCCCGACCGTAAAGTATGGATGGCTTGGACTTCACGGTTTGAACCAGAACCAATTTGGAACTAGCCTGTAGGAGTATTTTGAGGAGCAGGTTGTCCTCTCGGGTTGGGCACAGTTTGAATAGGAAAATATCTCTCTCTCTCTCTCTCTCCCCTAACAAATGCAGCTAACTGTTCTATCTGAACCTCAAGCCGGATTGTCTGATTCTGATTGTGAGCTATTTGGGCTTGGGTTTGATTAGTTATGACTTGGCTCTGCATGAATTATTGGAGTGTCCTCTAAATATGGCTTTCTTTGATTGGGAGGAACATATGGAGGAGGGATAGATGGTGTTGCATTTTTCTTTTGAAATTGATTATTAGAAGATGATTCTTGAAATGATGATAATCCACTATATCATTGTCCTTGAGAAGCTTTTCATGAAAGATTGGGATGGTCCATCACCCAGATTGTATGTTTCACTGAATTGGTTGTTATTGGGGTTAGGCTTGCGAAATGTATTAAGTACATTTACTTGCTCTGCTTTGATAATTGGCAGCCCAGGGTATTGTTCAACCTAGTGGTCTTGACTGTCACAAAGGACACAAGTGGGAGACACCACTGGCTTAGATGGTTCGGGAGATTGTGCTCTTTTGCTCAATTCTAACGCTTCAAGTCTTCGTACTACTGATGCCAATTTGGCATCACTTTCAAAATTGGTTGACTTTATGCATACCATCCCTGTTGGTGACAGTTGTGGTGGTGGGTTGCTTATCATCAACACTAACAGGCTCCCATTCTAGAGTATTTTCTGCTACCTCTTCAAAAAATCTCCATGCATCATTGGTCGTTTTACTAATGAATGTTCTATTGCAAAGGAACTCGATCGTAGTCTTGTTCGAGTGTCTAAGTCTTCGTAAAGAATTTGGATCAAACGGATTTTTTCAAATCCGTGATGGGGGCACTCTCAAGCAAAAGATTCTTGAATCTTTCAAAATATGTGAAAAATGTCTCCCCTTATAATTGATGAAAAGTGTTGAGGGCTTGACGTATGGTAGCAGTGTTCTACTAGAAATAGAACTTCCTATAGAAGGCTTTGGCTAGTCCTACCCAAGTGGAAGTTGAACCCGGTCGGAGAGAGAGAAGCAAAACTTTAGCTTTTTCTTTTAGGAAAAAGGGGAATAACCTATCTTTTAGGGATTCTCCCGTCATCTGATTGTATTTCATGGTTTCACAAATATCTTCAAATTTCCTAACATGTTGGTATGGGTTCTCATTTTTCAATCCCAGAAAGACTGGAAGCATCTGTATCATACCATATTTAATCTTGAAATTTGTTGTAAGGGCCGACAAAGTGATATAGGAAGGTTGGGTGGACCTTGTAGGATACATGTTATCCTTTAAGATCATTTGTTGGGTTTGATTCGTGTCACCTATTGTAGAAGTAGCGTCAGAGATATTAATGGATTCTAATCGATCCTTAACACAAACCCACTTTTGCATGATCCAGGGTACTGTCCTGATGAAGGATTTTCTAAATCCTAGATAAGATTGCACACAAGATTACTCAACCAATCAATTGCAATCAAGTGTTTTCTTTATCTTGAATTTAATTTAAAGGTAATCAGTTCTTCAACCACTAATCTTAAGAGAAAAGAATTCTCTCTAATTAGACAGCTCCTAACTGGGTTGGACATATTGTAGGCTGACCAGTTAAAGCCATCAAACAAGTGACTCGGTTCTCCCCTAGGCTGGACGCTTACTAATTTCAGCTACCCTTTCTTAGACAGGGAAGTTCCTCAGTCCTTCCTCTAGGCAAGGCACCGCCGCAATGGCTAGGTCACCATTTCTAAATAAGAAAACCCTCTCTTGCAAGCTTGAAAGTAATCACCAGAGTATTCCCAAAATGAATCCACTTAATGAGCTCAAATTCCTAGTGGTCAAGTTTCTAATTGAATTTAAATTTAGTTCAGACTTGGGAAAACTTATATGCGTTGTGATTTTTGAGCCAAGGAATGGGTAATGAAATCCCGATCTTATGTGAGGGGGGACAGATCTTAAGATCTTTTATGCAATATGCACTATTGTAACATAAGTTCAACCAATAAGCACCTCCAAAATCCCACTAACAGGAGATTCGTGGGTAGAGTTAGAAAATACTAACCTTTCCGACGCATGAAGCAAGCAATTTTTTTAATTTTAGTTTAGAAAGCAATTATGTCATAAGCAGGCAAGCTTCATCCAGTTGTGCAAATCTTCGCTCGTTCATGCAATATCCCTGCAAAAAGAAAAGTTTGAAGTTTAAACCTTAGGGATGGAAAATAAAATAAAAAGAAAAGAATTTTGAATTTAAATTTTTTAACTAAATTTTTGAAAAAAATTTTAATTAAATTTTAAAAAAAAATTAGAAACTAGAAAAAGATTAAATGTTGATTTTTAAAAACTAAAAATTTTTACAAGTCCTCGGCAACGGCGCAAAAAACTATTTGCGATTCGAAGTTCAAGAAAACTCCATCGTTATTGAATCGCGTACAAATTATGAAAATCTAAACTTGTTAGAATTATTTTAGCAAAATTGTGTGGTGACAAGTTAGGGGTCGAATCCACAGAGACTTGTTAAATCCTAGTTATTAAAATCTAATTTTTATCTTAATCTAATTGAGAAATCCTTGGATGAAGGTTGAAAATTTTGTTTTAAAAAATAAAGATCGTTAAGCATTAAAATATGAAGAAAACAAAAGAAAAATAAAAAAATACTAACCTTGTGCAAAGATTAAATAACTGAGGTGATGAAAAAGAAACTAAGAGAGTGGGATGAAGGGAAGAGGAAGATGAAACCTGGTGACTTTGTTTCTTGTCGTCGCTTTAATGTCTCCCTCCTCCGATCTATCTTGAAGACAAAAGAACTAACAAAAGAAAAAAATGAGTAAACATGCATGAGATTGTTGATGAGTTTATAAAATAAAATATGCAAGTAAAAGAAGATCGCATCACAAAAATAAAAGAAGGAACTAAAAAAAGCTTAGACTGAAACATTGTAAGATCGGTATTGAATGAAGCTGATTTTTATTGAAGAATCGTTGTTACAAAGCTCTTGATCCCAAACTCGCATTACGACGCACAACTTTCCTCTCAATTCAGCATTTACAGTCTCACGGTGTAAATTTCACATCTCAGATACAAGTATTTATAAGAAAAAAAGAGATAAGGATAGCGTACAGAGATAGGGGAGCAAACGCTCCCCCTAATTCAAAACTATGGCCGCGGGAAACATGGCCAGAAATGGGGGATCTGGCCTGTTGTTTTCTCTTTCATCTTTTTATCCCCTCAGAATTCTGGTTGCTTCTCTGAATTTGACGTTCTATCCTTTTTATCTTCAGCAAACTGATTGAGGATTTACCTGCACACAGGAATACAGAATTTCAAAACTTAGAATAAAGAGTGCAAGTACTCAATACTACCGCTAGCAAGTGCCTATGTGGGTCGTGATCCACGAGGGACTAGCGATGGAAGCTTTTTTGCAAGTTCTCTTTTAAGTACATTCAATGGTTAATGATCTTCTTTTAGTTCTTTAAAAGAAAATGAAAAAGAGTCAAAGTTAAGTTAGGAAGAAAGTGGTAAATTGAGAAGGTGGAGAAATAGAAATTGATATATACAAAGAAATTGAAACAGAGTGATAAAAGAGTTGGTATTGGTAATCTAAACTAAAATTAGAAGAATAGAAAGTTAAAAATCACTTACCTCCTTTGGCCCAATACTTACCTTGAATCTGTGGCAATGATGTTACCTTGAAGTAGAGGCGATCAGCGCATAACCCATAAGAGTTGATTCTCGTCTCTTCCACATTACATCATCAAGATGATACAAGTATGAAATGATATAGAATGAGACTAAAAATCCATCGTCATGAGCTATCGGTGGCACTCGCAAAGGCAAGACTCTTTCGATGCTATAAGACTCACTTGGATAGAAATTGGTACCAAAAAAGAAAAGTAGAAAGGAAGAAGAAGAACACAAAAAAACAAAGAAGAACATACAACATACAATTGTAACTATAGATTCAATCTTGTAGCAATAGAGAAAAGAAGAATAACTTACACCGGTGTCACTCTCAGTACGAGCTTCACCCTCGTTCTCTTATGAAACTCTGATCTCCTCTGAATTACATAAATAAAACTAAAAATTACATAAAAAGTAAAATAAAAACCTATACTAAAAAGAATAAAAACTGGCCTAAAATCTATCTCTGCATGGTCGCCCACTGTACGCTGTGAATATCCACTATTTATAGGCAAAAACCCAACGGGGGGGGGGGGGCGTACGAAGATAAGGGGAGCAAACGCTTCCCCAATAGACTCCAACAAGATGGCCAGGGTGTGGCCAGGTGGCCACACCCAGGGGGTACAGCTCCTCGTTTCGCGATATGACTTTATCTAGTTTTGGATTTCCCGTTTCAGCTCTTGGATTTGACGAAACGACCTTCGATCTTTGGCTTTAACCAATTGATTTGTAGAGATTTGTTCTAACTAATTTTCAACCGATCTGATTTGCCCTGATCTGTCCTGATTTTCTGATTTCGAATTAATTCTGAATTAAATCAGAATTTTGATGGGCTTTTAGGCTCGTTTCTTTTTCCTTTCCTTTAGCAATGGGCCTACATATAAATTAGACAATAATTAGGATAAAATCAGAGTTTTTTATATAATAAGTATGAAAATGTGATAATGTATGTGCAATATATGTGACCGATCACACCCCCACACTTATCTTTTGCTCGTCCTCGAGCAAAACAACAAAACTATACTAAAGATTATTAGACCACTTTCGTAGGTTACGTGATTGCACTGAACATGTGCAACAAGCCGTTAAAACTCTAGGTTTCCCCTAGAGGATGAGTTTTGTCTCGTGAGGATTTTCAGTGTATTGCACCCACAAAATCCATAAAGAAAGAGAAAAATATCAGTATTTTAAAAACACATTTTGAAAGAGAAATATTTGAAATATTATTGTAAGAATTAAGTAATCTATAAGTTATAGGAAAACTGAATTTTTCATTCCTAAACTTAGTCTCTATTTAAAAATTTGTTATTAATCAAAGTAAGGAGTCAAATTGTACTTCTCATCTAGTCTATTACTTTACCCTAAGTCATATGCACCTTCGTGACCGTAAAATTTTGACAAGGGTTCTTTAACTCTAACTCTTATGCCTTATTTATTTATTTTTTTATTTTGGTGGTAATATTCCTTAGTTCTATTAGGCTTTCTAATCTGCCCATGTAACGAGCCTTTAATCGATGACTCCCAAACCAAACAGTCTTAGGGTACCGGGTGAGAAGACACCCCAAGGAATTAAGGACTCGAGCAAACAAGGCCACAAAACTAAGGATTTTATTATATGAACCGCCTTTAGGTATGAATACTTATGTTTTATGAGGCACAAATACCCAGCTTAATCAGAGGATTTATATATATATTTCTCTTTTTCTTTTTCTCTTTTTCTTTTTCTCTTTTTTTTTAATAAGGCATAAAATGTCTGTTTTTGAACCCTAAGTGTATAAGTGTATAAAGCATGCATATATTATCAAGGTAAAGATCAAGACTAAATTACTTTCACAAATTTTCTTCCTAACCTTAGAAATTAAACAAATAAACTTATTTTGACCAAGTATAAGAAATCCTAATTATAATTCTCCTGTTTCTTAAAATTGACTTAATTTCTTACAAAAAAATATGTCAAAATATTGTTTCTATTTTCAAAAAGTTTTTTAAAAAAAATAAAGAAAATGTTAATATATATATTTAATAATAAAAGAAAAACCTAAGTTATGTTAGAACCTTTCTCCCACACCTATCTCATGCATTGTCCTCAATATATGAATTAATGCATAGATGCATGAAAAAGAAGAAAGGAAAGAAAAATATTACCTTAAGGTGGTGGTTCCGGTGGTGGTCTGATTGTTTCACGAAACGCGGCACAATTTAATTTGCATGGAGTTCGGAGAAACCCACTAGAAACCTCTCTAATATAACCCACTAAAATGATGTATATATAAATGATTTTTATTAAGAATTTTACCCCATCTAAATTTCAAATTTCACAAATAATTTGGCAATTTTATCAACACTCTTGTCCCAAAATGGAATGTGAAAAGATGGAATTATTGACTTGGACTCAGGAAATATAGGAACTAATACCGACTCAGGAAAGTGACTTAAGTCAAGTAAAGGTTCAGAAGTCGAGAATTGTTCAGGAAGTGGGTCCAAATCAAGAAGTTGAAACTCAAGTCCACATTAATTTCCCCACAATGGAATGTGACTTTCTAAGATTAGTGGTTCAAGTTCAAGAATGACAGGTATGCGAATCAAAACTGACTCTAAAATATTATTCAAATCAGGTAGCAAAACAGGAGTCAATATTGATTCAGAAGTTTGAACTGGATCACAAATTTGAGTCTCAAGATCATATTCCTCATTGAGTTCACTTTCATAAAAATGAGAACTTGCCAATTTATCAATAGGACTTTCAAAAGTATGAAATTGGTCAAGTTTAATATGATGATCATAAAAGATTGGTGATTCAATTCCCGATGGATAGGCACAGGATCCAATGTGGACTCTGAAGAAGGATTGAAATCAGGCGAAGACACCGAAGTCATTATTGAATCAGGAAGTATAATTGAATTACAAAGTTGAGGTTCAGGATCATATTCATTCTCAAGTTCAATTTCAGGAAAGGGATAACTTGCCAAAATGTCAATGTGGTTTTCAAATTTTGGAGTTTGGACAAGTTCAAATGGGTGTGCTGAAATGGAATCTTGTTTTCCAAAACAACATGATTCTTTGGCTCTAACAGAATGGTTAGCGACATCAGAAACGGTCAAAGGTTGAGAATGGAGAGTTTTGATCATTATATCTATGTCATGATTACGAGTGATTTGAGCCTGAGTCATGACTTCAAGTAGCTTTTTATAGTCGATTGTTCATCGTTTTGTTGCGATTGGACTTGAAAAGATGAAGTTTTATTTTGGAATTTGTGATAAAATCGTGAGTCCATTAGATTTTGTGATTGTTGCTCGGACTCACGCATACTGATTTCCAAGATTGATGGTTTTCTATTTTGAATTGGTGGAACTGAGTATGAATTTTGAAAATATAGAGGAATTGGGGAGGCCTGAAATTTTCGTTCGGCCTCCTGCATAGCTTCTATACTTTTTTCTAGCTTAGAGTTTTCTTCAATGGGTTGGTCTAGGAAAGAAGTATAGGAAGAAAAATCGGGGAATGAATATTGTGAAAATTATGGACTAGGTGGATAAGGAGGACAAGTTGGTTGAAAATTGGACTCGGGGAAGGTGAATCCCCATTGACTCTGTGAAGAGTTGGAATTATTTTAGAAATTATGGTCATAAGATTGGGGGCATGGGTTGTATTGATTCGGATAAGACCAATCTGGCACACTAGGTTGGTTAAAGTTATGATATGTCGGGTTAGTAATATCCAAAAAAGAGGTCGAGGTGTGACATGGATTACCATTAAAATTGGAAAAATTATTGTTATAAGCCATATCACACAAGAAATGTCAAACACAAACAAAAAAACAAACAAATAAGCAAATAAATAAAAAGAAAAAAAATCTAACCTAAGTTAGAATAGACCTAGACCTATGTTGACACTTAAAAAAGACAAGATTCTTACTGGCCCGAACAATGTCTAAACTTGTTGACATTTACAAAAGACGAGTGACAGACAAGCTGATGACCAGTTTTCACCCATCTCCGAGGACAAGGAAGCAACTTGGACTCCACTGATCCATCAAGCAGACAGTAAGCCCAGATTGTCTCTAAACAGACCTCAGCAGGTCTAAAATGCTAGCACTTAACATCACATGAGCCCAAAGGGACAGCCTCGCCTAAGGGGCTAAGATCATCCAACTTCGCCTTGAAGCCATTCAAAGCTCTGCCAGGAAGCTAACTTATAGCTTCGCCTGAACTGCTGAAGCACAACTCCGCAGAGAGAGTTAGCTCCGCCTGAAGCCACACGCAACTGCGCAGAAAGGGTATGCAGTAGCTTCGCCACAGACGACATCTAGCTCCGCCGAAGAGCTTTCTTCTGACTTCGCCAGATACTGCCTCCAGCTCCGCTGTAAGTTCAAAGCGGGCAGCGCCGCTGCGGGTCTGCTATGGTCAACCTTTGACCAATTAAATCTCCAGATGAGATCAGATCTATTCGGGATCAAGATCAAATCTGAGGTCAAATTTGGCAGTTGATTGCCACAATCTCTTGACTCTTCTAAAACGAGTAAGAGGATCAGGAGAAATCCTCCAACGATATGGAAAGGATCAAAATAGATCAAGAGGATCAACCGACCTGCCATTTCTAGCTTCGCAGAAGCTGATCCTAGCCTCGCAGCAAGGCTACTTTCCAGATTTAAACAGATTTGATTCAATCTGTTTTCATATTTTAAAGGGACAATTATACCCTGCTCTCCCTATAAATAGCCCACCAGGGGCACAAGGAGAAAAAGAGCCACCTCCAGAAGCAGAGACCACGCACAGGCTCCAGAGAGACGGCAGACTTCTCGAGAGGACGCACCGTGCACAAACAGAGATCTATTCTCTTGAATTCAGAGACTTTTAGAGAATCACTTCTCTAATCAGGGTGCTGATACCCAAATACCTTCTTCTCAAGGAATCTCCGGAACCAGGCGAGAAGGAATTCCTAATTAAAGGCGGTTTTGAGAAGTAGCAAGAGGGTTCTACCAACCTTCTGTTCTCTGATTCCCCGAACCAGGCGAGAAGGGAATCTCATCGCTCGCATCGTTAAAGGGACAAAGTGGTCGCGCGCTGACTAGACTCCTATCGGCACACTTCTCCAGAATCTCTGAGGAGATCTACTTGTAATCTTTTGAAGAATACTTGTAATTTAGCTCCTCAACTCTTTCTTTTGTAAGTTTTCCCCTTTGCAAATCAATAGAAAACAAGATGGCGACTCCGCTTGGGATGAATAAATTCTCCACTGCTGAGAATCAAGTGTCGCATTGCGACGAACAGACCTTCGGGTCTAACTTTGAATTCAGAAAAGCCGGTGCAGCCAGAGCCTCTCTGGCTAAATCTTCAAGGAAAGTCTCTGCGGAGACAGAAAAGGTTCTCTGCGAACCTACTACGGTTCTCTGGCGCAACAACGAAACACACCCGCAGTCCAAGTCCTTCACTTTTGAGAACTCGGTCGTTCAATTCGACCAAGGAAGATTTGAAGAAGTCCTCTCCGAGGGTGGTCTAATACTTCGAGCACAAAAGCATAGGAAGGTCTCCACGGCTAAGGTTTCAGAACAGAAACTAGAAGCAGAATTCTGCCAACACCCTTCAGCCTCGCGTGTGGCTAATCAGGTTCCTTGCGAACTTAAGTATCCTCTACTAAAGTAGATGTGGAGGCCTAAACAGAAGTCTCTGGGCAAAGCCTCAGGCGTAGCTACGCCAAAACCGCGTCTCTCTCGCGAAGAAAATGACAAGATGCCTGTCTGCTCCAACAATGCTACCAGCCGCGAAGTCACGACGGCAATCATACCATTGCCCAATTCAAGAGCAGCAACGCCTTGCGTCGGCCTCGTTCTCATGAGCGAAGCTACTGTACCACAGCGTACGCGCAGGGTTCATGGCCACGAAGCTAGAGCCAAAGTACTATCCAAGGCTAATCACCTTCGCAGCAGCATAGCGGGCAAAGCACCACAGCGTGCTCCGCTCTCCAGTTCATCAGGCGCTAAGGTCACGCTTTGTGGTGGAGCTAGAACTGAAGCACTATTCAGTGCTAATCCCCTCTGCGGGGATAAAAGGAGCAAGACATCGTCCTATGCACGATCCAAAAGAGCCTTTGCGCTGGATTGTTTAGGCCCAATTGGGTCTGACTTGCGAGAATTCTTGACAAACAAACGGAAGTCGGAATCTTTTCGAACTACTCCCTGTTGTCAACAAGTGGTATGTCAGCTGGTGACAGTCCACTCAGTTCATTGCCGGCTAGGACCCATCCTCGCCACTCCTCCAGGCCAATGATCAGTTTTCGATCGGTTGACGGCGCAAGCTCCGATGAAAAATCATAAAAGGAGCGTCTCATGAGACCTACCCTCCGCATCCGTCAACATGACCGGGAGTGGACAAGAGCTGCGTAGGGGCAGACGAGTGTCCGACGATACTCCCTGCAGCTCCCCAGATCCAGATTACAGCCCAGGCTTAGGCGAAGTCTTGGTTCATGAAGAGGGTGTTTTCTGAAACACCAGATCTAGGGTGGCGATATCCTATAGATATGAACAGCCTTCTTCCTCAATGGCAGTAGCCTCGCCAGAACCAAGAAGAAGATTAGTCCAGTCATCTGATGAAGAAGATGAAGACAGCGGGTATGCTTCTTCGGCAACAGTCAGCTCGGTGCGAACAGACAGAGCATCAGTAAACATGGCTGATAATGGTAATGACGACCTTCATCGACGTTTGGAGGCTCAGGAACAAACTTCTAAAACTCAGCAAGAAACTCTAGACAACATTCAACAGATGCTCGCTCAACTCCTTAATAACCGGAATAACAATGATACCGGGAGTAACCATGACGAGGAAGAACATCTTAGCAATGACAGCCGAAGACGGAGAAGTCTAAGGAGGGGTCTTCCTTAGACGCTGAAGTCCTTGAGGGCCTTCAAGCTCAAATCTCATCCCTAGCTTAGAGGGATGAATTAAAGAAAGTGGGGACAGTCCGTCCTTACCCGTTGGAGTGGGATTCAGTGCCATACCCACCGAAGTTCAAACCACCAACGTTGCATACATATGATGGTAAAAGTTCACCAAATCAGCACATCTACTATTTTAGATCTCAGACTGGTAATGTTATAGGCAATGACGCCATCATGACTAGGCTATTCATTGGCACTTTAAAGGGGGTGGCATTTGACTGGTTCCGAAGTCTTCCTTCAGGCTCTGTCAATTCTTGGATCGACTTGGAAACCCGATTCCTCTCTCGTTTCTATGAGGACGATACCGAGGTGACCATGGACAAGCTCCTCTCCACCGTGCAGAAGAAGGGCGAATCTGTCCGTGACTACATTGAGCTGTTCAGAAATCTGTCTTTGATGTGCCCAGCAGGAATACCATTACCCATGCTCTTACAGACGTGCAGGCACAACTTCTTAAACCAAGTAGAGATTCGCATGGGGGCTGTCAAAGCCCACACCTGGAAAGAATTGGTCGAACAAGCTGAGATAGCCGAAAAGTCAGCCAAAAAGTTCGAACCATCCGCCCCCAAAGGCAAATGGGGTATGAATAATAAAGGACGTAGCGACATGGCGCAGTCTTCTCAAGCCAAAAGGAAAGAGACTATGTCCGCAGAATTGTCCGGGGACGTGCAGTCAAAGGCCAAGAAGAGCGGCTCCAATAATCAGGAATCTAAATTTCCTCCAAAACATTATTCCTTCAGAGACGATCAGGTGGTCACAATATTCCATTTACTCCACAAAGGAAATAAGATGAAGCTGCTAGAGGCTCGGCGTCCCAATGAAATAGGATGCACAAATGACCCCAAATACTGTCTCTAGCACAGGATGATTCACCATCCTACCGACAAGTGCTATGTCCACAAAGACAGAATTCAAGCCTTGATCGACGCAGGGGTCCTGACACTGAAGTCAGAGCAGAAGAAAGTCACTGCCAATATGGTGACCCTCGAGTTTGGCAAAACCCCAAAGGTCACAGTTGCTGACGGGACTTATCCAGTACATGCACCACGGTTGGAAGTCAAGCATGCTCCAGTTAAAACTCAAGATAATAAGGGTCCTGTTCCCTTAACATTGGAGACAGGGGAAGTCATGTGGATACACCCAGACCTCGTCCAAGACATGCAGTGGGATTCAAAGAGGCCCAAGTCAAAGGGCAAATCTTGCAATGTCATCTCCATCCTGCCAGACGACGGCAATCTTACGTCAGCTTCCCTCAGTGATTCAGAAGGAGAAAAGCATGCTTGCACAACGCAGGCCGACGTATCTCAGCCGACGGGCACCCGATCTGGAAAATCATACTTAAGGCAGTATGAGAAGTCTACTGACGAGATACAACAGCAAACAACTCAAAGATCACCTAGAGGGGGGTGAATAGGTGATGGCTAATCTAATGGTCACTTATGAACAAATAATGCGGAATTAAAACTAAGTTGACCAAATTAAACTTCTTTTAATTGAACACTTATGTATAACACAAGAGTGTTGCCGAATTCCCCTTGCGAGGCTCTGGACAAACTCCTCTAGATTCCCCTTGAATGGTTAAGGTGCCGCGTTGGCTCTCTTGGTTGAATACAAGTGTTAGACAATCAATCCCAAGCAATTATATAACAATTAAGCACAAGGGTATATCAAGCATATAAAGATAGACAATAATTGAATGCAAGATATAAAAGAGACAAAGAGAAAGAGAGAGAGCAAGAGTGAGCAATCGCAAACACAAAGGGTTTGTTTCGAGGTTCGAGCACACTTGCTCTACATCCCCGCCTTCGACACACGAAGGATTTCCACTATGCACGATCCAACCGGATCTCTCCTTGGTGCCGCAACACCTACAAGCCCTCGGACTCCCAAAGTCCCTTACACACCACAAGCCCACCGGCTCGTCGAGGCCGCACCTCAAGCTACAAGAGTTCGCACCCGAACCCTAAACAACCACGAGCACACTTGCCCGTCTCCTCAAAGTACAAGATGAAATCTTGGTGATCTAAACACTTGATCACCTACAAAAACTCTCACTACAACACCTATAGGATGAATAGCTCAATGGATGCTCAAGTGTTTGTGTGAGAAAGCAAGGAAAGAATCTTTGGTGAAAAATCTCAAGAAATCACTTTTACACTCTTATAAAATCTTCCCTTTTGATTGGAAGTATTAGCTCACTATTTTTGTGGAGAAAAACCTCTGAAATGAATATGAGAAAACAGGCTCTAAGGTCTCCAAAAATCTTGGCTCAAAACAATGACAAAACCCCCTTTTATAGAGGCTAGAAAAATCTGACCGTTGGGCTCTGTCAGTACTGCCGGTCGACCGGTCCGGTCGACCGCCAACGGTCAAAAATCCGACCGTTGGGCTCTGCGGTTGACCGGCCCGGTCGACCGAACTTACCCGTGAGCACCGCAGTCTCCAGCGGTCGACCGTCCCGGTCGACCGGCCACTGTGCTGCCAGACGTGCACAAGTCTGTGCACGTCGGTCGACCGCGAGATCGACCGGCCATGGAGCGGTCGACCGACTCGGTCGACCGGAAAGGCCTGTCAGCCAGTTCCAGGTCTGCACAGTTACGGGATTTGAAAATAGGTCTTTTCACTCAATAAAAATCCCATAAATTCACAGTAAATCTAAAAAATAGTTTTAATCACAATAAAAACTGTTTTTCTAAAAATATGTTTTTCTAAAACTTGTTTTTCCAAATTTTCATCAAATACAAAAACAAGATATACTTTAAGGCATAGTGTGTATGGATATGATCCACTACACAATCAAGATGAAATATCTAGTTTTTGACATAAAGCACTAAACTTGGTTTTGAAAGATATGTATATAGGTATCATCAAAAACCAAGACATGTATTTTGTCCAATGAAAAAAAAAACCTTTTTCTCAAATAAAAATTCTTTTCTAAACATGAAAATCTTTTTATGAAAGCAATTCTATCAAGAGTGTGTGCGTAAGATATACTTGAGCAATCCACCAATCTATTCTATCCTTTACATTTTTATCTAAAACAAATAAAAATCTTACACCTAGACACAAGTCTTCAACTTCTTGAAGTCTTCCCTTGAAGGCTTCTTATCTTCTTGACTTGGTCCAAGCTTGATCCAAAGCTCCTTGGATCACCCCGTGCTAGCTCCAAATCTTGACATTTAATCCTTTGTTGAGCTTTGCACCTACTAAGATCTTGATAAAGAATCTGTCACTAATTAAACAAGATCATTAGCAAATATAACTACATGAGTTGATCATCATCAAAACTAGAGTGATAGGCCTTTGGGCCAACAATCTCTCCCTTTTTGATAATGACAAAACTCATGAAGTTATATATGCATGAATTAAAGTAAAGCTTCAAAGAAGCTCCCCCTTAACTCATGCATCACTAGAAATAAATAGATATGACATTAAAGCACATAAATATGTATGCAAATGAATGCACAAATCTTTTTCTCAAACTTTTATCTTATTATATTATTGCTATGCATGAGTAAAAGCACAAGTATAAAAAACTCAAAATCATCTCAAAACTTTCTCTCCCTTAAGTAAGGAACAAATACTTCTCCCCTTAAGGAATGTCATGCATATAACTCAAATACTTCTCCCCCTTTTTGTCAATCATCAACAAAGGGTTCAAAGTTCAAATCATCAAACAAATTTTCTCCCCCTTTTTGTCAAAAATAAGGAAATCAAGGAGGGTAAAATCAAATCAATCAATAAGATTTATATGCGATATACATTCATGAAGAGGAAGACGCTAAGTTAACTTCCCTACACATATGCATTACCTGAAGAAGGGATGACAAGGCCTAACTCACATAACACATATTATGTAATGTATAAGAGGAGATGTGAAGCTCCCCCTACACACGTGTACCATATAAAGAAGAGATGTTAAGCTCCTCAATACACAATACACTCAACATGAATCTATATGTAAGAGAGATGTTAAGCTCTCCTTGCATATAGGCAATACGAAACACAAGTTCATATCAAATATTTTTTTTTTTAAAACCAAAATCTTGATAAGCAAACATATAGTATATAATATACGTGTGTAAATCAAGCACAAAAGATCACATATATGTATGAAAAGATAATATCAATTGAAGTAAATGCATACATACATGAAAGAACAAAATATGAGTATATACAACATGAATCAAATTGATACCAATTGAAAATATCTAATGATACCAATTGAAAATTAAGCTTAAGTGTATATATCATATAATCGACCACATGAAGAATTCGAACTAGTTAAATGAAGGTGTTTAACAACTAGTACGGAATCCTTCAATCAAGGAATAAAGCAAAAATTTTTCATGAAATATCAATGAAACACAAGGCACTAAAAAGCACTCTATCCATAAAGTCCATATCAAAAAGAAGTGAGTGTGCTAGTGTTATGTGGAACATGGTATCATGAAAAATAGCAATAAAACTCAATATTCCTTAAAATTTTGAAATCATGAAATCCATCACAAAAATTTTATTGAAAAATTACAAAATTTTTATTAAAAACAAAAATTTATATTTCAAGATATATGTATGTTTTGACAAGACATTAAGTATACATACATATCCTTAAAACACAATTGAGTCCATATATAGATTTGCATGAAGGGCAAATGACTCAAGAGGTATCCATGTATATCTTAATGTTTTGGCAAGACAAACATATACATGAAATGAAAGCACATGATCATAGCATAAATTCAAAATGGGAATACAAGTTTAAAATGTAATAATCATCAAAACTTAGGCTATACTAACACACTTAATGGGCACAAATAAGCATTCAAACCCAATCATATATAGATTTATTTGTGATCCATAATGTGTATAAGTATAAATCCAAGTGTTGACAAATGCTAACATTTAAACTAATATTCAAATCATGAAGCATCAAATAAATTTTGAAAATACAAAAGAATTTATCCATATGATTACAAATAGGATCATGTGAATCAATTTGAAGAATAGATAACTAGTTTAAATGGATTTTTGACAAACTAGTTAAAGATCCTTAAAGAATATAAGATCATATGTTTTTCATGAATAATACTAAATACATAAAAGTTCAAGCACTCATATTCCATAAAGCTCAAAATTATATATTTTCTTAAAGATTGAGTGTTCAAAGGTTATGTAAATAGTATCTTTATGAAAATAGTCTATGAAGCTTAAATCAAATAAGACTATTCAAATTTTATTAAACAACACATAAAAATCATTTTCATCATCTCAAAATCATTTTTCATAAAATCAACAATCTTCATGGTATATGTATGATTCATCCAATCCTAACAATACACATACATATCCCAAATATAAAAGAGTCTATCAAATGTGTTTGCATGAAAGCAAGAGACTCATGGTATACATGTATATTTATTAGATTTGAATTCAAAATGCATATACATGAAGTAAATCACTAAAATAGGCAAAAACATGTATGAAGGAGAATCATCAAAACTAGCCTATACATGTGCATATAGTGGATACAAATGAGCATGAAGTTCAATTATATATGAATCAATTGTAATTCACTATTTGTATATGTATACATACAAGTTTGACACATTCTACAACTAAGCATGTAATTATCACATGAAGCACATAAAATCTTAAAACATGAACATGCTATGAATATTATGGATGAACAAGCATGAACATAATAAATAGGAGTTTAGAAATTGTTACCAACTCCAAAGCTCCAAATATGGTGGTCTTTCCCACCAAAATCTCCTTGATAGCAATGCATCCAAAAGTTTGTCCATCATGTCCATTGCATCCGCTATCAAGGCACCAATCCTCTCACGTTTTGTGAGAGCCCTCACCTACATCAAAATCAAAGGGTGGGGGTTTTGGTACCCATACTTTCTTGGGTCCTTTGAGGTTAGCTTTATTGTAAGGATCCCAAATCTTTTATACTTAGCAAAATATAAATGAGGTTTCTTATCAAACAAAATTTTGCTAAATGGCCTTTGCGGCCACAATGTGTACATACGTACACCTTAGTATGCTTATGTGTAGGAGTGTGATCATGTTGTGCAACATAAGCATGATGATGAGAGTGATGTGCATGAACATGAGGAGTTTGTTTCTTTGAAAACATTGACTCCAACTTAGTATGATTAAATGCACAAGAGTTCAAAGTTGAACTCAAATTATCCATTTTATTTTTCAAAACATTTATCTCATTTGTGGTGCCATGTAAAGCATGATGAGATATATGATCATTTTTCTTTTTCTTTTGTGAAACAAAATCTTTTTCTTTTTCAACAAATTTTCTTTTCAAAGTGATATTTTCTTGAAAAACATCTTCCTTTTGTTTTTCCACCAAATCAATCTTATTTTTCAAAATAGTGTTCCCTTCACATAAATCATTCAATTTAGCAATCAAGGAAACATTCTCATTTTTCAAATCTTTATTTTCCTTTTCTAAGCATGCAATCTTAGATTTAAAAGAATCATTTTCTTTAAGCATGCAATCAAAATCCTTTTTCAAATTATTATTTTCTAATTCTAAGCATGCAATGTTACTTCTAAATGAATCTTGTTCTATATGCATGCAAGCAATGTTCTTTTTCAAATTTTTATTTTCTTTTCTAATCATGTCATATTTCTCAAGCAATAGATGACAAAAAGTAGATAGCTCATCATATGACATGTCCTCATCATCGGATTCGGAATTTACCTCAAGAGGGTCATCCCCTTGGACCATAAAGCATGCGTTGGAGGTGTCGCTTCCAACGTCCGAGTCACTCCCCGCATAGTATAGATCTTTTTCGCCGAGGGAGGTGATGATGTTCCATACTACAAAAGCCGATTCAACATTAGAAACCCTAGATAAATAATCATCATTTAGGGTTGACTTGATAGCATGAAGGGCTTTTGCATTAGCCTCAATGTTCTTACCATCTAAAGAATAAGCATTATTAGTAGTGGCAAGATAGACATGAAATCATAAGGCTTTGAGGTACAATGACATCTTAACCTTCCAAATTTAGATGTTAAGGATGTCAAAGGTGGGTGGTGACATGAAGTCCATGGTGTGTGTACAAAATATTGTGATTAGCCTAAAAGAAGGATCTTTAACTCTAGGTTGTTAGACCCAATATCAAGAGCACTTGGCTCTGATACCAATTGTAAGATCACCTAGAGGGGGGGTGAATAGGTGATGGCTAATCTAATGGTCACTTATGAACAAATAATGCGGAATTAAAACTAAGTTGACCAAATTAAACTTCTTTTAATTGAACACTTATGTATAACACAAGAGTGTTGCCGAATTCCCCTTGCGAGGCTCTGGACAAACTCCTCTAGATTCCCCTTGAATGGGTTGAGGTGCCGCGTTGGCTCTCTTGGTTGAATACAAGTGTTAGACAATCAATCCCAAGCAATTATATAACAATTAAGCACAAGGGTATATCAAGCATATAAAGATAGACAATAATTGAATGCAAGATATAAAAGAGACAAAAAGAAAGAGAGAGAGCAAGAGTGAGCAATCGCAAACACAAGGGTTTGTTTCGAGGTTCGAGCACACTTGCTCTACATCCCCGCCTTCGACACACGAAGGATTTCCACTATGCACGATCCAACCGGATCTCTCCTTGGTGCCGCAACACCTACAAGCCCTCGGACTCCCAAAGTCCCTTACACACCACAAGCCCACCGGCTCGTCGAGGCCGCACCTCAAGCTACAAGAGTTCGCACCCGAACCCTAAACAACCACGAGCACACTTGCCCGTCTCCTCAAAGTACAAGATGAAATCTTGGTGATCTAAACACTTGATCACCTACAAAAACTCTCACTACAACACCTATAGGATGAATAGCTCAATGGATGCTCAAGTGTTTGTGTGAGAAAGCAAGGAAAGAATCTTTGGTGAAAAATCTCAAGAAATCACTTTTACACTCTTATAAAATCTTCCCTTTTGATTGGAAGTATTAGCTCACTATTTTTGTGGAGAAAAACCTCTGAAATGAATATGAGAAAACAGGCTCTAAGGTCTCCAAAAATCTTGGCTCAAAATAATGACAAACCCCCTTTTATAGAGGCTAGAAAAATCTGACCGTTGGGCTCTGTCAGTACTGCCGGTCGACCGCCAACGGTCAAAAATCCGACCGTTGGGGCTCTGCGGTCGACCAGCCCGGTCGACCGAATCTACCCGTGAGCACCGCAGTCTCCAGCGGTCGACCGTCCCGGTCGACCGGCCACTGTGCTGCCAGACGTGCACAAGTCTGTGCACGTCGGTCGACCGCGAGATCGACCGGCCATGGAGCGGTCGACCGACTCGGTCGACCGGAAAGGCCTGTCAGCCAGTTCCAGGTCTGCACAGTTACGGGATTTGAAAATAGGTCTTTTCACTCAATAAAAATCCCATAAATTCACAGTAAATCTAAAAAATAGTTTTAATCACAATAAAAACTGTTTTTCTAAAAATATGTTTTTCTAAAACTTGTTTTTCCAAATTTTCATCAAATACAAAAACAAGATATACTTTAAGGCATAGTGTGTATGGATATGATCCACTACACAATCAAGATGAAATATCTAGTTTTTGACATAAAGCACTAAACTTGGTTTTGAAAGATATGTATATAGGTATCATCAAAAACCAAGACATGTATTTTGTCCAATGAAAAAAAAAAACCTTTTTCTCAAATAAAAATTCTTTTCTAAACATGAAAATCTTTTTATGAAAGCAATTCTATCAAGAGTGTGTGCGTAAGATATACTTGAGCAATCCACCAATCTATTCTATCCTTTACATTTTTATCTAAAACAAATAAAAATCTTACACCTAGACACAAGTCTTCAACTTCTTGAAGTCTTCCCTTGAAGGCTTCTTATCTTCTTGACTTGGTCCAAGCTTGATCCAAAGCTCCTTGGATCACCCCGTGCTAGCTCCAAATCTTGACATTTAATCCTTTGTTGAGCTTTGCACCTACTAAGATCTTGATAAAGAATCTGTCACTAATTAAACAAGATCATTAGCAAATATAACTACATGAGTTGATCATCATCAAAACTAGAGTGATAGGCCTTTGGGCCAACAATCTCTCCCTTTTTGATGATGACAAAACTCATGAAGTTATATATGCATGGATTAAAGTAAAGCTTCAAAGAAGCTCCCCCTTAACTCATGCATCACTAGAAATAAATAGATATGACATTAAAGCACATAAATATGTATGCAAATGAATGCACAAATCTTTTTCTCAAACTTTTATCTTATTATATTATTGCTATGCATGAGTAAAAGCACAAGTATAAAAAACTCAAAATCATCTCAAAACTTTCTCTCCCTTAAGTAAGGAACAAATACTTCTCCCCTTAAGGAATGTCATGCATATAACTCAAATACTTCTCCCCCTTTTTGTCAATCATCAACAAAGGGTTCAAAGTTCAAATCATCAAACAAATTTTCTCCCCCTTTTTGTCAAAAATAAGGAAATCAAGGAGGGTAAAATCAAATCAATCAATAAGATTTATATGCGATATACATTCATGAAGAGGAAGACGCTAAGTTAACTTCCCTACACATATGCATTACCTGAAGAAGGGATGACAAGGCCTAACTCACATAACACATATTATGTAATGTATAAGAGGAGATGTGAAGCTCCCCCTACACACGTGTACCATATAAAGAAGAGATGTTAAGCTCCTCAATACACAATACACTCAACATGAATCTATATGTAAGAGAGATGTTAAGCTCTCCTTGCATATAGGCAATACGAAACACAAGTTCATATCAAATATTTTTTTTTTAAAACCAAAATCTTGATAAGCAAACATATAGTATATAATATACGTGTGTAAATCAAGCACAAAAGATCACATATATGTATGAAAAGATAATATCAATTGAAGTAAATGCATACATACATGAAAGAACAAAATATGAGTATATACAACATGAATCAAATTGATACCAATTGAAAATATCTAATGATACCAATTGAAAATTAAGCTTAAGTGTATATATCATATAATCGACCACATGAAGAATTCGAACTAGTTAAATGAAGGTGTTTAACAACTAGTACGGAATCTTTCAATCAAGGAATAAAGCAAAAATTTTTCATGAAATATCAATGAAACACAAGGCACTAAAAAGCACTCTATCCATAAAGTCCATATCAAAAAGAAGTGAGTGTGCTAGTGTTATGTGGAACATGGTATCATGAAAAATAGCAATAAAACTCAATATTCCTTAAAATTTTGAAATCATGAAATCCATCACAAAAATTTTATTGAAAAATTACAAATTTTTATTAAAAACAAAAATTTATATTTCAAGATATATGTATGTTTTGACAAGACATTAAGTATACATACATATCCTTAAAACACAATTGAGTCCATATATAGATTTGCATGAAGGGCAAATGACTCAAGAGGTATCCATGTATATCTTAATGTTTTGGCAAGACAAACATATACATGAAATGAAAGCACATGATCATAGCATAAATTCAAAATGGGAATACAAGTTTAAAATGTAATAATCATCAAAACTTAGGCTATACTAACACACTTAATGGGCACAAATAAGCATTCAAACCCAATCATATATAGATTTATTTGTGATCCATAATGTGTATAAGTATAAATCCAAGTGTTGACAAATGCTAACATTTAAACTAATATTCAAATCATGAAGCATCAAATAAATTTTGAAAATACAAAAGAATTTATCCATATGATTACAAATAGGATCATGTGAATCAATTTGAAGAATAGATAACTAGTTTAAATGGATTTTTGACAACTAGTTAAAGATCCTTAAAGAATATAAGATCATATGTTTTTCATGAATAATACTAAATACATAAAAGTTCAAGCACTCATATTCCATAAAGCTCAAAATTATATATTTTCTTAAAGATTGAGTGTTCAAAGGTTATGTAAATAGTATCTTTATGAAAATAGTCTATGAAGCTTAAATCAAATAAGACTATTCAAATTTTATTAAACAACACATAAAAATCATTTTCATCATCTCAAAATCATTTTTCATAAAATCAACAATCTTCATGGTATATGTATGATTCATCCAATCCTAACAATACACATACATATCCCAAATATAAAAGAGTCTATCAAATGTGTTTGCATGAAAGCAAGAGACTCATGGTATACATGTATATTTATTAGATTTGAATTCAAAATGCATATACATGAAGTAAATCACTAAAATAGGCAAAAACATGTATGAAGGAGAATCATCAAAACTAGCCTATACATGTGCATATAGTGGATACAAATGAGCATGAAGTTCAATTATATATGAATCAATTGTAATTCACTATTTGTATATGTATACATACAAGTTTGACACATTCTACAACTAAGCATGTAATTATCACATGAAGCACATAAAATCTTAAAACATGAACATGCTATGAATATTATGGATGAACAAGCATGAACATAATAAATAGGAGTTTAGAAATTGTTACCAACTCCAAAGCTCCAAATATGGTGGTCTTTCCCACCAAAATCTCCTTGATAGCAATGCATCCAAAAGTTTGTCCATCATGTCCATTGCATCCGCTATCAAGGCACCAATCCTCTCACGTTTTGTGAGAGCCCTCACCTACATCAAAATCAAAGGGTGGGGGTTTTGGTACCCATACTTTCTTGGGTCCTTTGAGGTTAGCTTTATTGTAAGGATCCCAAAATCTTTTATACTTAGCAAAATATAAATGAGGTTTCTTATCAAAACAAAATTTTGCTAAATGGCCTTTGCGGCCACAATGTGTACATACGTACACCTTAGTATGCTTATGTGTAGGAGTGTGATCATGTTGTGCAACATAAGCATGATGATGAGAGTGATGTGCATGAACATGAGGAGTTTGTTTCTTTGAAAACATTGACTCCAACTTAGTATGATTAAATGCACAAGAGTTCAAAGTTGAACTCAAATTATCCATTTTATTTTTCAAAACATTTATCTCATTTGTGGTGGCATGTAAAGCATGATGAGATATATGATCATTTTTCTTTTTTTTTTTGTGAAACAAAATCTTTTTCTTTTTCAACAAATTTTCTTTTCAAAGTGATATTTTCTTGAAAAACATCTTCCTTTTGTTTTTCCACCAAATCAATCTTATTTTTCAAAATAGTGTTCCCTTCACATAAATCATTCAATTTAGCAATCAAGGAAACATTCTCATTTTTCAAATCTTTATTTTCCTTTTCTAAGCATGCAATCTTAGATTTAAAAGAATCATTTTCTTTAAGCATGCAATCAAAATCCTTTTTCAAATTATTATTTTCTAATTCTAAGCATGCAATGTTACTTCTAAATGAATCTTGTTCTATATGCATGCAAGCAATATTCTTTTTCAAATTTTTATTTTCTTTTCTAATCATGTCATATTTCTCAAGCAATAGATGACAAAAAGTAGATAGCTCATCATATGACATGTCCTCATCATCGGATTCGGAATTTACCTCAAGAGGGTCATCCCCTTGGACCATAAAGCATGCGTTGGAGGTGTCGCTTCCAACGTCCGAGTCACTCCCCGCATAGTATAGATCTTTTTCGCCGAGGGAGGTGATGATGTTCCATACTATAAAAGCCGATTCAACATTAGAAACCCTAGATAAATAATCATCATTTAGGGTTGACTTGATAGCATGAAGGGCTTTTGCATTAGCCTCAATGTTCTTACTATCTAAAGAATAAGCATTATTAGTAGTGGCAAGATAGACATGAAATCCTAAGGCTTTGAGGTACAATGACATCTTAACCTTCCAAATTTGGATGTTAAGGATGTCAAAGGTGGGTGGTGACATGAAGTCCATGGTGTGTGTACAAAATATTGTGATTAGCCTAAAAGAAGGATCTTTAACTCTAGGTTGTTAGACCCAATATCAAGAGCACTTGGCTCTGATACCAATTGTAAGATCACCTAGAGGGGGGTGAATAGGTGATGGCTAATCTAATGGTCACTTATGAACAAATAATGCGGAATTAAAACTAAGTTGACCAAATTAAACTTCTTTTAATTGAACACTTATGTATAACACAAGAGTGTTGCCGAATTCCCCTTGCGAGGCTCTGGACAAACTCCTCTAGATTCCCCTTGAATGGGTTGAGGTGCCGCGTTGGCTCTCTTGGTTGAATACAAGTGTTAGACAATCAATCCCAAGCAATTATATAACAATTAAGCACAAGGGTATATCAAGCATATAAAGATAGACAATAATTGAATGCAAGATATAAAAGAGACAAAGAGAAAGAGAGAGAGCAAGAGTGAGCAATCGCAAACACAAAGGGTTTGTTTCGAGGTTCGAGCACACTTGCTCTACATCCCCGCCTTCGACACACGAAGGATTTCCACTATGCACGATCCAACCGGATCTCTCCTTGGTGCCGCAACACCTACAAGCCCTCGGACTCCCAAAGTCCCTTACACACCACAAGCCCACCGGCTCGTCGAGGCCGCACCTCAAGCTACAAGAGTTCGCACCCGAACCCTAAACAACCACGAGCACACTTGCCCGTCTCCTCAAAGTACAAGATGAAATCTTGGTGATCTAAACACTTGATCACCTACAAAAACTCTCACTACAACACCTATAGGATGAATAGCTCAATGGATGCTCAAGTGTTTGTGTGAGAAAGCAAGGAAAGAATCTTTTGTGAAAAATCTCAAGAAATCACTTTTACACTCTTATAAAATCTTCCCTTTTGATTGGAAGTATTAGCTCACTATTTTTGTGGAGAAAAACCTCTGAAATGAATATGAGAAAACAGGCTCTAAGGTCTCCAAAAATCTTGGCTCAAAACAATGACAAAACCCCCTTTTATAGAGGCTAGAAAAATCTGACCGTTGGGCTCTGTCAGTACTGCCGGTCGACCGGTCCGGTCGACCGCCAACGGTCAAAAATCCGACCGTTGGGGCTCTGCGGTCGACCGGCCCGGTCGACCGAATCTACCCGTGAGCACCGCAGTCTCCAGCGGTCGACCGTCCCGGTCGACCGGCCACTGTGCTGCCAGACGTGCACAAGTCTGTGCACGTCGGTCGACCGCGAGATCGACCGGCCATGGAGCGGTCGACCGACTCGGTCGATCGGAAAGGCCTGTCAGCCAGTTCCAGGTCTGCACAGTTACGGGATTTGAAAATAGGTCTTTTCACTCAATAAAAATCCCATAAATTCACAGTAAATCTAAAAAATAGTTTTAATCACAATAAAAACTGTTTTTCTAAAAATATGTTTTTCTAAAACTTGTTTTTCCAAATTTTCATCAAATACAAAAACAAGATATACTTTAAGGCATAGTGTGTATGGATATGATCCACTACACAATCAAGATGAAATATCTAGTTTTTGACATAAAGCACTAAACTTGGTTTTGAAAGATATGTATATAGGTATCATCAAAAACCAAGACATGTATTTTGTCCAATGAAAAAAAAACCTTTTTCTCAAATAAAAATTCTTTTCTAAACATGAAAATCTTTTATGAAAGCAATTCTATCAAGAGTGTGTGCGTAAGATATACTTGAGCAATCCACCAATCTATTCTATCCTTTACATTTTTATCTAAAACAAATAAAAATCTTATACCTAGACACAAGTCTTCAACTTCTTGAAGTCTTCCCTTGAAGGCTTCTTATCTTCTTGACTTGGTCCAAGCTTGATCCAAAGCTCCTTGGATCACCCCGTGCTAGCTCCAAATCTTGACATTTAATCCTTTATTGAGCTTTGCACCTACTAAGATCTTGATAAAGAATCTGTCACTAATTAAACAAGATCATTAGCAAATATAACTACATGAGTTGATCATCATCAAAACTAGAGTGATAGGCCTTTGGGCCAACAACAACGTCAGTACAAATACCAGCATTCGCTCCAGTTCCAACCAAGGGAAAGGAGAAGCCTAAGAAAATCCGGTTCGACCACACCATGAAGAAACCTTCAGGCCCAGGGCTTGACATGCCCTTTCGTTTTGACATATTGGCTCAGCTAGCTAATATCCCAGCTCGTATTACAATACACGAGCTCCTTCGTCTCTCAAAAGAGACAAGAGAAGCACTTAGGGAAGCGCTGGCTAATTCAGAATCATTCCTGACATGCATGCCAGAGGTCCCTAACTATGACGCTCAGTCTTCTTGCCCAGAGTATCATCATGTACAATCAAAGGTCCCCACTATTACCTTCACAGCGGAAGATATGCTTCTCAAAGATAACAAGCACGATCGACCTCTGTACTATACCGGATACATTGGTTCAACATGCATTGAAAGGGTATAAGTCGATCCGGGGTCCGCACTCAGCATCATCCCCAAAGGTTACTTTACTTCCTCGGTATACCGCTGTATAGGTTGTCCGCAACCACCACTACAATATACGGTTTCAATGCCGGGAGTAGTCATCCACTTGGAAAGATTCGACTCCGTTGCCGAATCGGGAGCCTGAAGTCAGAAGTGACATGCTATGTCATTGACGCCGACACATCATATAACCTGTTATTAGGACGACCGTGGATCCACGCCAACTGGATCGTTCCCTCCACTCTGCACCAGTGCTTCAAATATGTTGAAGATGACACGACAGTATGAATTGTCTTTGCTGAAAAGCAACCCTTCAAAGGGGTGGAAAATTACTTCACTGACGCCCTCCTGTATCAAGAGGTCGGTGAAACACCCAAAGAACCATTGCCAGATGATGATGAAAGTGGCAATGAGGCGGATTCAGAATCCGAAGCAGGCATGCCAGCCATTTTGATTGGTGAACCAATTATAGCATGTCATAATAATCCCAAATGTAATACTCCTTCTGAAGATGAAGGTGAATGGGTAATTAATGATAATATTTCTTTCGATTATCCTGCGAGTGTTGGGCTGTTTGAATCCATTATGGATAGCTCTCTGCACATGCCTTTGCATAAACCAAGTGTGTCCAATACACCCATGGAAACTATAGAAGGGGCCACGCTAGTGATCCCTCCATCCAAAGAAGGTCAGTTACCGATAATTTTCGGTAGAACCCAACCACGGGGATCCATAATCGCAGATTCAAGATCGGACTCGGACACCCCACAATTTTTCCATTACGCGCGACCAGCGCGCCATATTATGAAGAAAATGGGATACGACCTAAAGCATGGAGAGGGCCTGAATTTCAGAAAAGGAAGACGTAGTTTGCTGCATAACTTTGTGCCAAAAGGGAAGCCTGCAAATTACTATGATAACACACGCAGGGGATTGGGGTACGTTACGCCCACATCGCTTGCAACGGTTCAACTCAAAGACGACAAACCAATTCCATCACATTCTGCCTCATCCTCCGAATGGGACTCAGATGTCAGCGTGGGAGTGATGTTCGAGATTCTCACTGTTAATATAACCTCAAGCAGTCAATTGGAGCCAACGGAAATTAATGATGAGGAACCATGGGCTCAGCACTTAGATCTCCAATGGGAAAAGCGATTCGAACTACGCGAACCACCTACCGTAGACAAGGTGATGCAGGTTAATTTGGGTAGTCAAGATCACCCTAAGCCCATCTTATAAGTGAAAGCTTATCACTTACAGAAAAGGAAGAATTGATAATACTCATAAAGAAGTATATAGATGTCTTCACATGGAACTACGAAGACATGCCCGGACTTGATCCGCAAGTGGCCATGCATCGTCTGAATATCAAGCCCGACGCCAAGCCAGTCAAGCAGCAACAACGTCGGTTCCGCCCGAACATTATGGAGGCTATTGAAGCCGAAGTCCATAAGCTCATTGCATGTGGCTTCATACAGGAGGAACAGCATCCAGATTGGGTTGCTAATATCGTTCCCGTCCTCAAGAAGAATGGGAAGATAAGGATCTGCATCGACTATCGTGATCTCAATATAGCCTGTCCTAAAAACGAATTCCCACTGCCCATCACAGATGTCATGATTGACAATACATGTGGATTCGAAAGAATGTCTTTCATGGACGGCTTTTCAGGGTACAATCAGATTAAAATGTACCCCGACGATGAGAAGCATACTTCGTTCCGAACACCCTTAGGGGTATACTGCTACACCGTAATGCCCTTCGGGCTGAAGAACGTCGGAGCAACCTATCAGCGGGAAATGAGTACAATCTTCCACGTCCATCTTTGAAAAACGGTGGAATGCTATGTCGACGACATTGCTGTCAAAAGCCACAATAAGGATGACCATCTTCGCGATCTGAGAACGATGTTCGACATAATGCGGGCTCACCAACTGAAAATGAATCCGACAAAATCCTTCTTGAGAGTGTCAAGTGGCAAGTTCCTTGGGTTCATTATTACGTCAGAAGGGATTCATCTTGACCCAGACAAAGTCAAGGCCATTCAAAGCATGCATCCACCGAGGAACCTCAAAGAGCTTAGAGGCCTGCAAGGAAGATTGGCGTATATCAGAAGGTTCATCGCAAACCTTTCAGGCCGTTGTCAGCCATTCACCCGACTCATGAAAAAGGGTGCTTCCTTCGTATGGGATCAAGCTTGTCAAGAAGCTTATGAAGACATCAAGAGATACCTCATGAAGCCTCCAGTCTTAGTGGCCCCTACATCAGGGAAGCCATTCTTGCTTTATGCGAAAGCTCTGGACCATTCTCTTGGTGCCCTCCTCGCTCAAAAGGACGACAATGGTCACGAGCAGGCCATTTATTATCTGAGCAGGACTCTGATAAGGGCGGAATCTCGTTATAATCCTATCGAGAAAGAGTGTTTAGCTCTTATCTTTGCCGTTCAAAAGACACGACATTATTTGGTTGGCCAAACCATACATGTCATCTCCAGAGTGAATCCTTTGCGCCTTCTCATGACGAAGCCAGGATCATTGAACTCAAGATTAGCTAAATGGGCGCTTCTTTTGTCTCAATACGACATGATCTTTACCCCACAGAAGGCGGTTAAAGGCCAGGCCCTTGCAGAATTCTTGGCCGCTCATCCAGTTCCGGAACACTCAAAACTTCACGAAGATATTTCAGATGAAGTCTTCGAGTCTAACGCAACCTCAGAAGAGAAAGTGTGGCAGATGTTATTCGATGGGGCATCACGAATAGGCCCTAAAGGCAAGATTATTGCCGGAGTGGGGGTTGTGTTCATCTCCCCACAGAATCATGTCCTTCCCAGAGCATTCTCCCTGACAGTGTCATGCTCCAACAATGTAGCAGAATATAATGCTCTGCTCATTGGTCTTCAGCTCGCCCATGGAATGAGGGTACGCTACCTTGAAGCCTACGGTGATTCAAAACTGATTATCAATCAGGTTAAAGGCAAATATGAAGTTCGCCACGAGGACTTGGTGCCTTATTACCACGCGGTCATTGAATTGGCTAATCTGTTTGAAGGTTTTTACATCGGGCACGTGATCTCGATCTCAGAATACAAGGGCAGACGCTCTTGCTGCATTAGCAACAACACTAGCCCTCCCAGCCGACACCGAGTATCACCTTACAGTGGAACCTCGACATCTTGTATGCTCTAAGCATATGTTAAGAACCCAAGAAGTCTATAATGTCTCGATGGATCTTGAGCTGAGAGATGGCGATTTCCTCTCATCGACTACGCTTTACATGGTCTGCTGCCAGACAATCCTAAAGAAGCGGCATCTATCAGACGAAGGTCTCTCCATTTCTACTACGATCTAACTCTGAAGACACTTTACCATCGTTCATACGACGGTATCCTCCTTCGTTGCCTTTCCAATTCAGAGGCGCAAGAAGTGCTTAAAGAAGCACACGACAGCATTTACGGAGCTCATCAGCCAGGTCCAAAACTCAAAGACAGGTTGCATAAGCTTGGATAATGTTGGCCAACCATGATAGCCGATGCCATCCAATATGCACGAAGGTGTAAAGCGTGCCAAATCCATGCGGACTTCATACACCAGCCTTCGGAGTTACTCCACCCAACTGTTGCTTCATGGCCGTTCGAAGCATGGGGAATCGACATCGTAGGGCCAATCAGCCCTTCTTCGACAAGTGGTCACCGATTTATCCTGGCAATAACCGATTGCTTTTCAAAGTGGGCAGAAGCCATGCCACTGGTTGAAGTCAAAACCTCTAACGTGGTGAATTTCATCAAACACCATGTCATCCATCGATTTGGTGTCCCTAGGCGGATCATCCATGATAACGATCCCCAATTCATAAGCCAAGTATTCTATCAGTTCTGTGATAAATACCGAATTCAGAATGTGGCTTCAACTGCCTATAATCCCGCAGCTAATGGCTTAGCGGAAGCATTCAACAAAACGGTCATCAAGCTACTCAAGAAGTTCGTCTCCTCGAATAAGCGAGACTGGGATGAAAAACTTGGTGAATGTCTTTGGGCATACCGAACCACGGTTCGGACACCGACAGGCAATACGCCTTTTTCCCTGGTGTACGGGTGTGAAGCAGTCATCCCGTTAGAAATCCAGATGCCGTCATTGCGAGTCGCTCTAATGACTAAGATCAAATTAGAGGATAATGATCGATTATGTCTTTAAGAGCTCGAAGCCCTAGATGAGAAGCGACTACAAGCTCAACAGCATATCGAGCTGTATCAAGCTCGAATCTCAAAAGCCTTCAATAAGAAGGTCAAATAAAGAGTCTTCCAGAAAGGAGACTTAGTTTTAGCCGTCAGACGACCGATGATTATGACGCACAAGACCAAAGGCAAATTTCAGCCTAAATGGGAAGGACCGTTTGTAATAGAAACAGTCTATTCAAACGGAGCATACCGTCTTGTGACTTCAGACGGCGACTTACTCATGATGCCGATCAATGGCAAGTTCTTAAAGAAGTATTATCCCTGATAAAGGATCCTTCTCATGATCAAGTTAACATTACACCTCTGATCAAGACCTTCATATCTAAGGTACATGCAAAGAGAGCCTTTCTCTTCCTCCAAGCGAGATCATACAACCATAAACCAGTAGGAACCTGGTCATACACTGGTTCTCTCAAAGGAGAATCAAGGTTACACATACGCTAACCAGATGATCCAATATCCTTAACGATTAAGGATAAAGGAAAATGTTGGCCTTTAAGCCCAACATAAGCCTCCGACAACTCATCATGCTGAGGGGAATAGCATGGCTACCCCAATTCAAACGGTAGTTGGTAAAGGCATATCAAACCCGTTGACAGCTGGGGATTTGCTAAAAATCCTAAGGGACCTGTTCCCATTTAATTCCCTCTCCAGAATCACTTGCCAATTCTCATCCATAGAATGGTAAGACCACATATTCATTTCGCTGTTACGTTAACATTAAACCTATGACAGTGATTCCCTCGTTTCTCCCCGCGAAAACGAGCTCTCCAAAATCACTTACCAATTCTCATCCATAGAATGGTAAGACCACATATGCATTTCGCTGTTACGTTAACACTAAACCTATTACAGTGATTTCCTCGTTTCTCCCGTGAAAACGAGACCTTTTTCCAAATTCCATTACAACTTTGTGCTTGGTGGCGTCTCAATCGGTTATGTTATTGCAACCTCTGAACTAGCAGACAGCCAAGTCTCAACCTTGAGCCTGTTGACATTTATAAAAGACAGGTCTCGATACTTATTGACATTTACAAAAGATAAGTATCACCAACTTTGTGCTTGGTGGCGTCTCAATCGGTTATGTCATTGCGACCTCTGAACCAGCAGACAGCCAAGTCTCAATCTTGAGCCTGTTGACATTTACAAAAGACAGATCTCGATACTTGTTGACATTTACAAAAGACAAGTATCACCAATCTTGAGCTTGGTGGTTTCTTAACCAGTTATGTCATTGTGACCTCTGAACTGGCAGATAGCCAAGTCTCAATTTCGAGCTTGTTGACATTTACAAAAGACAAGTCTCAACCTTGAGCCTGTTGATATTTACAAAAGACAGGTCTCAATACTTGTTGACATTTACAAAAAACAAGTATCACCAACCATGAGCTTGGTGGTTTCTCAACCAGTTATGTCATTGAGACCTCTGAACTGGCAGATAGCCAAGTCTCAATTTCGAGCTTGTTGATATTTACAAAAGACAAGTCTCAATCTTGAGCCTGTTGACATTTACAAAAGACAGGTCTCGATACTTGTTTGCATTTACAAAAGGCAAGTATCACCAACTTTGTGCTTGGTGGCGGCTCAATCGGTTATGTCATTGCGACCTCTGAACCAGCAGACAGCCAAGTCTCAATTTTGAGTTTGTTGACATTTACAAAAGACAAGTCTCAACCTTAAGCCTGTTGACATCTACAAAAGACAGGTCTCACCCGTACTTGTTGACATCTACAAAAGACAAGTATTACCCTTTTAGCCCCACAAAGGCTAATCTTGAGCTTGGTGGCTTCTCAACCGGTTACGTCAGTGCGACCTCTGAACCGGCAGATAGCCAAGTCTCATTATTCAATCCAGCAAGGACTATTTTCTCATGTGGCTGCAATACAACTTGGAAACAGCAGATAAAACAAGTCAGAGATTCGACAGGGAGTCAAAACAAAATTACTTTTATTAATTCCAAAAAAAGGAAGGGATACATGAAGGCACACATATTACAAGCTACGAGCGTACGTCATAAGATCTGATCCGTTCTTCAAGGAAGGCCAGCCTTGTCTCCCTATCATCGGCAGCCCTAATAAGTGCCTACGACCTTAACTCAGCCTCGTTAAAATTCGCCGTCTGGGCCAAGCGAGCCTCAACCTCGGCCAAGGTTTCCCTTTGAGCCAACTCTTGCTGCGAAAGCTCATCACTCTGAGCCTTGAGTTGCTCAAGCCGCACAATCTCTTCAAGACGTACAGGTTCAGCCTTGGATAAGAGAAGATTTTCCTTCCTGATCATCTCCTTGGCCTTTTCAATTCTATCTTCAGCGTCAAGAAGAGCACTGCTAGAAGCATCGATAGCATCCTCGAGCTCTATCTTCCTTGTCTCCAAGGATTTCAAGTCCGAAGAAATAGCCTTAGCGGCTTCCTGAGTGGCGAGATGGGCTTCATGCATTTGAGCGATAAGGTGCGCAAACTGCTCATCAACCGAAGACTCCAAGTTCAAATGGCTGAGACGGCGCCATTCTTCTACGTCCCTCTCAAATTAGTCTACTAGAAGCTCTAATGCAGCGGCCTGCTTATCCCTTCTAAAGTCCCGGATATTCTCAATACTTCGGGAGAGGACCACCTTTAAAGTAGAAAATGGCATAGTCGAGCCTTTCAAGACCAGATCGATGGATCTCTTCAAGCCCTTATAAAAAGCTGTCGACTATTTCAAGTACAAATTCATTTTCAGCCTCAGCCACTCCTGGCAGACGAGCAGCCTCAGAAGATTCCACTGGCCTTGTTGACATTACCGTGGAAGGAATAGTGGGAACACTGGTTGCAGCAGCACGGCAGGTCATTGGTGATCTTGGCGGAGTCCTCATTGAAAGTAGTACACTAGCCACAACCGAGGTAGGACTAGTGACCATTTCTTGGACAACAGGCTCAACCACCAGCGTTGGGGAAGTAGGACTTGCAATCACCCTCAGCTCCGCACCTGGCAAAACTGATGGCACCTCACTCGTTGATATAGTTGGGAGTGAAGTTGCCTCCGTGACTACCGTCCCTTCAACCTCTGCTCCTCTGGATGGCTCAGGCCGATAAGGGGGCAGGTCACCATACAAAGCATCCAACACAGCAGCATCCGTCGCGGTCGAAGTGCTCATGTCACCCCTGGATCCCTCGGGAAGATCGGCTGGCTCCCTTGAAGTTGACGCACCCAGAGGCGGAACACCTGCAACAAAGTTGTGTTTAGGCAGGACACAACAAATGGTAAAAGTCAAAAAGCCAAAGCAATACCAAAAGATGATGTCGCCTCAATCGTCCTGGCGACCACACCAGTCTCTACAGGCTCCATTGGAAATCCTTAGAGGAGTCAATACGAATGGCCGGCCCGCTTTCGCTCGCCGAACCCTCCTTTGTCCACCCAAGGGAGCTAGAAGTATCGGAATTTCTCCTCGAAGTCCCGATACCCAAAGGACCAACATCAGCTGCATCACCTCCGGACCCTTCTGAGACCGCAAAATACCCAGCTTCATCACCCTCTTTATAAGTGAACAGGGGATCATAATATTCCCCTTGTTCTCCAACGGCCTCAGCTCTCGGGCTTGTCGCTGCCTCAGTTCCTGCAACACAAAACGAATGATGAGCTGCCTAAAACACATATAAGGTATACTACAAGGACGGAGCTGATCTTACCCAGGTCCGGAGCGACTTCGCCAGTAGTCGGTTCGGGAACCGATGATTCAACTACTAACAGGGCAAGAGAAGGAAGCACTGCAGATGGTTCGCCCCCTAAAACAACCGTAGGAGCTTGGCGACGGGGCTTTTTCACCAACTGCTTCCTACGAGACCCACCTGTCTGTTTGCGCTTAAGAGGAACGTCGGGATCCTCCTCCTATGCTTCTTCTACATGTCTTGGGGAAGCTGTCCCCATCACGCCAGAACCAGCTGCAAGAGTCTCGGCACCTGCCTCCATTTCGAAGCGAGGACTTTCCGCATTCGAGGCTTCGCTGTCATCAACAGCAACGAATTCTTCTATACCCGGGACGCGAACCCTCTTACCTTCCCTTCTCTCAGCGACCTTCCGCTTTAGCCGCTGAGAAATTAACTTCACACCAGAACTGTTAGCATTGAATCCAAGGGGTGTGGAGTTGGAAGTCGCATACCACTGGCAGAAGCTCAGGGTCATTAGAAGGTTAGGAGTCCTCAACGGTATACACAGCCGCACCTCGGTACAGCCCGCAATGAAAAATCGCCAAGCACGGACTCCATCAATAAGGCTCCCCATGAAAGCCAGATTGAGATTTGGGTTGCCCACATACAGTTGGTCATATCCAAACTGTCGAGCAAACCGACTTGGAACATAAGGCTCCAAGTAGCAGCTATCCCCGCTCCGGTATAATAAATGTGAGGGCCGGATGCTGACTAGCCACTCAAAAATTCCCCGGCTCAGGGATGACTGCCCTTCCCCCGTGCCTTTGAACTCCTCATCATAGCCTGCATCCCGAATATGGGGGAAGCAGCGGAAAAGACTATAGACGTCATAGCGACGCACCAATTTACGGGCCTCAGCCACGTAAGTCTTTTGCCAGGAACATCCTTCGAATCGGCGGAGGAGCGTCATTCGAACACCTTCCAGAGGGTCCTCTCCAGCTTCAATCAAAGAGGGACAGTGCAGGGCGAACCACGCCATCAAATAAGTATATGGCAAACCTACTCTGGGGTTAGGTCCGTCGCGGGGTAAAGTGGCCCCCTTTCCACGCTTCGTGACTGGCAGTCTACAGAAACCTTCCGTCAATGCGCGAAGGCCTCTCTGGATACAGCACACCATGGCCGGAAGAAGTCTCAGAGAACGACCATGGACTAGACGAACAGCAGGCAGCAGGACGTTCGGATGAATGACGTCACCCGACGAAGATGGCACCACGCACCTCTTCAGCCAGACTGTCAAGAAGCCAGCCAGCAGTGCCTGCCGGGACATCGGCCGACGAGCCTGGTGATGGAAATTTCAAAAAAACATCGCCTTTTTCATAAGGACCGTCATCTTCTTCCACAATTAGATCCCCTTGAGAATGCTTTTGCATCCGGCTAAAGATGTCTTCGACAGCAACTCCACAGTGAGCCGCTTAGGAGTGTTCTCCATATATGAGAACAAATAATCTCCCCAACTCTTTAAGCTGCATGAAGTTCCCTTACTATTTTCGTGCATACTGAAGCAAATGTACAAATGACACATTAACTCCCGGTAAGTCTCGAACAAGGCAGGCTCCTGCTTCTCCAGAAGTGTCAATTCCGCATCGCACGGGAAGTATTCTTCATATGGGATAGATCCCAAAGGCAGAGCAGAGACTTCCCACATCTCATGCAGAGCCATACCCAGTTCGCCAACAGGGGTGAAGAAGGTCCCTGAAGCCGGGCAGTACAATTCAAAGATGGCGTAGAAGCATGCCACGTTCATCTCAATGCCGTAGCAAGTCGCCCTGACGGCCTCATGAAGGTTCAGCCTCTCCAGATCCTCCTCGAAATAAGTGAGGATGTATACAGTTAAATCCCTCCACCATGCCTTCAGAGTGTGAATCCAGCCTGGAGTTCTGAAATCAGTGGCCGGATAGTTCCCATTAACTTTAAAGAATTGGTTGCTAAAGGTCAGCGCCACCGCAGGATTTTCTCCCACTGGGATCTCTTGCGATACATTCCCAGGATGTAGACCCATAATGCAACGAGGAGGCCCCGCTCTTACATAACCAGGAGACTGAAGCATCAACCTCCCTACATGGACAGAATCGGTACTCCGGCTCACTTCCCACGACATCTTCTGAGCCTGCGTCACGCCTTGGAAGGAAGACAAAGAAAATGCCGCTTGTTAGACGGAAGATAGAACTTCTCGCCATCCAACTGGAAAATTCACTGCCCTTCCCCGGCCAGCAGCTGGCGATCAGGGTCTGGCGCGGCATCTCCGAACATGAAGTCGAGCTTCCTATAAGTTTGACGGTCAAAATCTTCAAGGGGAGCTGTAGTCAGAATGCTCCTCGTGGTGAGTTGATCCCCGCCATAAATAAGCGTGTCTCGAACGAGAGAACTCCGCTTACTAAATAGAGAAGCCTGCCCTTGGAATTGCAGGCTGACATTGTCGTCTGATCCCTTGGTCATCCCAAATAGACTGTTCAAAGGACCAGGAGTGTAGTGCACTGCAGGAACAAAGAGAAACTATGATTAGTTCATCAGCCAGGCGGAGGCCTAAACAAAAACACGATTTCCACCAAGGCATAGCCTCGCTCTCTGAGTGAAGCTAGCAAGACGATAGCTTCGCCAAAGCTTTGCCTTGCAGTTGCAGGAAAATATCCAAGTGTTAGCTTCGCTTTAGAAGCTTAAGCAGAAGGTGCCACAGCCCTGAAGACTAACTTCGTCAAAAGGGCATTATGGTCAAAAACCATTTCAAGGGTATTAAAGTCCTTTACGGCCATGTTTGAAGGGACAGATCCGCATCCTGTTGGTCAATAGGATGAAAACAGTCTAAGGGATAGCTTCGCCTGGAAGCTTAAAGAAGAACTCTTCAGTTCTGGATTCCTGTTCAAGAAAGTAAGGGAAATTCAGGGAATTGAATTCCCTAAGAACGACAGATCATAATTGATCATCCTTCGGGTTCATCCAGCGATAGCCAGACATCGGCTTTAAAAGAAGAGTCAACAGTCTTTAACCAAAAGGGAAAGTTCCCTACCGGCGACTGGTCGTTCAATGACTGGAGAAGGAGAAGGACCCTCCGCTGCAGAAGTTGCCACTTCTTTTCCCGCTCGTCTCTTGGGCGCCATTGAAGAACTGTGGAAGTTCTTAAACTCTTGAATGAAGAAGAAAGAAGAAGAAGAGTCAAGTGCTCTGGAAAATTCAAAGAGAAATGATGACTTTCTCTCTCAGCCCGACCGGGCTTTTATAGGCCAATGATCGCCTCAAACGACGCCTCGAAAAGAGTACAGGCTGTCATTTCAAATTAATTTGAAACGGCGCCTAAAGCGCCTTCCCAAGAAGTGCTGATTCAGTCCCATTAAGAGCTAACTTCGCCACGAGTTAAAATGCGGGCTTCGCACAATACGTCAATGACTTCGCCAACAGGATTGCCTTAGTTTCGCTGAAGGCATAGGCCGAACTTCACAGATATGCTAGCTTCGCCGGAAGTTCATTCCTGTTACAGATGGAATTCTATCTTTAACCTCGCATGAAGTCTAATTCCGCTGAGCCAATTCAGAATGAAGGCAAAGCAAAAAATCAAATGAGTAGAAAATGAACTTTCATTGATTTAAAAGGAAAGGTACATTGATACTACATCAAGATTGTGTTTCATACAACAGAATCATTTGCTCAAGAGGCATACAAGTGGTCTTATCTACTTTCAAGCAAAACCAACTGGACACGAAAGGCCTTCCTCCTGCACAAGATCGTAATCCTTCACATAATGATAGAAGGTGCCACCAGGACAGATTGTGCCACCAGGACAGATTGTGCCACCAGGAAGCCAAACCTTCTCTGATTAAAATTGGCAGAGGACTGATCGCCACCAGCAGGTTGGATCTTCTTTAATGAAAATTGGCAATGGGAAGATCCGCGACCTTACAGGTGACGTCCGCTTTCCCGAAGTGGATCATCTCGGATAAGCGACTACCAGCCTCGCCTCGAAGTGGATTATCTCAGATAAGCGACTGCCAACCTCCACTGGGACGCACAGCGGCTGCCCCAGTTTGTTCCTCCTGCTTAAGGGTAAAGTCTCAACTGGAAAAGCAAGAGGAAATTTCCTGGTTTCTTTCATCAAGTCACAAGATTGGCGAACATAGCTCACTGCAATGTAAATCGGAACAAATTAGCAGTTAAACACAGAAGAAGCTGCAAAAGCACTAAGTCAAATTCTTTGGGGCGAAGCAATCCCATTCAGTCAAGTATTGTTTTCAGTTAAAGCAAAGGATAGCCTCGCTTGCACAGAGATGATGGGCTAGCTTAGCAAATGCCAAGTCCTAACCCCGCCTATATGGCTAAGCCAGACTGATCCTGAGGGACGCAGTCTTAGCCCCACCTATATGGCAAGACTGGCTTAACTTTGAAGAGACTAAGTCCCGAGTTCTGCCTGTGTAGCGAACTTAATACGCATACAGTAATCTTTCTTTGATCAAGTCAAAATGATAGCTTCACTGGGAAGCTATGCTGAAATCCTTCTCTGCAGATCAGTTAAATGGAGGGCAAGGGAAATTAATCCCTGAAGTAGCTGATTAAAGTTAAAGCTAAACTAAGGGAAATGAACTCCCTAAAAGATTATTGGTGAAGTCTCTAAATGATCAAGACTTACCGGTCCTTGGCCCATTATATGCACAAACATATATAGATTTATTTGTGGCCCATTAAATGCACAAATATATACCTAGTCTTAATGAAAACTAACATTTAAACTCAAATCATGAAGCATAAAAACAAGATATGAATAAACATGAAAAACATAAACATGATTACTAAGAAAATCCACATGTTATTAAACCTATGATAAACATGATAGCTAAATAAACGGTGAGAACACAAAATAATAGTCCATGTTATACATGGGTGTCTTAAAGGCTATACATGCAAGTCAAGAGTCTAATAGTCATGGCATTTTCATAATAATCGATAAACAACAAAACATGCTATAAATAATGAACATGAAAAGCATGTGAATAAAACGGGAGTAAAGGATTGTCACCAAAATCGAAGAAGCAACTCTCCTTGTCTTCAAAATATGGTGGTCTTCCCACCAAACCTCCCTTGAAAGTGATGCATCCAAATTGTTTCCTTTAAGCTCGGAACGCATCCACTCCAAGGTACCATCACTCTCACGTCATGCGAGAGCCCACACCTACATCATAAACAAGAGGGGTGGTCTTTGGTACCCACAACTTTTTGGGTCCATGGGGGTTAGCACCTTCTCTAACCCAAACAAACTTATTTGTTAAATTTAAATCATGTATTCTATCATAACAAAATCTAGCAAGGTGGCCCTTCCACAATGTGTACAAGTGTACACATGAGCATACATGTGATGGGTGTGTCCGTGAGGAGCATGTGTATGCCGTGAAGGGTGTGCATGAAAAGATAGAACTTGTTTCTTTCGAACCAAGGATTCCAAGCGTGTATGGTTCATGGCACAATGGCTCAAAGTGGAGTCCAAACAATCTACTCTCTTCTTTAACAAACAAATATCATCATTAATTCTAGAAGAAGAGGTACATGCAATGGGTGATCTAGGTGAAACTACCCTAGCATGGTAAACATGAGAAACAATCTTATTTTTCAAAAACTCATTTTTCTTTAGAAATTGAAGCAATCTTAATTTTCAAAAAATGATTTTCTTTTAAAACAAGTTCAACTTTTGAAGATAATTTTTCATTTTTCTTCAAAACAACATTACTATCATTTTTAGATTTTAACAATTCATTTTCTTTTAAAACAAGATTAAGTTGAGATCTAAGTGAGTCACATTCACTAGAAACCTTTTCCTTCTCTTGCAAAACCAACTCAAGTCTTGAAAACAAATCCTCTTTTTCTTTATTTATTTTACAAGTTTTATTTTTCAAAACTTTATATTTTTCAAGAAGTTTTTCACAAACAATAGACAACTCTTCATTTAAAGCATTAGCATCCATATCATCATGTGAATCAAATGAAGAGCTAGCATTATCTAGTTGAGTATCCGAGTATACCTCAAGGGAGTCATTCCCTTGGACCGTATAGCATTGTTGTGGCTCGGATTCATCTCCACTAGATTCATCCTCCGGTTAGATTTGCAATTGAAGCTTAGAGGTGGTGGTTGTTAAAATGTTCCACGCTGTAAAGGCGGAATCAATGGTAGAAACACGCATAAAATAATCTTTAGGGAAGTGTGCTTCTAATAGCCTCAAGGGCTTGTGCATTGGCCCCTATATGGTTGCTATTACCAAGATAGCATTTCTTGGTAGCGGCAAGAAAAACATGCAATCCTAGGGTCTTCAAATAACAACTCATCATGACCTTCCAAACATCAAGTCTAGAGATATCAAACATAGGAGGGCTATCAATGATGTGTGAAAACTATATGTGTGCAAGCAAACAAATGTGCAAAAGCAAATGCTAGATTAGCAAACAAGGATCTCACTCCTAGGTTGTTAAACCTAAAGTATCAGGAGCGTAGGCTCTGATACCAATTGAAATCACCTAGAGGGGGGGTGAATAGGTGATAGAGCTAATCTAGAAACTAAATGCGAAAGCTAAAACAAATTTGTACAAACTTAATACAACCAACAAGTGTAGCCGAATTCCCCGTGAAGGGCTCTGGACTAACTCCTCTTGATTCCCCTAGATAAGGGTTGAGGTGCTATATGAAGCTCTTGTGGTTAAGTACAAGTGAGGCACACACAAGCAATCCAAGCATATAAGGATAAGCAATATGAATCAAATGTAAGGACAACACAAGCAAATAGATATGAATGATATGAATGATGCTTTGCACAAATAAAAGAGAGAGAGTGTGTGAGAGACAATGGATCAAACGCAAACACAAAGATATGTTTCGAGGTTCGAGCCCCTAGCTCTACGCCCCCGCCTTCACCGAGAAGGATTTCTAATCCACTATCTTGTCCACCGAGGACTCCCACCGAGGGAACCTCCACCGAGGAGGATTTTTACAACAAGGGAGTACCGAACTCCTCTCTCAAACACCGCCTCACAACCGAGGGGTAGGCCCGTAGCCAAACAACCACAATCACCTCACCGAAGAGGGATACAAACCAAACTCCACCTCACAATAGAGGGAGCAAACCACAATCCTCAACCTCTACCAAAGAGGGAGCAAACACCAACCCAAATCAACCTCACCAAGAGGGATACAAGAAATCAAGGGGTTTACAACAAGTGGTATATCTCAACAACAAACCACTTTCCTTTTTCCACAAAATAAAGATTCTAATAGAATAGGATAGAAGATAGCTCAAGTGTGGAAAAACTAGAGTTTGGAAAACAAAAACTCAAAGAAAAATACTTGGGAAAACTCTTTGTAAAGGATAGAAATGAAGAACAAAACAAATCTCCCAATTTTTCTATTTTCTTTGATTTTTCCAAAAACACTAAAACAAATAAAGATTGATCTTTTTGGCACTTAAACACTTTTGAAAACTTGTTTTTAAAACTAGAGAATGGGGAAATTTTTTCTCTAGAAAATCTTATCAAAATCCCCAAAGAGATGGGGTATTAATAGGCCAAACAGAAAACTAGCCATAAGGCTGAACTGTCAGCCTGACAGGCCTGCAATCGACCGCCCGGTCGACCGCCAACGGTCTAAAATATGACCGTTGGGCAACCCGGTCGACCGCCCAGATACAGAGAGTAAAGCTCTCTGGCCCGGTCGACCGTCCAATGTGTCTGCCAGACGTGCACAAGGCTGTGCACGTCGGTCGACCGCTCGGTCGACCACCTGGCCTGTCAGCCACTATTCTGGATCAGAAACAGGGGTTAAAATATTTTTTTTAAAAATCTTTTATCTCTTCTAAAAATCCCCAAAAATAGTTTTACCATTTTGCATTAATATATAAACATGTGATAAAATTTTAACTCAAATATCAAGAATTTGAACTATTTTTGTGTTTTAACATTTTTACCAAAAACCAAAACTTGTATTTTATCAAACTTGTATTTTTCAATACATGAATAGAATAGTCAAAATAAGTTTGTCTAAGAAGTTTAAGCATGCATGTATAGAAAGAATACATCTACTATACATATAAACTATTTAAACTTGTTTTGATCTAAACTATTCATGAAAACCAAATCCAAACATAAAACGTGTGTGTTGTGCACTTGAGCATATCAACTATTCTTATCTTTACAAATGGATCAAAAACACACTAAACACTAGGATACCTAAGTCTTCTTGATGATCTTCATCTTCAAGTCGACTCGGTCCAAACTCCGTGATCCAACGAGCATGGCTATGAATGATCTTGACGCTTGGGCTCGGGAATTACCAAGTGAAGGCTTCCAAACTCCTCTTTTTGAAGCAATCACCAACTAATATCTTGTCACATGATCTGAAACTAAAATCACAAGATTATTAGTAAATATAACTACATGAGTTAATTATCATCAAAACTAGAGTGGAAGGCCTCTGGGCCAACAAGCATCACATGAGCCCAAAGAGACAGCCTCGCCTAAGGGGCTAAGATCTTCCAACTTTGCCTTGAAGCCATTCAAAGCTCCGCCAGGAAGCTAACTTATAGCTTCGCCTGAACAGCTGAAGCATAACTCCGCAGAGAGAGTTAGCTCCGCCTGAAGCCACACGCAACTGCGCAGAAAGGGTATGCGGTAGCTTCGCCACAGACGACATCTAGCTCCGCCGAAGAGCTTTCTTCTGACTTCGCCAAATACTGCCTCCAGCTCCACTGTAAGTTCAAAGCGGGCAGAGCCGCTGCGGGTCTGCTATGGTCAACTTTTGACCAATTAAATCTCCAGATGAGATCAGATCTATTCGGGATCAAGATCAAATCCAATCAAGATCAAATCCGAGGTCAAATTTGGCAGTTGATTGCCATAATCTCTTGACTCTTCTAAAACGAGTAAGATGATCAGGGGAAATCCTCCAACGATATGGAAAGGATCAAAACAGATCAAGAGGATCAACCGACCTGCCATTTCTAGCTTCGCAGAAGCTGATCCTGGCCTCGCAGCAAGGCTACTTTCCAGATTTAAACAGATTTGATTCAATCTGTTTTCATATTTTCAAGGGACAATTATACCCCTGCTCTCCCTATAAATAGCCCACCAAGGGCACAAGGAGAAAGAGAGCCACCTCCAGAAGCAGTGACCACGCACAGGCTCCAGAGAGACGACAGACTTCTCGAGAGGACGCACCGTGCACAAACAGAGATCTATTCTCTTGAATTCAGAGACTTTTAGAGAATCACTTCTCTAATCAGGGTGCTGATACCCTAATACCTTCTTCTCAAGGAATCTCCGGAACCAGGCGAGAAGGAATTCCTAATTGAAGGCGGTTTTGAGAAGTAGCAAGAGGGTTTTACCAACCGTTCTCTGATTCCCTGAACCAGGCGAGAAGGGAATCTCATCGCTCGCATCGTCAAAGGGACAAAGTGGTCGCGCGCTGACCAGACTCCTATCGGCACACTTCTTCAAAATCTCTGAGGAGATCTACTTGTAATCTTTTTAAGAATACTTGTAATTTAGCTCCTCAACTCTTTTTTTGTAAGTTTTCCCCTTTGCAAATCAATGGAAAACAACCTATACGACTCCTAACTGGTTAGATTGTCCACGGGGGGTATATTGTCGAATCTGACCACAAGTTAATTGGCCAGATAGGGGTAAGATCGGTGGGAGGTATCCGTGCCTAAGCAACAGGCCTAATTATGCCAAACCACTAACCTTCAGGTTTCGCCCCTCAATCCCCAACCTTAGACACGATTTGGCAAGAGTCAAATTCAAATCAACTTCCCTCTTAGGTCAGTCTCCTATATGAGTCTGAGATGTCCCTAGGGCCAACGTCTACTGAGTTTTAGTTAGGCTGGTAGTGAGTGAGGAGATGGTTTATCGGTTAAGATAGGGTAATAACTTCCCCACCTTATCTTGTTTATAGGACAAGCCCTTAAATCAATTTAGTGCAATGTATGCAAGATATAGAAAAGAAACATTCATAAGCAAATATCACCCAAGAATATTTCCTAAACTATATGCTATGCATACGTACCTTTTACTCCAGCACTCTTCAACAGTAATGTGAAATGTAAAAGAATTAGACACGTGCCTAAATGCAAGTCTAAACCATTTTTAGCATTTAACAAACATCATTTTACTGTTGAGGTTAGAAAGTATATACAGTGAGACAAACAAGGAAATAAAAAGCTACAGAAATTCAGTTTTGCAATTTAGCCAACCTGCAGAAATACAGGTTAGTAGTTCACTCAATTTTGCCACTGGAATGTAGCAAACATGAGGGCTTCTGGGCTCTGCTTTCTAGAGCAGAGTCCAGGGCCACTTATATGTCCACTGCAACAAAAATTTCCTTACTGTTAAACCTGTACACTAAGAACAAAGAAGAAAGTTAACCCAAAATGTAAATCTAAAAAGAGAATAACTTACCGTCTCTCCCCGACAATGGCGTCAAAATTTGATTGAGGATTTACCTACACACAGGAATACAGAATTTCAGAACTTAGAATAAAGAGTGCAAGTACTCAATACTACCGCAATAGCAAGTGGCTATGCGGGTCGTGATCCACATGGAGGGACTAGCGATGGAAGCTTTTTTGCAAGTTCTCTTTTAAGTTGCATTCAATTGTTAAAGATCTTCTTTTAGTTCTTTAAAAGAAAATAAAAAAGAGTCAAAGTTAAATTAGGAAGAAAGTGGTAGATTGAGAAGGTGGAGAAAATAGAAAAGGATAAATACAAAGAAATTGAAAAAGAGTGATAAAAGAGTTGGTGTTGGTGATCTAAACTAAAATTAGAAGAAAAGTAAGTTAAAAATTATATACCTCCTTTGACCCAATACTTACCTTGAATCTGTGGCAATGATGTTACCTTGAAGTAGAGGCGATCAGCGCATAGCCATAAGAGTTGATTTTTATCTCTTTCACATTACATCATCAAGATGATACAAGTATGTAATGATATAGATTGAGACTAAAAATCCATCGTCATGAGTTACCGGTGGCACTAGCAAGGCAAGGCTCTTTCGATGCTATAAGACTCACTTGGATAGCAATTGGAACCGAAAGAAGAAAAGTAGAAAGGAAGAAGAAGAATACAAAAAAACAAAGAAGAACATACAATTGTAACGATAGATTCAATCTTGTAACAATAAGAGAAAAGAAGAACAACTTACACCGGTGTCACTCTCAGTACAAGCCTCACTCTCGTTCTCCTATGAAACTCTGATCTCCTCTGAATTACATAAATAAAACTGAAAATTACATAAAAAGAAAAATAAAAACCTACACTAAAAAGAATGAAAAACTGGCATAAAATCTATCTCTGCATGGTCGCCCACTGTACGCTATGAAAATCCACTATTTATAGGCAAAAAAACCAACGGGGAGGGGTATACGAAAATAGGGGAGCAAACGCTCCCCCAACAGACTCCCAGCTTTTGCCGTGTTTTCGCGGCCAGGGTGTGGCCAGGTGGCCACACCCAGGGGGTACAGCTCTTCGTTTCACGATATGACTTTATCTGATTCTGGATTTCTCATTTCAGCTCCTAGATTTGACGAAATGGTCTTTGATCTTTGGCTTTAACTAATTGATTTGTAGAGATTTATTCAACTGATTTTCAACCGATCTAATCTGCCCTGATTTTCTAATTTTGAATTAATTCTGAATTAAATCAGAATTTTGATGGGTTTTTAGGCTCGTTTCTCTTTCCTTTCCTTTAGCAATGGGCCTGCATATAAATTAGACAATAATTAGGATTAAAAGCAGAGTTTATTATTTAATAAGTATGAGAATGTGACAATATATGTGCAATATATGTGACCGATCACAAACCGAATTGGTCTTCAAAATTTTCATTTTTCCCTTTGATTTTTGATGGTATTATCTTATCTAGTAGAACCAGTCTTCAGATAAGATTGCCTCTAGATTTGAATTGATTTTTGTTGATTTGTTTTATCTTCTTCCTACCACATCCTGCATGCATTCAGACATTAAGACAAGTGAGTTTATTACAGAATAAATGCAGGAATGCAGTGATAATTATGCAATATATGTGTCTTAATAATAATTTCTTATCTTTGCCCTCTCACCCAAATACAATTGGTAGATGTCCTATCCTATGGTCCATCTCGATGGGATATGAAACCTAGGATATGCAATAGACATGAACAATTTAAAACCAATCCCCTATACAAATTTGAATGCAAGTTCATCTAACACAATCATTTTATAAAGAACAACTCTTATTGCACTTTATAGAGGTAAATTCTTGGAGAATTTGTTTACACTCAAATTGTAAATTAGGAGAATAAATCAATCGCAAACAACAGAGATTTATGTGAAAAACTCGAAGAGGGAAAAATCACGGTGCAAAAGAGAGAGAATTCACTGAATCAGAAAGATTACAATGTGTTCTCAATGCTTTATTACAAATTCAATTCTTTAGGGTTCGATCTCTTGCAAAAGAGGAAGAGATTGACTTTTACAGCTAAGGATTGATGAGCTGAGTCGTGGTCTGTGAGATCTGCACTTGTGGATCAGCTTATGATCATAACTGCACGTAACACCCCAGCCACAATTAGTAGAATGGTGCACGATCTTCAAGGATCATGTTGGATGGCGAGGACAACGGCTCAGATCCGCAATTATCGCCCACCACATGTCGAGTTGTCGTAACTGTCATGTTAGCCAGGTTATGAGGTAAAGTCAGCTGGATGAGATCGAATCTGAAACCTCCATGATCTGTAAGATTTGTCAGGTGTTGCAATCTCACAGAGGTCATAATTTTGACTACTACACACTTTCATCATACTTCCAATTACCTAGGGTTCTCACCTTCTCACATTCTTTACTACTTCCAATTCCCTATTGCAAGGAAATTTATGCTTGACACCCGTCTTTGTTGCAAGGGTTCTCTTTACAAAGAGCCCCATGATTTTTGAGATTAGATGTGCCATTTACCTTTGAATTGCAACAAAATTCTTTGTTACAGTATATGCATACAGCTCTTTCATAACCTTCTTCATCTATCTCCTTTGCAAAGTGATCCCATACCAAGGACCACAGCTTCATCGACTCTCTCTTTTTTCCACTAAATAATCCAGGTTTTGCTGCATCAATTCTGGTGGAGCTCTCAATAGTCTCAACGACCTCATTAGTTGCATCAGTGGCAGTGCAGGGGTCTCTCCGACTTGAGACATCTACATAGAAATACACATATTTAACAAGTATTAGAAATATCCAATGCTTTCTTGTGAATAATCAATTTAACATCTAACAACCAACTGTAACATCCTCCAATTCAACTTATAAGAAGGCTTAAAACACCATTCTTAATAATAATTTCTCAATAAAAGTTGAAAATTGGTGAATATGCTAATGGGAAAAATAAAAAAAAGAAGAGATGAAATAATAAAGGTAAAAAAAATCCCTTGATTCTTTTTTAAAAATAATCCCAGAGTTCTCCATCGAAATCAAACAAAATCACCACAAACAATTGGAATTCCACCACCACAATCCTCCGCCAAAAGAATCTCAACACTAAATACTCACATAATTACTCAATAACAAGTATCCAACCATCAATACAGCATAATAAAACTACCAGAACTAACTAATAACATTAACAAAAATAATGAAATTATTTTTTTGGGAATGAGGAAAGAAGAATCTCTGCACAAAATAGACAAAATCCATTGTAATTTCTACACAAAAAGGGAGGATTTTTCAAACAAAATCACCCCATGATCCAGATGATGACGCTGATGATGGACGAGGAATTGAAGTGGCAGAGTGGATTAAAGGTCGAGGATGAGGCTCAGAGCGAGGACTTGCTAGCGGTGGACTCACTAGCGATGGACTCGATGGGGCGGAGACTAGACAGATCGAGAGGAGACAGCCACATAATTGAAGAGAGAGGGCGAGAGACTTTTAGTGTTAGATAACTTAAATGTTATACATACATACATACAATATATATATATATATATATGGGGTTGCTGTACCTCAGCCGGCGGCTGAGAGAGTTTCTCAGCCGGCGGTGACGTGGCTGAAAATATGTCAGATATCGGTCGCAGAGTGTAGGCGCCAAAAAAATCAAAAAAATCCCGCCTAAAGAATCGTGAATCAAATTGACAAAAATACCCCTTTTTTACTTTTAAACTAGCAAAAGCTCATCCACAACCAAAATTTACCTAAAAAATTTGTAATTTACAGAAAATTTTTAGTTGAATATATCTACAGTTATAAAATTTCTAATTCTACTACATCGAAAATATAATAGAAAAATTTGGATCAAGATAATGTGAAATAAACAGCAGCAGTGAAAAGTAAAAAACATGCTTGAAACATAAAAAAAACTGTTGTTTTTTATTTAATTTTTTTATTATTTTATTTCGTGTTATTTTCAACTCATATAGGTTTAATAAAAGAAACTGAAATGAATAGAAAAATGAAATTTAATGTGGGGCAACCGTATATTGATTTTTCTATTACAAATGTACAGTGTAAAAAATAATGAAATACAATGGTTAATTATTTCGCATTCCTTATCCACAAAAAATTCATAACAGACGAAACATGATATCGTTCAGCACTCCGACTACAGACGCTGTCTTTTTTCACATGCCTTATGTAACAGAATTCTGACCGTTTTACAAAGTCTGCGATCATAGTCGCAGTCATAATATAATAAAACTTTCGAACATTGCGACCATTGTCGCAGACATAATATAATATAACTTTCAATTTTATATGACGACTGCGACACTAGTCGTAGTCATAATATAACAAAACTTTCTATCACTGCGACCATGGTCGCTAAGCTAGGTTTTTAGCTTCCTGAATTTTCTTCAGAGAACAACAATTGGCTCACCATCTATTTTACTGGATCAGTGGAGTGCCAAGTCCATATCTTCAGCCTGTTTTCGACTTGTCTTTTGAAAGCGTCAACAAGTTAGACATCTTTAGGACCGGTTGAAGTATTACCTGAGAATTTGTCTTTTCAGAGTATCAACAAAACCCCCTTCAAAGTTTTCGTGAGTCAGTAGTGGATTGGTATAGATTCCGAAATACTTTGATCTGAAGCCTGAGACCCAAATTGCTTAGGTCAAGCAAGCCCATTTGGTGCAACCGTGCACTGAATTAGGTAACCAGGGTGATTTTAACCTAGGAGTTCCCTAAGGAATGACCCTCAGCAAAGCTGGAAGATGAGCTCTCAACAGAGCTGAAATAAAGCTACAAGCGAAGCTAGAGATGAGCTTTCAGCGGAGCTACCGGGTAAGCTCTCAGGGGAGCTGAAGTGAACTTTTAGCAAATTTCTATGATGAACCAACAACGGAGCTGGAGTGAATGTTCAGCGAAGTTCAATGATGAGCCCACAGCGGAGCAGAAACAAGGCTTGATGTGAAGTTGAGTTTTTTGTCTGAGCGAATTAATTAACTTCGTTGTTCTAGGTTCTCGAACCTTCAACCATCATTTCAAATATAATTTTGAAACGATAGCTTGCACTCTTATTGAGGAGGCGAGGCTAGGCTTCTCGTTGTCTATAAAAGCCTGAGGGCTACAGAAGAAGTCATCTTCTTCATCGAGCTTCGCTGAGCTACAGAGACTTGAAACGACCTTCTTCGCTTCAAGATTTCTCAACACTTTTCACCCTCTCTAATGGCGCCAAAACAAGGCCCAGGAAAGGAGGTCACTACCTCCGCAGCGGTGGCGCCGCACCTCCGTCCGTCGAATGCCCGATTGCCGGTAGGGGTTTTCCCCTTTCAGAGACTTTTTAATCTCTTTTTGCAGCCATTTTTTGCCTAATATGCGAAGGATTTTTGAGATTTCATCATACTTTAATGATCTTAGGGAGTTGATCTCCCTCAATTTTGATCTTTTCAATTTTTAGGGAATTTATTTCCTTTTAATTTTGAAGATCAAATTAGAAACCATGTGGTTTCTCCCTTTAAGCTTCTGAGCGAAGCTAGCCCTTAGGGGCATTCTGCATCTTCTTGGCCGACGCTTGGGCTGCGGAGCAGAGCTGGCTCTTTTGCATTCTTTCAAGGCGAACTACCTTTTTGCGCTTCTGATTGAAGCCAGCCCATAGCCATTTTCGCATTCTGTCAAGTGACAGATTGCAAAGGTAAGCTGCGCAGTGGAACGCGTGGCCGACCTTCGAATTCCATGCGAAGTTAACCCCTGTGACTTTTTGCGTTCTATCAAATGACAGAACCCGAGGTTTCACCTCAAAGCGAAGTTAGTTTCGTTTGAAGAGCGAAACTAGCTTCGCTTGAGGAGGGAAGTTGAATCTGGGTTAACTTCGCTCCAAGAGCGAAGCTGTGCCTTTGCATTTTCTTATCTTCTTTTTGCCTTTTTAAGTTTTCCATATGAGAAAAACTTTAATATGTTTCCTTTAAGTTCTTCATATGAGAAAGAAAACTTTAACATGTAAGTCCTTCAGAAAGAACTTAAAGAAAGCTGAATTTTCACCAAGTAAAATTCCTAAAGGAATTAAAACCAAAATCAAGACTAATCTTGAATATAATAGAATTAGCCTAGGAGAGATAATCCATTGGGGATAAAAGAGGGGTAAGTATAATAGACCGTCTGTTCAGAGGCGGCTAGCTGGACATGACAAGTTAGGAATTATCAGACCCAAAATTTTGTCGTTCAGAAGTGATAAACTGAACATAATAACAAAGAAAAGTGAGATTGGATATTCATTGATTCAGAAGTGATAAATTGGACATAACCAGCTGAGAATTATCAAACTCGGAGTATTTTGTTGTTCAGAGGTGATGGACTGGACGTGGCAACAAAGGAAAATCCACAAAAGAGTGGGAAATGAAATTTGGACATCGATCGGTTCAGAGGTGATAGACGGGACATGACCGATTGAGAAATACCCGAATTCAGAGTTTTACCGTTCAGAGGTGATATACTGGACATGACGGTAAAAAGAAAGATGAGACATGGCTATCTGTCAGAGGTGATGGACTGGACATAACCGAGTAAGAAGCCACCAAGCTCGAAATTTTATCATTCAGAGGTAGAGAACTGGACATAATGACAAAAGAAAGGTTGAGATTAGGTAATCATCAGTTCAGAGGTGATGGACTAAACATAACCGATTAGATATTATCAAACTTGGGATGTTAACTGTTCAGAGATGGTGAACTGTACATAATAGTAAATGAAAAGGCGAAACTTGGCTATCTATCGATTCAATGGTGACGAACTAGACAAGACCGATTGAGAATCCACCAAGCTCAGAAATTTTTCTATTCAGAGGTGATAAACTGGACATGATGATAAAATGAAGGTGAACCCGATTTTAGGGACATATTTATTCAGAGGCAATAAACTGGACATGATAAATTAAGACACACTAAATTCTAAATCTTCTACCAGAGGTAGTCGTATTAACTTAGCAGCGCTGGCTTACTGGAGACTGTAAAGGTGAATTGGATTTGGGCACCCGTCAGTTCAGAGGTGATAGGCTAGACATAACTGACTAAGAGATACCAGGTTCACAATTCGCTGTTTAGCGGTAGTCGTTGTACGCGCCGGAAAAAAGGAAAGAAAAGAGGTGCTGTAAAATTTCCTTGAATCAGATGAAAAATTACAACAAAACTGTTTCCCTTCCAGTTACAAGGGAGGGAGGATGTTGAGTCTTGAATCCTCCCTTTGTTTAATGCTGGGTTCTTCGTGTGGCGGTGGAGAGTGAATCTTGTTCTCCGTTGACCGGATGACCGTCGGGATCGTCAGGGATCTTCTCTTTGGTTGGTAGAAGGAGTAACACAGCTCTTGTCTACCAAAACTCTCAAAGAGAAGGTAGGCAAAGGACAACTCGTACGCAGCGAGCTTGTTGAAGAGTTTAGCTCTCTTTCTCCTGTCTCTGTCTTATTGTCGTCTGACTAAAGAAAATCCGACCCCTTCTTCAATAGCGACGGGGCTATTTATAGGGGTTCCAGGGTGAATGTGCCCCCTAAAAACGCTCCACAACGAGGGGCTGACCTCCCCGCTATGTGGGCGGCGACTGGCCCCATAACCAGGGCGGTTATAACCGAGACGCGGGTGTCGAGCCCACGCGCCTTGAGGTTGAGACGCGGGTGTCGAGCCCACGCGCCTTGATGTTGAGACGCGGGTGTCGAGCCCACGCGTCTAGAACTTGATACTCTGCTTTTTAATGGCTTGTCTTTAAGTGATTTTTAGACAGCCTACAGAACCCCCTCCAAAGTTTTCGATATTCCGCAGTTAACTGGGACGGATTTCGAAATACTTTGGACTCTAGCTGAGTTCGCCGTTATGACTGGACTGTTAATACTCCGGGTTTGATCTTATCTGGAGTTGGTCTTCGTGAGTGTACTGTTGAACTCTTTGAGGCCACCAGAGTTGATCGTGTTGAGTGTCTAGATACACAGTCTAAACCTCCCCGATTGCTTTTAGTCTGTCATGGACGCGCTTTAAGCCAGGAGTGGACGATCGTCTGCTTGTGCCAGTGTACTGTTGAACTGATTTGCAGAAGTAAGGACTGAACGCCAGTTCTTTTTGAAGAGCAGAGATAGTACTGCTTTACAGACGCGACTTTCATGGGGTGCGTCTTTTGGCAAATGAAAAACGCGACTGATCTTCCATAAACCAGACGCGATGTTCAGCCGGGCTGGAAAGACGCGAACTTCTTAGAGAGACGCGACTTTTTGAATGCATTTATGGCGGTGATGACGGGGCATGTCCATCGAAGAGGCGCGGTCATCAGTTCATAAGAACTCAGATAGAACTAAGTCCTTTTGATGAGACGCAGCGTCAATCCATAGGGAGACGCGACGGCGTCAACTCGCAGAGAGAAATGCGGCTTTGAGTAACGCGAGTCTGTCCTGCCAATGAAGACGCGACTCGAGCGGACGCGAGGGACGCAGCCTTGTGTATTTTCCCCTTAATCTCAGAATGGACTAAGTCCTTTGCTGAGTCAAGTGCTTTCCCTTAAAATGGGTCATGTTTGCTGAAGGGACGCGATTCTGAGTCACGCGGACTTTCCTTTGGAACGCAGGTGGACGTCATTCATTCTGAAAAAGGAGACGCGGGTTCCAGGACGCGGTTTTCCCATCTGCGTATCGATGTAACTTCCAGACGTTACATGCGGCCTGACATAAAGATTTTATGAGATCTTTGAACGTCAAGTCTTCACTGACGATTGAACGTCAAGTCTTCACTGACGATTGGGAAACCGGGTCATCCGTTGTTTCCCGAAGCAGTTGTCCACGCGTCGGTTCTTCATTGGACTTGGGCGTTAATACCCTTTAATGTAAAACCGGCGCTGGCGGTTGTAGACCACCGTCTTCAACGTTTCCCGAAGCGACCCTCCACGCGTCAGCTTCCCATTGGACTTTGACAATCGTGCGGTCATTAAGGCCGACGGTTCCAATTGATGAACCATTAATGACGGTTACCAGGAGCGGCCTATAAATAGGGGCTCGCCTTCTTTAGCAGTCCCAATCTTAGATTATTTTCTCTTTTAAGAGAACGATTGCTCTGAGAACTTTCGCCTTCTTCAGAGTTTCTAACAGGGGTACTGTCTTCATGGATGAAGACGACTCCGGGGAAGAAGATGACCCAGAGTTTTCATGCTTCTGTTTGGTCTCTTCAGGACAAAGTGTCTCTCTGATCACCTTCCATGTCCATACTCTGATGCAGAGAGTTAAACTCTTGACAGAGGCCTCTGCTGGTATGCCGTCCCGACTTGCCGTGATGTTTCTAGTCCACCTAGGTTTGCACTTTGGCATCTCTTGAAGAGGTTGTCATGAAGTCATAGTTGGTGCATTCCTTCTGGAATTTGCGCCACCGACTTAAACTTCCCTGGACGCGAGTACAGAAGTCTTTGGCACTTGGCGCTGACTTTGCTCATAAAGCTCGCGTTTTAAGGCCACTGACTTGGATGAATTCCAACTCGGGCCGAAGGTTTTAGACCCGAATTTTGCAACCCCTGTTCCCTCGACAGGGAGATGGTAATTTTCGGCGTCTGAGTTCTTTCGCGCCTTGTGTTTTAGGCGCGGACGCAAAATGAGACCGCGTTTGAATCCTGTGTGTGGCACAGTTTTGATTCGCGTCTGCTTCTGTTGACGCGGTATTTTGACTCACTGCGCGGGCTCATTCCCGCGTCTGAAGTTTTCGACAATAGCCGCGTCTGTCACTTAGTTTTCTTTGTTGAAGTATACTAAGTTCCAGATTTTCTAACCCCCTTGTTTATTCCTTGTAGGTAGGCTTGATTGTCCTTTTTCAGGTTCGCTGGGCCCCTGGAAGAATATTCCGGTCGGCGAACTTGTTCGATGTTCATCTACAAGGGAATATATTATGGTCCTCGTCGTCTACAAGGGAATATATTATGTCCCTGACGAGGACTTAACCCTCGCCAAGATCTCTTCAGATCCACTGCACCAGTCATGCCTGCTGGAAAGGGATGGTCAGGGTAAGTATGGCGGCGAGGAGGTTATGGTGGATACAGTGGCAGATAGGATCATCTTCCTCTCCCACTCCAGAAGTGACATCAAGGACACTCCATGTTCGTTGGATGGCCTTCTGGCGAAAGAGATGCTCATGAAGGAAGGGTTGCCTGGCTTTCTGCTGCCACCGGACCTCAAGAACACCATTGCTCTTAGCTTAGTCAGCTAGGGCTCTTCCGATGTTTACGTCATGCACCATAGTGCAACCGGCTCCAATTGTCGCCACAGTTTGGCACTTCTTCAGACATCGTGCACTTGGAATTAGATGCGGCTTCAAGGAGTGAGTACGGCCTCTGAGAGAGAGGGACTTCTTTGTACTCCTTAATTGTAACACTCAATCTTATTGTATAAGAGAGCGTTTTGTATCACTTTCGTATGCCTGGATATAAATAAAAGTGACACTTTTCTTTTTGCCTCTTTCATTGTCTTGAACTTTTTGTCTTCAGTTAGACTCATAGAAGCAAAGAATCTTTGACTTTGTCAAAATTATGATGATAACCTTAATAAGTCAAACTTTGTAGGGAAAGATCCTATTTCAGGAACTCTCACAATACTGTCAGAGGTGTAATATTAACTTGACAGAGATGAAATAATTTTTGGTGGACCTGCCACTTTATAAGAGAAAGTGACAAGTAGAATTGGTACCCCCAGTGAGGGTGAACTTTTATCAAGTGTTTGGGATTAACTTGATTGAGCTCAGCTGGGGATTTGATGAAAACACTGTTGATGGTGTAGTATTAACCTAACAATGTTTTTAGGTGGACTTGTTATTCTGTTGAAGAGAATAACAAGTGAGACTAGACTCGTGGGGAATCTAGGAAAGTTTGTTACCGTTAGAGGTGTGATATTAACTTAACGGGTTGAAAGTTGTCTTGTCAGAAGTGTAATGTTAACTTGACAAGGATGTGAGTCAGAGGTGTGATATTAACTTAACTCAGAAGTGTCACTGTCATAGGTGTAATGTTTAACTTGACAGTGAGGGTAATGCTAGAGGTGTAATGTTGAACTTGGCATTGGTCATCTCGGCTTGTATGAGGAAGTCCGAGGGAAAGTCATGGCCATAGGTGTATTGTTTAACTTAGCAATGACTTGATGCTAGAGGTGTAATGTTAACTTAGCATCATCCATTTCAGCTTCGATATGGAAGTCTGAAGAAAAGTGACTGTTAGAGGTGTAATATTAAACCTGACAGAAACCTGATTACTGTTTAGAGGTGTGGTGTTAAACTTTAACAGTAATTTGTCAGAGGTGTAGTATTAACTTGACAAAGATTGACTCATGATAAGAGCAATTTGAGGACCTGTCATTCTATTGGTGAGAATTGACAAGTGAAAATTTGAAGTGCCAGAGGTATAGTGTTAACTTGGCAAATTTGAAAGTTTGATACTCCGTGTAGAGTTGACAAACAAAATTTGTACTCGACAAGGAATATTGAAAAGTTTTCATTACCAGAGGTATAGTGTTAACTTAGTAATGGTTGTATTTTGTAGACCTACCATTCTGTGGATGAGAATTGGTAAGGGATTTTGGAGGAAAGAGTGGAGCCAAGTCCACTTAGGATTTTTAGCAAACCCTCAGCTATCAACGGATTTGAGGTGCCTTTACCAACTACCGTTTGAGTTGGGCTAGCCATGCTATTCCCCTCAGCATGATGAGTTGTCGAAGACTTATGTTGGGCTTAGAAGCCAACATTTTCCTCTATCCTTAGCCGTCGGGGGCGTCGGATGTTATAATGAAGAAATTCTTCTTACCTTGATCAGAGGTGTACTTTTAACTTGATCAGCGGAAGAATACCATCTAAGGATAGTATTTCTTCAGGAACCTGCCATTGATCGGCATCATGAGTGTATCGCCATTTGAGGTTATGAGGCGATATGACCCATTTGAGTAGACTGACTCTACTACAAATGGTCCTTCCCATTTGGGTTGGAATTTTCCTTTTGTCTTGTGCGTCATTACCATGGGTCTTCTGACGGCTAAGACAAGATCGCCTTTCTTGAAAGTTCGCATTTTAACTTTCTTGTTGAAGGCTCTGGTAATACGAGCTTGGTAGAGCTCGATTTGTTGTTAGGCCTGCAGGCGTTTATCATCTAAGGCCTCCAGTTCCTGGAGTCGCTGTCGATGCTTCTCCTCTGTTGTCATCTCCGCTGTCAAGGCGATGCATAGAGATGGAATTTGGATTTCCAGTGGGAGCACGGCTTCACACCCGTATACCAAAGAAAATGGCGTAGCTTTAGTTGGGGTTCGCACAGTTGTGCGATAGGCCCATAAGCATTCACCTAGTTTGTCGTCCCAGTCCCGTTGACTTTTCGAGACGAACTTTTTGAGAAGCTTACCAATGGTCTTGTTGAAAGCTTCTGCGAGGCCGTTAGCGGCAGGATAGTATGCCGTTGAGGACACACTCTGGATTCTGAACTTAGCGCAGAATCTCTGGAAAGCCTGGCTGATGAACTGAGGTCCATTGTCATGGACAATTCGCCGAGGTACACCGAAACGGTAAATAACGTGATGTTTCACGAACTTGTTCACGTTCGACGATTTGACCTCCTTCAAAGGAATGGCCTCAGCCCACTTAGAGAAATAATCGGTTATTGCCAAAATGAACCGATGTCCTTTTGATGATGGTGGGCTGATAGGGCCAACCACATCCATTCCCCACATTTCAAATGGCCAGGTAGAGGTTGTAGAGTGGAGATACCCTGGTGCTTGATGGATGAAATCCCCATGCACTTGACAAGCGTGGTATCTTTTAGCATAGGTGACGGCGTCGGCAACCATCTTGGGCCAATAGTAACCCAATCTTTGGAGTCGATGTGCCAGTTTTGGGCCAGGTTAATGGGCTCCACACATACCGTCGTGGGCTTCTCTCAATACCTCTTGGGCTTCTTTTGGTGAGAGGCACCGGAGCAAGATCCCGTCATGCGATCGACGATACAATATTCGCGTAATCGCATTATAATAGAATTTGGGGGCTTTCTTTCGAATGGCAGCCGCCTCTTTGGTGTCTTCAGGCAGAATGTCGTATAAGACGAAATCAATGTAGGGGAATCGCTAGTCTTTAAGCTCTGGACCGGTTGACAATTCCAGTGCTTCTTTTCCTTGGCAATCTCCCTTTGACTCCTGATAGCCCTCGAGAGCATTTCTCGGGCAATACAGGTCGTGGCTGTAGACGAATATCTTCTCCATTGCTCCAGTTGGAAGAGCTAAGGAGACGGCGAGGGATGCGAGTGCGTCCGCGTGCGCATTTTGCCTGCGCGGTACATGGTCGATGTAGAAGCTTGTAAACCCCTCGGCCATGCGGATAGTTGCGTTGTGGTAGGGTACTAGGTCCTCATGTCTGACTTCGTACTCCCCGCGAACTTGGCTGACGATGAGTTTAGAGTCGTCGTATGCCTCGAGATTTTTAACGCCAATCTCATCGGCGAATTGCATCCCAATCAAAAGAGCGTTGTACTCCGCCACATTGTTGGAACAAGGCTCAGTTAATGAGACAGCTCAGGGAATCACATAATTTTGTGGGGATACGAGTACTACTCCTACCCCCGCTACTACGTGTCCCCTTGGGCTTGTTCTTGATGCACCGTCGAAGAAAAGTTGCCATACTTGACTTTCGAACGATGTCTGAGTCAGGCAGACTTCAGCAACTTCATCTGGGAGATCCTCGTAGACTTTGGCTGCCCTCAGGTCTGGGTGCTCAGCTAGAAAATTCGCCACTGCTTGTCCCTTAATGGCCTTTTGTGGTAAAAAGTGCATCTCATATTGGGAGAGCAATATGGCCCATTTTGCCAGCCGGCCGTTTAATGATGAAGGCTTAGTCATAAGTAACCTCAGGGGGTTGACTTTTGATATGACGTTTATAGTTTGGCCTACCAGATAGTGCCGCATTTTTTGAATAGCGAACACTAATGCCAAACATTCCTTCTCGATCGGGTTATATCGATATTCGGCTCCGATCATTGTTCTACTCAGATAGTAGATTGCTTGCTCACGTCCGTGATCATCATTCTGAGCTAATAGAGCTCCCAAAGAATGATCCATTGCCCAGACGTACACCAGGAAAGGCTTTCCAGATACCGGAGCTGCAAGGACTGGTGGTTGGGTGAGGTATTGCTTGATTTCCTCGAACGCTTGTTTGCAAGCGTCATCCCAAATGAATGAGACACCCTTCTTCATTAACTTAGCGAAGGGTTGGCATCTTCCGGAGAGGTTTGAGATAAACCTGCGGATGTACGCCAATCGTCCCTGCAATCCCCTGAGTTCTTTGAGATTTCTCGGGGGTTGCATCTCCTGGATAGCGCGAACCTTTTCCGAGTCCAAGTGAATTCCGGTGGATGTTACAACAAATCCTAAGAATTTGCCACTGGCCACCCCCAGGAAGGACTTTGTGGAATTCATCTTCAATTGATGAGCCCGCATGATGTCGAAGACCACCTTCAGGTCCGCTATGTGATCACCTTTAGTGCGGCTTTTTACCGCGATGTCATCAACATAACATTCCACCGTTTTGCGTATTTGCTGATGGAAAATGGCGTTCATGGCCCTTTGGTATGTTGCCCCTGCATTTTTCAGTCCGAAGGGCATGACGGTGTAGCAATATACCCCTAGAGGTGTCCTGAAGGAGGTATGCTTTTCGTCATCAGGATACATTATGATTTGATTGTATCCTGAGAATCCGTCCATGAAGGACATTCGTTCGAATCCACAAGTATTGTCAATCATGACATCTGTGATCGGCAATGGGAATTCGTCCTTGGGGCAGGCCTCGTTTAGATCGCGGAAGTCGATGCAGATCCGGATCTTCCCGTTCTTCTTGGCGACGGGGACGATGTTGGCTACCCAGTCGGGATGTTGTTCTTCCCTGATGAAGCCAGAATCAATAAGTTTTCTGACTTCTGATTGAATTGCCTCCATTATTTCTGGATGAAACCGTCGCTGCTGTTGTTTGACAGGCTTTACGTCCGGATTGATGTTGAGGCGGTGCATAGCCACCTGAGGATCGAGTCCTGGCATGTCCTCATAATTCCAGGCGAAGACGTCTATATACTCTTGTACAAGAGATATTAGATCCTTTTTCTCCGAAGGTGACAGGCCGCCACTTATGAAGATGGGCTTAGGGTTAGCCTCATCTCCTAGGTTGGTCTGAACAACCTCGTCTTTTGTGGGTGGCTCGCGCTGTTCAAAGCGAGTGTCCCAAAGAGCATTTAAATGTTTGATCCAAGGATCTGTATCAGATTGGATCATTTCTTCATTTTCATCTTCCAGGTGGCTTGTCGAAACCATGTTCACTGAAAGTTCCTTGAAGATGTTGCCGACACTGACATCTGACTCCCAAGATGATGTGTCTAAAGAGTAATCGTTGTTCGACGATTCTTGAGAATCGGAGGCTGATGGGACCGGAGTTGATACATAGCCCAACCCCCGGCGCGTCTGATGATAATAATCGGGGGCCTTCCCTTTCGGCACAAAGGATCGAAGCAGCGTCCTCCTTCCTTTGCCGAAGTTCAACCCGGGTCTGTTGGTCAGGTCGTACCCCATGCATCTCATCATTTTGAGTGCTTTTGGTTTATAATGACCGAACTGAGGGGATTCCTCCTCGCCTTCCGATTCTTCGCGGGGCGTTGGTTCAGACGAGATTCGCCCAAAAAGAATTGGTTTTTAGCCTTTCCGTCTTGCTGGAACCATAAATATAGATTCTTGCGCATTACCATTATCTTGGTATGTCTCGAAGGACGACTTCACTGGTACATGCAACGATGTCAAAGCATCTATTGCCGACCAGGGGTCATCGTCTACTTCGGTGCTAGTGTCTGATGGTACTGAATCAGAAGCAAACACAGAAAAATACGCAAAATGTAGATCTTCATTAATATACCAACCGCCTACATCGTCGGTGGTATTATCAACATCGAGCTTATTAGTGCTCTTTACAAGTGGTTCTAACTCCCACAGGCACTCTTCTTTCTCGGGCTCGGTGTCAGCTTCGTTACCAGAGTCTGGCTCCTCTGGTCGCGGGACTTCATCCGTCTCCATCGGATCTTGGTACAGCAAAGAGTCGGTGAAATAATTCTCGACCCCTTTGAACGGATACCTTTCGGCAATCAACGTCTGCACCTTTCCACTCCCGTCAATGTATTTCATGACTTGGTGGAGAGTGGAGGGAACGATGGAGTTGCGGTGAATCCACGGTCGTCCCAGCAATAGATTGTAGGAAGTGTCGGCGTCGATGACGTAGCATGTCACTTCCGACTTGAGGCTTCCAATCTGGCACTTGAGCTTGATTTTTCCCCATCGGACGGGTCTGGTTGGCATTGAACCCATAGATAGTTGTCTGAGTAGGGCTCAAACGATGAGTAGGAATGCCCAGATGTTGCATGACCCGGCGAGGCATGATGCTCAACGCGGACCCTGGATCTACTTGAATGCAGTTCACCTCAGACGATCCAATATACCCTGTGAAGTACAGGGGTCGATCATGCTTCCCTTTAACCTGCATATCATCTGCTGTGAAGGTAATGCAGGGAGCATTCTGGGAGGTGTGGAGACAATTCTCTACATCTTCCTCCTTCGGCACCTGGGTCATGAAGACCTCAGCATTTGCCAAAGCTTCTTGTAGAGCTTCTCTGGTCGACTTTGATAGTCTTAGAAGTTCATACAAGGTAATGCGTGCCGGGATGTTGGCTAGTTGAGCCAGGACATCAAAGCGGTAAGGTGTCGTGGATCCTTCCGCTACACCTTTCGAAAGAACTCGAGAAAATTGAGTTTCTTTCTGTTTCTCCACAGGTTGTCTTGTGGAGGGCTTGGTTAGTTCTGCAGCTGGTTGTGGAGGGACTACCGCCATCTCGCCATACTGCTTCAAGTACGGCTGTCCCGAACGGGTTCCAGCCATCGGTTGGTTGGGCTCTGCGGCCAAGACTATAGTTTCCTCCTCTGAGTCGGTTAACGAGGGAACATCAGTCTCGGCTTCTCGAGAGGAAGCACCCACCATATTGCAGGATGAGGCCTTTGCCTTGCCTTTGGATTTCCTGTTGGTTAAAATAGTCTATTGCTGTTCATTGACAAAGTCAGGGTGGACCCACATGGTTTCCCCTTGAGGTGTAGGAACGGGTACCAAGCCTTTCGCTTGCTGCTGGTAAGGGTCTGTGTTGACCACTCTCAGCTCTCCTCTTGGGATAGGGACTACTCCAGAGGGTATCGGGGGTTGTCTTCCGAACTGGAGAACTGACGTCACATTAGCCGTCACCTTCTTCTGCTCTGGTCGGAGTTTCAACACCTCCGCGTCAATCAGAGCTTGAAGGATGTCCTTGAAGACATAGCAGCTTTTGGTAGGGTGCCCCAGCATCCTGTGGTACAAGCAATAGGTGGGATTGTCGGTCTTGCCGACTTCCTCGGGGCGTCGAGCTTCAGGGAGCTTCAGCCGGTTGCTCTTGTTGAGTAGTTTAAAGAGCGAATCGACATGTTCCTCCTTGAAGGAATATTGCTTGTTGGCGCGTGGCTGGCTTGAAGAGCCACTCGCCTTGCCTGATTGAGGTTTGGCGGGAGATTTGGTCTCCGTTGCCAAATTATCCTTCCGCTTTGTTTGGAGGGATGTGTCTGGCGCACGCCTTGTCGACCTTTCCGGCCTAGGCTTACCTTCCTCCACTCTGACGCGGGCGACAATCTCCTCAGCCTGTTCACCTTGTTGGACTAATTGCTTCCAGGTGCGGCTTTCAGCAACTCCTATTTGAGTAAGGAGTGAGATTTGGAGATTGTGGCGGCATGTTTCCACCAGGGTGGCCTGGGTCATACCGCTTGGACACCGGAGTGCCACGTTCTGAAACCTTTCCACGAAAGACTTAACGGACTCTCCCTTTCGCTGTTTAGTAGCCAAAAGGGTGGGCATCGTGACTTCCGAGTCATCTTCGAAGAAGCGTGTTAAGAACAGCTTCTCCAAATCGCCCCAGTTCTTGATAGAACCTTCTGGGAGCTTCATGAACCATTCAAAGGCCAACCCTTTCAGGGTGCCGATGAACAGACGCGCCAGGATAGCATCGTTGTCTACTACATTCCCGGTTTGGGATTTGAAGTAGTAGATGTGCTGGTTGGGTGACCCCTTCCCGTCGAATGCTTGGAGGGTTGGAGCCTTGAACTTAGGAGGGTATGGAACTAAGTCCCACTCAGCCGGATAGGGCCGGACCACTCCTACTTCTTTGAGGTCTTTGCGATTGGCAAGGGCCTCGAGGCGTCGCTCCAGTTGACTCATTCTTTTAGCATGAGCCTTCCCCGGGTCTTGGTCGCCCTTTACTTGCGACGAGGATTTGGACGAGCCGGAAGTAGATCGCCGTGTCTCCTCAGAAGGTTCGGAAGATGAACTTTCTCCCTTTCTCCCTTTGCCTTTTGACTTTTTAGGAGGAGACCTCCTCCTGTCTTCGAGCAGTTGTGCAATCGCCTGCTTGAGGGAGTTGATAGATTCCTACTGAGAAAGAATCATATCCATTTGTGCCTTCTGGATCTGTTCTAAACGTTTAGCCGTCTCCTCAGGGGTGCCTGTCATGTAGGCGGAGGTCTCCTTCTCGACGGAAGAGTTCGAAGCCCTCGATTCCGCTACGACGGAGTGAGAATCATTCGCTTTAATGCCATGGGCTAAGGCATTATAGTCAATTGGGGGAATGGCCCCAGTCCGGGTGCGAGTGTGTCGATACACTCCTTCCGGTTCAGAGTCAGACTCATCTGAGCTGACTGCAGGTTGTTTTCCCTTGCTCCTGCTCGTCATATTCGCAGTGAGCTCCGGGTACTCAATGTCAGAGAAGGTTCTCCTTTTGTGGGAGCGCATTCTTTTGGCTGACGGGAGAATCAGGGTCAGCTGTCTAACTAAAGACTGCTGGTGCACACCTGAATCACAACGGCACTCAGAAAGCATACGGATGAGCCGTTGGCAGCAACATGATGAAGTGACCTGATTGGCACTTCTTTTCTTCTTCAAGTAATCCCTCAAATCCACGGGAGGGGGATCGAAGAGACTAGCCTCACAACGTTGAAGATAGGAGGCATCCATGTGCTGTATAGCCTGGACGCAGGCTTCAGGGACGCGATTTTCGCGCCGCGTCTGTAAGACGCGCGTCAGGCGTCTCTGTTGGGACGAGACGCAATTGCCGCGCTGCGGCTCGGCGCGTCGGGGCAGAGACGTTTGAGAGAGGATGGGCTGCTGGGCCCCACGCTTATGGGCGCGTGCCTCTCGCGCTTGACGAGGCGCAGAGGCTTCACCTTGGCGTTTGGTGAGTTGGTCTTCAGAGGACCTAGCTTGAGGAGTCTCGCGTTTGGGCCGCCAAACGCGGACTTCTCGTGCTGGACGTGGCCGGGCAAGGCGCCAGGTTGTACGTCGCGTCCAGCCTCAGTCGGACAACCAGAGGTTCCAACTTGCAGCTGACGCGCACGTCTCCTCTGTCGACGCTCAGCGTTCCGGTTGCGTCGCGGAGGTGGAGAGAGACCAACAACATCCTGATGCTGAACATCAGAGATTTTAACCACGCGGGTCTCCTGAGAGACGCTGACGCGGGTGTTCTGTGCGACGCGGTTGGTCGCAAAGGCAGTTGTGCCTGGGACCACGCGGGCCTTCTGAGAGGCGTTGGCGCGTGTACCTTGCTTGGCACAGTTGGCAGCAACAGCACCCGAGAGAGCCACAGATCGGGCCTCGGGGCCATTCCCCGTCGAGACCCGGCGGCAGACGCGGGTCTTTAGGCTCTTGGAGCCGGAAGAGAGAAACTCTTCGTACTTCGCCTGGTCGAACTCGACAATGAGCGATTCGACCATCTTCCCCTTACGGAGGACGTCATCCTGCGCCACGATTTGCTCATCAGTGACAAATGTAGTCCCCAGCGGACTCGCCATCTCTTGTACGCGCCGAAAAAAAGGAAAGAAAAGAGGTGCTGTAAAATTTCCTTGAATCAGATGAAAAATTACAACAAAACTGTTTCCCTTCCAGTTACAAGGGAGGGAGGATGTTGAGTCTTGAATCCTCCCTTTGTTTAATGCTGGGATTCTTCGTGTGGTGGTGGAGAGTGAATCTTGTTCTCCATTGACCAGATGACCGTCAGGATCGTCAGGGATCTTCTCTTTGGTTGGTAGAAGGAGTAACACAGCTCTTGTCTATCAAAACTCTCAAAGAGAAGGTAGGCAAAGGACAACTCGTACGCAGCGAGCTTGTTGAAGAGTTTAGCTCTCTTTCTCCTGTCTCTGTCTTGTTGTCGTCTGACTAAAGAAAATCTGACCCCTTCTTCAATAGCGACGGGGCTATTTATAGGGGTTCCAGGGTGAACGTGCCCCCTAAAAACGCTCCACAACGAGGGGCTGACCTCCCCGCTATGTGGGCGGCGACTGGCCCCATAACCAGGGCGGTTATAACCGAGACGCGGGTGTCGAGCCCACGCGCCTTGAGGTTGAGACGCGGGTGTCGAGCCCACGCGCCTTGATGTTGAGACGCGGGTGTCGAGCCCACGCGCCTTGATGTTGAGACGCGGGTGTCGAGCCCACGCGCCTTGATGTTGAGACGCGGGTGTCGAGCCCACGCGTCTAGAACTTGATACTCTGCTTTTTAATGGCTTGTCTTTTAGTGATTTTTAGACAGCCTACAGTCGTATTAACTTGATATCAAGAACTTCTGGCCCTAACGGAAGAAAGGATAATAAGGTAATAGACTCGTCTGTTCAGAGGTGGCGTACTAGACATAACAGTTTGAGTACCAAAGAAAGAGAAGAGATCTGGGTACCTGTCATTTTAGAGGTGATAAACTGGACATAACCGACTAAGAAACATCAGACTCAGAGCCTTGCCGTTTGAGGTGATAAACTGGACATAACAGCAAAAAGGTAGTCCCTACCGGACTAGAAGATAAGGCTTGACTATCTGTCGGCTTAGAGGTAGCAAGGACATAACTGATTGAGAAGCCACCAAGCTTAGAATCTCGTCGTTCGGATGTGATTAACTGGACATGACGGCAAAATAAGTTATTCTATTAAGGAATGTCATTTGAACTCCATGGAGAATTTAGCGTTTCCTTGGAGGAGTTTTGAAAGAAATTGTCAGAGGTATAATGTTAACTTGACAACCAAAGAGTCCACTGGGGACTGAAAAGACTTCAAGGAGAACCTATTAAAAACTCACTGGGGAGTTAAAAAGGATTAGCATTTCTGCAGATTCTGCGGGAGAAATACTTTAAAGAATTATCAGAGGTAAGCATTAACGTGACAACAAAAGAGTCCACTGGGGACTGAAAAGATTCCAAGGAGAACCTATTGAAAACTCGCTCTGGAGTTAAAAAGGATCCCACGCTTTAAAGAATTGTCAGAGGTATAATGTTATCGTGACAATCAAACTGGGGAAGACAGGCTAGAAATTCCTTGGGATTTCAAAAAGGGATTTTGCCCGAAGTGATCGTGACAAATTCTCTGCTTGGGGATTCACCAGAGTGACTTATCAGAGGCTTGATGTTTACTTGACAAGAGTTAATGCGTTATTAATGTAACAGCAATTTGAGTGGGCAAATAATTCTATGGAGGAGAATGACATGTGGAGTTCCAATCCGCTGGGGATATTAGCAGGATCTGCTGGGGATATTCAAAGATTTTACTATTAGAGGTTCATGTTAACGTGACAGGCTTGATCTGTAGTTCATTTTACTAGGAAAATGATTACAGTTTGATGTGGTCCTACCATTCCATGGACGAGAATTAGAAAGGAATTTTGGTGGAATCCACCGTTCTCTGCAAAATGTAAGAATAATGCTAGAGAATTCTACCAGAGAATAGGAGACAGTTCTCCTAAAACTTGCTTAGGAATCAACTCGATCCTACTGGGGAATAGGAGAATGATACTCCTAAAATAAAGAAAAAGTCAGAGGTGAACACTTTAACATGACTTATTTGTTTTGTGGATCCACCATTCTATGAAAGACAATTGGTAGAGGATTTTGGAGGAATAAAATGGGATTGGGTCCCTAAGGATATTTAGCAAACCCTCAGCTATCAACGGATTTAGTGTGCCTTTACCAACTACCATTTGGGTTGGGCTAGCCATGCTATTCCCCTCAGCATGATGAGTTATCAAAGATTTTATATTAGGCTTAGAAGCTAATATTTTCCTCTAGCCTTATTCACCAAATGCTTCGGATCATGCCATTTGAAGTTGATCTTTCTGTGCTTCACAGGTAACCTCTATAATCTCTTTGGGATTAAAGAGTTAAACTTTGTGGGAAATTTATCGAGTAAGTCAACATTCCTAGTGAAGTGTCACCTTAACGGGTTTTTTTTGTTCTCCACCAGTTGTTAAGCCGAGACATGGAACATAAGTTCTGGAGGAATTTATCAATTAAGTCAAATTTCTTGTAAAGCTTCATTTTATATTCATCATGGCAAGACTCAGGCTTGTAGCTGATCACCAAATCCAGATAAGAATGTGAAAATGGTGGAAAGGTTCCTCCGAGATGTGTCATGAACCTTCTTCAATAAACTTGGCTCGAGCGAGGTCATCGCGAGACCAAATCATGTGTGTCATGACCATAGGTCTCTACCATAAAGGGTCCCTCCATTTAGGTGAAATTTCCCTTGGTCATGTGTGTCATGACCATAGATCGCCTAACAGCTAAGACCAAATCTCCTGTCTGAAAGACTCTCTCCTTGACATTTTTGTTGAAGGCCTTCGAAATTTGAGCTTGGTACAACTCAATGCGTTGTTGAGCTTGTAGCCGCTTCTTATCCAGCGCTTCTAGCTCTTGGAGGTGCAAACGATCATTATATTCTTATGTCATCTTAGTTGCCAAGGCAATAAGAAGTGATGGCATTTGTATCTCTAGAGGTATGACTGCTTCACACCCATAAACTAGAGAGAAAGGCGATTGCATGTAGGATTTCAAACTGTCATTCAGTAGGTCAAAAGACATTCACTGAGCTTCTCATTCCAATCTCATTTGCTTGAAGAGATGAACTTTTTGAGGAGCTTGATAATCGTCTTGTTGAATGCCTCTACTAACCCATTGGCGGTAGGGTTGTATGCATTTGAAGCCATATTCTAAATCTGGCAGCTATCACAGAACTGATAGAATGATTGGCTTGCAAATTGGGGACCATTATTGTGGATGATCCGCCCGGGGACACCAAATCGATGGATGACATGGTGTTTGATGAAGTTGACTACATTGATGGTTTTAACTTTAGTAAGCAGTGCAGCTTCCGCCTGCTTTTAGAAGTAATAGGTTATCGTAAGGATGAACCGATGACCTTTTACTGACAGAGGACTGATGGGTCTTATAACGTCAATTCCTCATGCTTCAAACAGCCATGAAGTGACTGTAGGGTAGAAGCTTCGGGGTTAATGTATGAAGTTCGCATGGTTTTGACAGGCTTTACACCTTCTTGCGTATTCAATTGTGTTAGTGATCATAGTTGGCAAATAATAGCCGAGTCGATGCAGTCGGTCCTTGAGCTTCAGGCCTGGTTGGTGAGCTCCATGTATGCCATCGTGGGCCTTTTTAAGTACTTCTCGTGCTTTTGAGCTGGATAAACAATGAAGAAATATATTGTCACATGAATGGTAGTACAGCATCTTCACCACTGCGTCATAGTAGAATCGAGTAGATATTCATCGAACAGAAGCTACTTCCTTGGGATCATCGGGCAGTAGGTCATGCAAAGCATAGTCGACGATCGTGAATCACCAGTCCCTTGGTTCAAAGTTGGTCGAGATTGTATGAACTTCACTAACCTCTAAATCGTACTTCTAATAGAAGAAATGACGAATAGCCACTGTAAGACGATAAGTGGTGTTTGTTGGCAAGGCCAACGTAGCTGCGAGCACGCCTAAAGCATCTACCTTTGTATTCAGGAGGCGGACATACGGCTAATGTAGAAGTCGTCAAGTGAGTCGGCTAACTTGATGGCTGCATGGTGATAAGGTATCAGGTCTTCATAATAGACCTTATACTCTCCTTTGACTTGGTTGATAATCAATTTGGAGTCACCAGAAGCTTCAAGGTATTATACCCCTATTTGTTGAGCGAGCTGGAGGCCAGTGAGCAAAGTATTGTACTCAGATACATTATTAGATCAGGGCTCTGTTAATGAAAATGCCCGAGGAAGAACGTGATTCTCGGGTGAGATAAAACCACCCCCACTCCAGCAATGATCTTCCTTGAAGGGCATGTTCTTAATGCATGTCAAAGAACAGTTGCCATATATCATCTTCTGAGATCATATTGGCTTTGATGACCTCATCCAAAATGTCTGTATGTAGTTTCGACATTTACAGAACTAGATGGGCTGGCAGAAAGTCTGTGAGAGCTTGTCCTTTGACCGCCTTTTGGGGGACAAACTTCATGTCATATTAGGACAACAAAATTCCCCAATTAATCAGTCTAAAGTTCAAGTACCCTGGTTTCATCATGAAAATGCGCAAGGGATTGACTCTTGAAATGACATGTATGGTTTGGCCAACCAAATAATGTCGTGTCCTCTGGATAGCGAAGATGAAAGCTAGACACTCCTTATCGACGAGGTTATATCGAGATTCAGCCCCGATCAGAGTCTTACTCAAGTAGTAGTGTCCTGTTCACAGCCTTCATCGTTCTTCTATGCTAGAAGAGCGCCCAAAGAGTTGTACATAGCTCATACATAGAGCAGGAATGATTTTTTCAAAATGGGAGCCACCATGAGATATTCTTTGATATCTTCTAAGGCCTTTTGGCAAGCTTCATCCCATGGGAAGGAGACACATTTTTTTATTAACCGTGTAAATGGTTGGCCACAACCCGAGAGATTTACGATAAATCTTCGGATATAGGCTAGTCTGCCTTGTAGACCTCTGAGTTCTTTGAGGGTCTTCAGGGGTTGCATGCCCTGAATTGCCTCAACTTTGTTGGGGTCAAGATGAATTCCTTTGGATGTAAGTATGAACCCAAGGGACTTGCCACTCGACACTTCCAAGAATGATTTGGTTGGGTTCAGCTTCAGTTGATAAGCTCGCATAATGTTGAACACTACTCTCAGGTCGTCGAGATGGTTGCTTTTGCTGCGACTCTTGATTGCAATGTCGTCAGCATAACATTCCACCGTTTTTTGTAGATGATCACAGAAAATTGTGCTCATGGTATGTAGATAAGTTGCACCCGCATTCTTCAATTTGAACGACATTGATGTGTATACCCCAATGGCGTTCTGAATGATGAATGTTTCTCATCATCCGGGTGCATCTTAATTTGATTGTACCCTGAAAAATCATCCATGGAGGACATTCTTTTGAAGTCACATGTGTTGTCAATCATGACATCAGTGATGGGTAATGAAAATTCGTCCTTAGGACAGGCTGAGATCTAAAAGTCAACGCATACTCTTATTTTTTGGCTTTCTTAAGCACATGGACAATATTAGCAACCCTTTCTGGGTGTTGCTCCTTTCAAATAAAGCTGCATTTGATGAGTTTATAAACTTCAGTTTTGATTGCTTCCATGATGTCGGTTGAAATCGTTAATGTTGTTGCTTAATCAGGGTTTAATGTTAAGATGATGCATAGCCACCTGAGGATCGAGGCCAGGCATGTCTTCATAGCACAAAGTAAAAACATCAATATACTCCCGTATGAGGGATATGAGGTCTTGTTTTTCTGTTGGTGATAGGCTTTCACTTATAGAGATGAATTTTGGGTGTGCTTGATCACCCACGTCGACTTGGATCACGTTATCTTCAGTCGGAGCTTCTCGCTGTTCGAAATGCTTCTCCCATTGAAGATCCAGTTGTTGAGCCCACGAATCAGCGTCGAATGGCTCAATATTCTCGTCTTGCTCTGTCTGACTGATAGATGTCATGTTATTGAAGAGCTTTATGAAGACTACTCCCACACTACAATTAGAGTCCCAGCTGGATGAATCTGAAGATTGTGATGGTAGCGATCCATCAGACTCTGGTTCCGACTGGGAGGTGGAGTGATATATCCCAACCCCCTGCGTGTGCGGTCATAATAGTTGGGAGGTTTTCCTTCAGGTGCGAAAGGTTGCAAAGGTATGCGCCTCCCTTTACCAAAATTCAAACTATCTCCGCGATTTAAGCTGTACCCATTCTTTTCATCATGTGGTGCACTGACCGTGCGTAGTGAAAGAATTATTGGGGTTTCAAGTCATCGTGTGATTATCTAGATGTCGGGGCTTGAGCCCGGCCTCTGCTAAATACAATTGGTGATTGGTCCCTTTTAAAATGAGGGACAATGAAGTCAGAAGCTTCATTGTCTTGTACATGCATACATGCCATTTTTAAGATTGGCAAAGGCATGTGTAAGGACCTAACATTGACAGATACCTCTTTAAGACACAAAGAATAATCAAAAGAAATATTATCATTAAGGACCCACTCGCCCTAATTTTTGACGGGGTTATTACAATCAAAATTATTCAGATACGCTACAATTGATTCTATACTAATAGTAGTTGGTGCATCTTCTTTTAATTCTGAGTCCGCTGATTAAGACTAAAAAGGTGTACTTATTATGTGTATAGAAATGTATTTGATGTACCCTTTCTTGTCTCCGCTATAGTATAGGACTATACCGAGTTGATTCTCAGGGAGAGCTCGCGATGGAAGCTTTAACGTGTGGTAGTGAAGTGAACAAACGAGTATTCTTCTCTTGCTTATAAACTTAGTGAATCAAATGCAAAAGAAACTAAAAGAAAGGATGGCTATGTTCATGGTGGAAATCGTCGGAAAAGAAATCAAGATTGGGATTGGGTATTCACAAGAAAAAGAAAGAAAACTTAAAGAAAGCAATCCATGACTAGCTTACCTTGCTATCTTGCCAAGACTTACTAGACTCCTTGATAGCGAATGCTTGCCTAATGTTGTCACTCCATTAGCGTAGGATTCGTCTCGCGTGTTGACCTAATTACTTTCTCACTTGCAAGATGGTGGTTTAACCATCGGAGAAGAGAAGATCATACAATTTGCAAGATGAACAAAAGCAATCACCCATGAGTTAGTGAAGAAAGCTAAGCTAGTGGTAAACTAGTACATGGAGAAGGAATTAGCTAAAAGCCATTAAAGAACTAAAACAAAGCTTGAAGTAAATTGCAAGAAGTAAACAAAGCAAGTAATAAAGCAAGTAAACTAGAATCAAGCTCAAGTAGAGAAGTAGAGAATGGATCAATCCTTGTATAGCTCCAAGTGTCACTTCTTGATGATACAAGCTCTCTCTCTCTTACAACTCTCTCTTGCAATGAAATCTAGGGAGAAGAAGATCATAGAGAGCTAAAAATCCTAAAGAAAACCTAGCAAAATACAAATCTATTCACTAATCTCTCTCTCTTCTCTGATCAATTTTTTCTCGCAGGTACAAATCCAGTATTTATAGGCCCCAGGTGAAGGATCCAGAAGTAAGTCTGTTGGTGCAAAATCTGGGGCTCAACGGCCCCAGATTTGCCGCGGATTGCCGCGGGATCGCCGCGAGATCTGGGCCGTTGAGCCCAGATTTTCTGGTGAGATCTTCTTGTTAGTTAGTTAGCCACGTGGACTATCTGGAATCTTCGTTTGTTGCACGGATCTCTCTAGATCTGGATTTGAAATCTTTGGATTATCTTTAATCTTTGATTAATCACTTAATTATTGCTAATTAAGGTGATTAATTGCTTTATCTCCTTTAGATTGTGTACCTGCAAATATGTAGAGAAGAGGAGTAAAAATCACATATTTATTTGTAATATGCATGGGGATTATGATATAAAATATGCAATATTGGATACTAATCACACCCCCACACTTATTCTTTTGCTCGTCCCGAGCAAAACTAAGAAAAAGAAATGAAAAATCTAGACTACCAATTTATTGCACCACTTTCGCAGGTGACACGATTGCACTGAGCATGTGCAACAAGCCGTTAAACCTCTAGGTTACCCTAGAGGAGGAGTGTTGTCTCTTGAGGGTTTTCAGCGGATTACACCCACAAAATCCATAAAGAAAGAAGACAAATGTTAGTATTTTGAAAACGCATTTTGAATAAGAGACATGTTTACGAACTATTTTTGCAAAAATATAAGTGATCCTAGGTCATAAGTCCACCTATAATTATTCTTCCTTAAACTTAGTATCCATGCAAGATCTTGCTTTTAATTAAGGTAAGAATTCAAAATTGGATTGAATATTTTATCTCTCATAAAACCTAGATAGTATGCACACCGTGTAAGTGAAAATTTCCTGGGATTTCAACTCCAACCATAATGCCATTTATTTTATATATATATATATATATATATTTTCTTCCCTTAGTCTAGGCTTTCTAGTCTACCCTTGTAGCGAGCCTTTAACAGATGACTCCCAAACCAGATGGTCTTAGGGCACCAGATGAGAAAACATCCCTCGGGTTTAAGGTCTCGAGTAGAAAAGGCCACATAACTAAGAGGGATTATTTATTATGATCACCGTTAGGCGTGAGTAATTATGCTTCTTGAGGCACAATTTCCCAGCTTAATAGGTGATGTTTTATTTATATATATTTTTCTTTTTTCTTTTTTCTTTTTTTTTTTTTTATTTTCATGGCATTTTTGGTCTTTGTTTCCATCCCAAGAAATGTGTAAGTGTGAAGTGCATATTATCTAAGGCAAAAAATTCAAGATAAGAATATCTCACCAATTTTACTTACTTAGCCTATAATTTCCAACAAGATCTATTACTTCAACTATGTTTAAGATGTCATAATTAAGGCTTTCTTAATTTCTAAGATACATCTTACTTTTCTTAAAAATAGATCAAAACTTTGTCTCTTATTTCAAAAAGTTTTTATTTTTTTTTTTTATTATTTCTAAAGAAATGTAAAAGAAAGAAAGGAAATGTAAAAGAAAGAAAGTCTAAAAACTCTATGTTAGTAAACCCTCCCCCACACTTATTTCATGCATTGTCCTCAATGCATCATGATATATGTATGCATGAAACAAAATGGAAAGGGAAGGAATTATTTACAAGGAATATACAAGTGTAACTCTCACCTGGGCTTTTGGTCGCTTCCCTCTGGCCCGTTTCCCATCGTTCCAATGTGTTCTCTTCCTTGAGCTCCATTGGGAAACGGTCTGAATTATTCTAACCCTAGGTGTTTCCAGTTTCAATTGGTTGTTATTTTCATTCATACTCATTCCACCACATCGTTCACAAACAAAGTCCTTATCACCACTCTCACTCAGAATCTCATCACTTCCAATTTTAAGAAATTTTAACTCTTCTCCATATAATTCTTCAAAGCTCAAGTCAACATCCGAAAGTGGACAATAAGCTAACTTACCCCGAGTTGACTCATCTAAACACATGATCTCATCAGCAAACAAGTCTTCAAAGGATATATCAATTGGAGGTTCAAATACACTCTCAGTTGGCTTATTGAAAGTGAAAATATCCAAATCAACTTTCCCCGTTTGAAAGGGTACTCGGATAAGAGAATCACAAGATTGTGACTCATCTTTTGGATCTTCACTTTCCTCCTCACAATTGTTATTAATGAAGCTAACCTCAAATGTTTGTTCTTTTGTTTTATGAGGCTGTGTGTGGAAGACATTGTGTTCATGTGTCATTTTACCAAAAGTCAACCTCATTGATCCATTCCGGCAATTAATGATTGCATTTGCAGTAGCCAGGAATGGTCGACCCAGAATGACAGGAATTTGTGCCCTTTGATTGGGATTTGACACTGGTTTTGTTTCAAGGACAACAAAGTCAACAGGATAAAAGAATTCTCCAACTTTGACCAGGACATCTTGAATTACCCCCTTGGGTTTAGTAACAGAGCGATCAGCCAATTGGATGGTCATTTGGGTCGGAAGGAAATCACCTAACCCTAATTGTTGGTACACAGAGAAAGGCAGGAGATTGATACTGGCCCCCAAATCAAGAAGTGCCCTATTTATTGTAGTCTGTCCTATGATGCATGAAATGGTGGGGCTCCCTGGGTCTTTGTATTTTACAGGAATTGGACCAGTGAGCAACTCAGTGATGGATGATGCTAGGAAGACTTTTTTAGGGACTTGGGTCTTTCTCTTCTTGATGCACATTTCCTTCAAGAATTTAGCATATGATGGCACTTGTTGAATGGCATCAAGGAGAGGGACATTGATTTGGACCTTATTGAATGTTTCTTTTATTTTCTCCATGTGAGCATTTGACTTGTTATTTAGAAGCCTATTTGGATATGGTACTCTAGGCTTATAAGGTTGCTCATCTACCTTTTCTTTCCCCTTGGCTTGAGATGTGGATGGCTCTGCACTAGAGGATGGTTTGTCAAAAGTTGGTGGCATTGGGACATGAGGTGTTGGCTTTGGTACTGGATGAGATTGTGGACTAGAAACCTTATTGTCAATTTGTTTACCAGATCTCAGGGTATGAATGGCATGACAGTGACTGGGTCCTGAATCTTCAACTTTGGGATTTAGCAATGGCTGATTTGGGAACAAATTTCTTTGATTCTCAGCCAATTGCCCAATTTGGACCTTCATTTTATTCAACTCCTGCTGCTGGTTTTTTGTAAAGGTTTCTAGCATTTGTTTCAACTCAGATATTTCGGAATTATTTTGGGGTGGATGTTGAGGATATGGAGATTGGAATTGTGATTGGTAGAATGGTGGAGGATTCTGATAAGACTGATATGACTGTGGTGGACTTTGAGATGGATGAACATACAGTGAATTCTGATCGAAACTGGATGGATGAAACTGAGCATTGTTTGGATATGGAAGTGGTGGCAAATGATGCTCAGGACCAGACTGACTCCACGGAAAATTTGGATGGTTCTGCCATCCTGACTTGTAAGTGTTGGAGTATGGGGGTCTGGTAAATGCTGCATTCATATTCTCCTGACATGATTGGGGCTGATATAATGGACACTCCTCAAAGACATGGCTCAGGTCATGACAGTTGGTGCAACCTGGTTTAATCAAAGGCAATGGGTTGACCTGGTTGACCACAGAATTTCCCTTTGACTCAAGCAGCTCTATCCTCTTTAGCAGTTGTGTGATCTTGGTTTCTGCAGCTATAGAGGATTCTCTGGAATGTGAACCAGTTCTGGAAGTGGTGGAAGTGGATTTGTCAGGACAAGACTCCCACTGAATGGTTTTCTCAGCTAGGGTTTCAAAGAGATCCCACCCCTGATGTTCATCTTTTTTCAAGAATTCCCCTTGGCACATGGATTCCAAGAGGGTTTTCGTTTGGTAATCTAAACCGTCATAGATAATCTAGCATAGACGCCATTTCTCTATGCCGTGATGGGGACACAGGGCAAGGAGGTCTTTGAAACGCTCAAGATACTTCCAGAAAGGTTCATTAGGTTCCTGCTTGAATTGCATTATGTTCTTTCTCATGAGGGCTGTTTTGTAGATAGGATAGAATTTCTTAAGAAAGACCTTAACAAAATCCTCCCATAAAGATATGGAACTGACTGGAAGATTATAAAGCCATTTCTTAGCTAAATCCTTAAGTGCAAACGGTATGAACCGTAATCTAACAGCATCCTCAGATATTTGGGGAATTCTCATCATTTGGCATACCTCTTCAAACTCACGAATAAAGAGGTATGCGTCCTCAGACTCAAGACCATGGAATCGGGGAAGTGTACTAATGTATTGCGGTTTCAGCTCAAAGTTGTTTCCATTAGACTCGGGGAGAAGAATGCATGAAGGAATGGAGGTGCGAATCGGATAAAATCGATCTTGAAGTGAGACGTTGTTGGTCATGGTGTCAAGTGGTTGTGTAAGTGCAAGTGTAGAAAGAATGATGATCACAGAACCACTCTCGTATATATAATCACAAACAACGTGCACCGATCACACCAGCGAAAAAGAAAAATAACAAACAACAAAAGAAAAAAATCAATCCAAGCTTGTCTAGGGTTTCTGGTCCTAGATGACTCCTAAATAGACTGTCCACAGGAGGTTTGGTGTAGAATCTGACTATAAGCAAATCAGCCAGGGAAGGGTAAGGTTGGTGGGAGGTTTTCCGTCCGAAGACGTTCCTTAATTAAGTAACCAGCAACCTTCGGGCTTTCGGCCCTCAACCCCTTTCCTAGACACTGATTTTACAAAAGTCAATTTCCAACACTTTTCCCCCTTAGGATAATCTCCTAAGTGAGTCCGGATGTCCCTAGGGCCAACGTCTATCAAATTTTATTTACAAGCTTAGGATTGTGAGTGCGTGGGAAAATGATTTTCGGGCTAAGGAAAGGGTAATGACCTCCCCCACCTTATCTTATTTACGGGTATGCCCTTAAATTTGAATTGTGCAAGTGTACAAGAAATATAGCTAGGATACACTCAAAGCATGAAAATCAAGCAAGGAGTTTGTCCTAGTCTAAATGCAATGCAAACACGTACCTTGCCTCCAGCACTCTTCAACAGTAAAAGTAAAGAATTGAAGAGACACGTGCCTAAAATGCAAGTGTCTAAACAATTTTTAACAATTCAACCAACTTTTTACTGTTTTTTTTAAATTAGCAGGTATATGGTGAAGAATACAGAATTTTAGGTATATCAGCAGTTGTATTTTGCAGAGAAGCAAGCCCTGCAGAAATTAGGTCAGAAGTGAACTCCTTATTGCCGCGTTCCCACGGCAAATTCTGTGGATCCGCGGCAATTTGGAGGGATCCTGGGTTCTGCTTTCTTGAGCAGAGGCCCAGGTCCACTTATATGTTACTGCAATGAATAGTTTCCTGTTTTCTTCTCCTGTAACCTGCAACAGAGAAGAAGGATCGTTTAGTACTTCACTTTAACCTAAAAAAATACGTTGCTCTCCCCGGCAACGGCGCCAAAAATTGATTAAGACTAAAAAGGTGTACTTATTATGTGTATAGAAATGTATTTGATGTACCCTTTCTTGTCTCCGCTATAGTATAGGACTATACCGAGTCGATTCTCAGGGAGAGCTCGCGATGGAAGCTTTAACGTGTGGTAGTGAAGTGAACAAACGAGTATTCTTCTCTTGCTTATAAACTTAGTGAATCAAATGCAAAAGAAACTAAAAGAAAGGATGGCTATGTTCATGGTGGAAATCGTCGGAAAAGAAATCAAGATTGGGATTGGGTATTCACAAGAAAAAGAAAGAAAACTTAAAGAAAGCAATCCATGACTAGCTTACCTTGCTAGCTTGCCAAGACTTACTAGACTCCTTGATAGCGAATGCTTGCCTAATGTTGTCACTCCATTAGCGTAGGATTCGTCTCGCGTGTTGACCTAATTACTTTCTCACTTGCAAGATGGTGGTTTAACCATCGGAGAAGAGAAGATCATACAACTTGCAAGATGAACAAAAGCAATCACCCATGAGTTAGTGAAGAAAGCTAAGCTAGTGGTAAACTAGTACATGGAGAAGGAATTAGCTAAAAGCCATTAAAGAACTAAAACAAAGCTTGAAGTAAATTGCAAGAAGTAAACAAAGCAAGTAATAAAGCAAGTAAACTAGAATCAAGCTCAAGTAGAGAAGTAGAGAATGGATCAATCCTTGTATAGCTCCAAGTGTCACTTCTTGATGATACAAGCTCTCTCTCTCTTACAACTCTCTCTTGCAATGAAATCTAGGGAGAAGAAGATCATAGAGAGCTAAAAATCCTAAAGAAAACCTAGCAAAATACAAATCTATTCACTAATCTCTCTCTCTTCTCTGATCAGTTTTTTCTCGCAGGTACAAATCCAGTATTTATAGGCCCCAGGTGAAGGATCCAGAAGCAAGTCTGTTGGTGCAAAATCTGGGGCTCAACGGCCCCAGATTTGCCGCGGATTGCCGCGGGATCGCCGCGAGATCTGGGCCGTTGAGCCCAGATTTTCTGGTGAGATCTTCTTGTTAGTTAGTTAGCCACGTGGACTATCTGGAATCTTCGTTTGTTGCACGGATCTCTCTAGATCTGGATTTGAAATCTTTGGATTATCTTTAATCTTTGATTAATCACTTAATTATTGCTAATTAAGGTGATTAATTGCTTTATCTCCTTTAGATTGTGTACCTGCAAATATGTAGAGAAGAGGAGTAAAAATCACATATTTATTTGTAATATGCATGGGGATTATGATATAAAATATGCAATATTGGATACTAATCATCCGCCTCATTGCCACTTTCGATGTCATCGGACAATGATTGCTTCGATGGCTCAATATTCTCTTGGTTAAAAGAGGGAATTTGTAAAGTAATTCTCCACTCCTTTGAACGGTTGTACTTCAGCGAATACAATTCGGACCACAACATCGTCTCTCACATATTTGAAGCATTGGTGCAATGTAAAAAGGACGATCCAGTTGGCATGGATTCATGGTCATCTGAGTAAGAGATTGTAAGACGTGTCAGCGTCAATGACGTAGCATGTTACTTCTGATTTCAAGTCTCCAATTTGACATCGGAGATGAATCTTGCCCAGAGGGTGACTACTCCCGGCATTGAAGCCGTAAATTGTTGTAGTGGTGATGGATAACCTACTGAGTGGATGCCCAGGAAGTAGAGGAGCCTCTTTGGGATGATATTGAGAACAGACCCCAGATCAACTTGGATCCTCTTGATACATGTAAAACTAATATACCCAGTGTAGTATAGAAGTCTATCGTACTTATTATCTTTCAGGAGCATGTCCTCAGAAGTGAAATTAATAGATGGCACCTGTCGTTGCACCAAATGACATTAGGGACACGGAGTTTCGTCGTCATCCTCACGGATTGTCAGTACTTGTGTCAAAAAGGTTTCTGAGCCAGCAAGTGCATCCCTAAGTGCCTCTCTCGTCTCTTTTGAGAGGCAAAGTAGCTCGTAAGAGTTATAAGAGCCAGAATTTCGGCAAGTTGTGCCAATATGTCGAAGCGTAAAGGAGAGTTGAGCCCCTTTGAAGGATCCTTCTTCAATGATTTGTTGAATCGGACCTCCTTTTGCTTCCTTTTGTCCAGTGGCGGAGTGGTGCCGAAGCCTAGACTAGTGCAGTTGTTCCCGACATCGTTGGCTGCTGTGTCTCATCGGGGTCTTGTTGTACTGTCGCAGGTATGACTTTCCACACCGAGTGCCTACTGATTGCAAGTTAGCGAGCTGTGTCGCCAAGGCTAGTTTCTCCTCTTCTGAGACACTGAGAGAAACTATAGTCACAGCGTCATCATCTGTTACGAGGGAGACAGCGTTACACGACTTGTCTTTGAACTTGCGCTTGCTGGATTTTCATTGCTCATCATTGACGATATCCGGGTGGACCACATGATCTCTCTGGATTTTATCGTCATTGGAACGAGGCCCCTGGCTTTCTGCTTCTCCGCCATCAGGTTGATAACGGCCAGTCTGGTTTTAGGGATTGGGGTCAATCTATCTTCAGGAAAGTCCCGAAATTGAAAGTCACCATATTTGCAGTGACTTTCTTTTGCTCTGACTTGAGGGTCAGGACTCCAGCATCCACTAATGCTTGGATCTCGTCCTTGAGGACAAAGCATTTGCTAGTAGGATGATGCACCATTCTGTGGAAGAGGTAGTAGTTGGAATCGTTTGTCTTACCCACTTCATTAGGTTGTCATACTTAAGGTAACTTGAGGTTATTTCCCTTATGAAGCAAGTGGAAGATTGTCACCATCTGCTTATCTTTGAAGGAGTAAACCTTTGGCAGAAATTTGAACTCCTGATTGCCATTGGTGCCACTTTTCTGCTTTGGTTGAGCTGCCCCTGATAGCTCAATGGCCATGGTTTATTTCCCCTTTGGTTGAAAAAAATTGGGCTGCATCACGCCCCTTGGTGTTGACCCCCGTTTTGTTCTTGGGTACTGAGGGTTTAAACTTCTTAGCTGATTTCTCAGCTATCTCAGCTTATTCGACAAGCTCTTTCCATGTATGGGCTCTGATAGCTCCCATACGAATTTTTACTTTGTCGAGAAAATTATGTCGACAGGTTTGGACTAACATGGACAATGGCGTGCCAGCGGGGTACATAAGAGAAAGGTTGCGGAACCTTTCAATATATTTTCACACGAGTTCTCCTTTTTTCTGGATCATCAAGAGGAGCTTGTCTATAGTCACCTCAGTATCATCCTCGTAGAATCGAGAGAGGAATTAGGTTTTTAGGTCAACCCAAGAATTGATGGAGCCGCTAGGCAGGCTCCTGAACTAATCAAAGACTATCTGATAGGTAGTAAAAAGTGCATATTTATCACTACATTTATTATCATACTTCCATATTTATTCCTATAATTATGCACTATTACTAATGTTTTATTATTTAATGTGTGCAGGCCTTGAGTAATAAAAAAAATAAAGAAATAAAAGCCCAAAAGAAGCCCAAAAAGCCCATGTCCAAGCCCAATGCAAAAGTTGCAATTACCAAATGCTAAAATTGTAATTACCAAGTGCAAAAGTTACAAATACTAAAAGAAGATGGAAGGGATAGACTTCTACTCAACCCTAAACACTTGCACGACAAGGATAAAGATAAAAGGAAGAGAGTGCAAAGATGAAATTCGTTTTAAAGAGATTTGGATTTAGGGTAACTTGCTTCCCAAGTTATCCCGAATTTTCCAAATAAAGAGCCAGGATGCCAGATCTAAAAGGATAGACCCAGATGGACGGATCAGAGGAGGCCACGCACGAAAGCGCGTGGCGGCCGCGTTTCCGCGGCAATCCAGATAAGGTTGGCCAGCTGCTTTCGTGGAGGAGTCGTACCGGGACTCTACATCTTCCGTCTCCTATAAATACCCCTGCAGAGCAACAGAGAAGGGCGTACAGAGTCCAGTGCAGTACAGAGAAAAATTAGGGTTTTTCTTAGGCTAACTTGTAGATTGTAATTTAGGTTTTATTTTCTTTTTTGTAATTTTTTTTTTATGCAACTAAGAGGAGAGGATACTTTCATGGAGGAAGGAGATTAAGCTTGTACTGAGGTGACATCGGTGTAAGTAATCTTTTCTTCCATTGTTAATTGAATCAACTCAAAGTTTATTTTTGTTCTCTAGTCTTGCAATCCAAGAGAATATGATAGCTTCGAGACTGCTTAGCCGTTGAAGTGCCCTTGATGGCCTATGGTGATGAACAAACCTTCTCTTGCTAGTATAGTTTGTCTTTTATTTTCGTAATGTAGATCGAGAAGGGGGAAGATCCTATACGCCATGCTTGAATGCCTTCAAAGACAAGGTAAGTCGTTGCAACGGATCAAAAGTAAACAGGCCGAAGAGGTAAGTATGTTTTCTTTAGTTTTTAGTTTTCTTTCTTTTATTTTTAGTGTAAATCACCAAATTCCCAATCTTTTTCACACTTCTTCTTTTTCATTGTAAATATCATATCATTGTAAATATTACTTCTAGTTTCTCCATCTTCTTAATCTACCACTTTCTTTCTAACCTGACTTTAACAACTATTAATTCAAACACTTTAGAGAACTTACTAAACAAGCTTCCATCGCTAGTCCCTCCCTGTGGATCACGACCCGCATAGCCACTTGCTATAGCGGTAGTATTGAGTAACTTGCACATCTCTCTTTTAAAGTTTTGAAATTCTGTATTTTGTGTGCAGGTAAAATCTCAATCAAAATTTTGGCGCCGTTGTCGGGGAGGGATGGTAAGTTTCTCTCTAAAAAAAAAACTAATTATTGATTTATTTATTCTTTTTGTTTGCAGGATCAGAGAACAGGAAAACTAACAGCAGCAAAGGACATATAGCAACTCTGTGCCTCTGCCCTCGAAGGCAGAGCAGCAGAGCCTACTACAGAGCCGCGTTTGCGCGGCAATAGCCGTGTTTTCGCGGCCTGTGTAGTTCACTACTCACTCTGTTTTCTGCAGGTTGCTGCAAATTGAAAGATTTGTTTACTGCTCTGTTAACTTTTCTCTGTGATCACCCTACACACTGCTAATTAATTAACAGTAACTTATTTGTTGAAAAAATAAAAAATTAGACTCTTGCATATAGGCACGTGTCTATTTAATTTTTTTTATTTCTGTTGAAGAGTGCTGGAGACAAGGTACGTTCGCATTGCATATAGACTAGGAAGCACCCTTGGCTGATTTACTGCTTTTGAGTGAATATTTGTCTATTGCTTTATACGTGAACCAAATTGACTTAAGGGCTTGTCCTATAAATAAGATAAGGTGGGGAAGTCATTACCCTTCCTTAGCCCACAAACAATCTCCTCACTCACTAACCCAAGCCTAACTAAAAAATGAGTAGACGTTGGCCCTAGGGACATCTCGGACTCAATTAGGAGATTATCCTAAGAAGGAACGGTGTTAGAATTTGACTCCTGCCAAATCAGTGTCTAGGAAGGGGATTGAGGCCGAAAGCCCGAAGATTGGTGGTTATTTAATTAAGGAACGTCTTTGACGGAAACCTCCCACCAATCTTGCCCTGACCTGGCTGATTAGTTTGTGGTCAAAGTCTACATTATACCTCCCGTGGATAGTCTAACCAGTTAGGAGTCGTCTAGGTCATAGGTCTACCCTAACTTAGGTTAGAATTTTTTCTTTTTTGTTTGCTTATTTGTTTGTTTTTTTTTTTGTTTGTGATTTATTGTGTGATATGGCCTATAACAACAATTTTTCCAATTTTCATCCATATTACACACCACCTCTTTTCGGATATTACCAACCCGGCATATCCTAACTTTAACCAACCTAGTATGCCGGAGTGGTCTTATCCGAATGAATATAACTCATGCCCCCCATCTTATGACCATAATTTTCACAACACTTTCAACTCTTCACAGAGTTCATGGGGATTCGCCTCCCCTGAGTCCAATTTTCAACCAACTTGTCCTCCTTATCCACCTTGTCCACAATATTTTCAAGATTCATACTCAGATCCACCAGTTCAAAATAGAAAACCATCTATCTTGGAAATGATGAGAATGCATGAGTCCAAGCAACAATCACCATCAATCTTAGACATAATGATGCGTGAGTCCAAGCAACAATCACAGAATCTGACTGACTCACAATTTCATCACGAGTGTCACAACAAGACTTCATCTTTTCAAGTCCAATCACAACAAAATGATGCACCAATTGACTATGAAAAGATGCTTGAAGTCATGACTCAGGCTAGAATCGCTCGTGATCATGAAATAGATATGATGGTTCAAACTTTACGTTCTCACCGTTCGGCCATTTCTGAGAACCATTCTGTTAGAGCTGAAGAGTCACGTTGCTTTAGAAAATAAGATTCTATTTCAGTACAATCATTTGAACTTGCCCAAACTCCAATTTTTGAAAATGATATTGATAGTTTGGCAAGTTATTCCTTTCCTGAAATAGAACTTAAGCATGAATATGATCCTGACCCTCAACTTGAATATTCAATTCTACTTCCTGATTCAATAATGACTCCGGTATCTTCACCTGATTTCAATTTTCCCGAGTCAGCATTGGATCCTGTGCCAATTCATTATGAAATTGAATCACCCATTTTTGATGATCATATTGAACTTGACCAATTTTATAATTTTGAACGTCCCATGGATAAATTGGCAAGTTCTCATTTTTATGACATTGAACTCAATGAGAAATGTGACCTAGATTCTCAAATCTGTGATCAAGTTCAAATTCTCGAATCAATATTGACTCCTGTTTTGTTACCCGACTTAGGTAATATTTTAGAGTCAGTTTTGATTCCCACACCTATCATTCCTGAACTTGAATCACCAATATTAAGTCACATTCCATTGTGGGAAAATAATTGTGGACTAGAGTTTCAACTTCTTGATTTGGACCCACTTCTTGAACTAAGCTCGACTCCTGAACCCTTACTTGATTTAAGTTACTTTTCTGAGTTGGTATTCGTTCCCGTACTTCTGACGTCCAAGTCAATCATTCCATCTTTTCACACTCCATTTTGGGACAAGGCGGTTGACACAATTGACTCTGAAAATAATTATGAAATTTGAAAATTTGATGGGTGGAATTTTTAAAACATGTTCATACATACATTATTTTAGTGGGTTATACAAGAGAGATTTCTGGTGGGTTCCTCCGAACTCCACAAAAATTCGATTGGGCCGCATTTCGTGGACCAATTAGACCACCACCGGAACCACCACTTTAAAGTAATATTTTCCTTCCCTTTCTTCTTTTTCATGCATACATGCATTCATTCATACATTGAGGACAATGCATGAGATAGGTGGGGGGAAGATTTACTAACATACTAACAATGTTAAAAAAAAAAAGACAATATTTTGATTTATCTTTTGAAAGAAATCTAAGTTAGTCTTAAGAATTAGGAAAATCATGATTAGGATTTCTAAAAACTTGGTCAAAATAAATAAATTGTTGAATTTTTAGGTATAGGAGGAAAAATTGAATAAGTAATTAGTCTTGATTTTTACCTTAATGAAATGTGCATGCCTAATACATTTACATATCTAGGATTCTAAGACAAAGACTCTTGTGCCCTATAAAATAAAAAAAAGGGAAACTCACTGATTAAGCTGGATACATGTGCCTCAAGAAGCATAAGTATTCACGCCTAAAGGTGATTTTATAAATAAAGTCCTTAGTTTTATGGCCTAGTTCACTCGAATCCTTAAGTCCGTGGGGGGTTTTCTCACCCGGTGCCCTAAAACCGACCGGTTTGGGAGCCACCGACTTTAAGTTCGCTACATGGGTGGATTAGAAAGTCTAAGAAAACTAAGAAAAATTACTTATGTACTAACACATCTAATAGTCAATTAGGTAGGTATGAGGGCCTCAAGAAGCCTTCATGCTTACACGAAAGAAAATTAGATGAGTTATACATATTTAAAAAAAAGAAGAAGAAAAAAATAATAATAATAATAAAGAGGCATGAGAGTCCAAGTTAAGGAATTCCTAGTAAAGATTCACAAGGATGCATATGACTTTTGGTAACGAAAAAGACTATACAAAAATTCAGTTTTGATCCTTACCTAAAAAGGATAACAATTTACTATATAAAGACTAAGTTTAAGAATGAATAAGAATGATAATGCTAAAAACTTATAGATTACTTAGTTTCTTCAAATATATTTCAAATATTTTCCTTTTTATGGATTTTGTGGGTGTAATCCGCTGAAAACCCTCACGAGACAACACTCGTCCTCTAGGGTAACCTAGAGGTTTAACGGCTTGTTGGACATGCTAAGTGCAACCGTGATGCCTACGAAAGTGAGTTAGGATAGATTAATTTTTCTTTTCTTTCTGATTTTTATTCGAGGACGAGCAAAAAGATAAGTGTGGGGGTGTGATAGGTAGTAAAAAGTGCATATTTATCACTTCATTTACTATCATATTTCCATATTTATTCCTATAATTATGCACTATTACTAATGTTTTATTATTTAATGTGTGCAGGCCTTAAGTAATAAAAAAATAAAGAAATAAAAGCCCAAAAGAAGCCCAAAAAGCCCATGTCCAAGCCCAATGCAAAAGTTGCAATTACCAAATGCGAAAATTGCAATTACCAAGTGCAAAAGTTGCAAATACTAAAAGAAGAGGGAAGGGATAGACTTCTACTCAACCCTAAACACTTTCAGGACAAGGATAAAGATAAAAGGAGGAGAGTGCAAAGATGAAATTCGTTTTAAAGAGATTTGGATTTAGGGTAACTTGCTTCCCAAGTTATCCCGAATTTTCCAAATAAAGAGCCAGGATGCCAGATCTAAAAGGATAGACCCAGATGGACGGACCAGAGGAGGCCACGCGCGAAAGCGCGTGGCCAGGGACAAAGCTAAGGCCGCGGAAACGCGGCCAAAGCCGCGTTTCCGCGGCAATCCAGATAAGGTTGGCCAGCTGCTTTCGTGGAGGAGTCGTACCGGGACTCTACATCTTCCGTCTCCTATAAATACCCCTGCAGAGCAATAGAGAAGGGCGTACAGAGTCCAGTGTAGTACAGAGAAAAATTAGGGTTTTTCTTAGGCTAACTTGTAGATTATAATTTAGGTTTTATTTTCTTTTTTGTAATTTTTTTTTATGCAACTGAGAGGAGAGGATACTTTTATGGAGGAAGGAGATCAAGCTTGTACTGAGGTGACATCGGTGTAAGTAATCTTTTCTTCCATTGTTAATTGAATCAACTCAAAGTTTATTTTTGTTCTTCTATTCTTGTTTTGTTTTTGTTTCCCTCTGATGTCTTGCAATCCAAGAGAATCTGATAGCTTCGAGACTGCTTAGCCGTTGAAGTGCCCTTGATGGCCTATGGTGATGAACAAACCTTCTCTTGCTAATATAGTTTGTCTTTTATTTTCGTAGTGTAGATCGAGAAGGGGGAAGATCCTATACGCCATGCTTGAATGCCTTCAAAGACAAGGTAAGTCGTTGCAACGGATCAAAAGTAAACAGGCCGAAGAGGTAAGTATGTTTTCTTTAGTTTTTAGTTTTCTTTCTTTTATTTTTAGTGTAAATCACCAAATTCCCAATCTTTTTCACACTTCTTCTTTTTCATTGTAAATATCATATCATTGTAAATATTACTTCTAGTTTCTCCATCTTCTTAATCTACCACTTTCTTTCTAACCTGACTTTAACAACTATTAATTCAAACACTTTAGAGAATTTACTAAACAAGCTTCCATCGCTAGTCCCTCCCTGTGGATCACGACCCGCATAGCCACTTGCTATAGCGGTAGTATTGAGTAACTTGCACATCTCTCTTTTAAAGTTTTGAAATTCTGTATTTTGTGTGCAGGTAAAATCTCAATCACTATCCCCTTAAGGGTGCCAATAAATATCCTAGCCATGATGGTGTCATTATCTATTGCATTATCGGTTTGAGATCGAAAGTAATAGATATGCTGGTTGGGTGAGTTCTTGCCATAGTATGTGTACAATGTAGGTGGCTTGAACTTTGGGGGGTACGGTACCGAATCCCATTCCAGCGGGTAGGGACGAGTTATCCCTATTTACTTCAGTTTGTCCCTCTGGATTATCTCGGCATCGATTAAGGAGCTTTCTTTCGACTTTCCAGTCTTAAGATATTCATTGTTGTTGTGCTCCGCTTCATCGTGATTGGTACCGGTGTCCTTGGTGTTTAGGTTGACCAAGACCTGAGCTAGCATCTGCTGGATGTTTTTCAAGGCTTTTTGCTGAGTCCTGCAAGTCTACTCCTATGCCTCTATTCGCCGATAGAGATCTTCATTGAGATTGTTGTCGACCATGTTGACCGACATCACCCCGTTTGCTCAGAGCTGACGGTAGTGGGGGGAGCATATCTACTGACTTCTCCTTCGTTGTTCGACCATTGAAAAAAGCTTCATAACAGTTCGGTGACATTGCTCTAGAAGAAGAGGATTGTTCATAATTGTAGGGTATCACTACCTAGGGCTGGACCTCGAAAGGCACCTTTGGGTTCAATCAGAACCTAACTTAAGCCCGGGTTATAGTCAGGGTCTGGAGAACTCACTGAGGGTACGCGAACCCCCTATCTTCCTCTTTGATATCTTGTTGGATATCTTTCTCTACTCGTCATATTGATAGAGGCTACAACGAGGTGAGGTTTTTTGGCTTTCTTCTTCTTCCTAGATTTGGATTCTTTGAAGGATGGGGCTGACAAACGGTCTAATACTGACGGTTTATTCATAAGGGGCATTGTGGGGATTGGCCCTAAGCAACAATCAGCGAGATGCACGGTCACCAGTTGACACCCCGCTCGTCCACATCGAGACGGTGAGATGTAAGCTTGCTTTTCAGGACTAGATTTCTACTTGTTACTCAGAAATTCCCACAAATCTGTGTTGACGTGACCCAATCAATCTAACACGGAGACTCGGGGAGGCTGGAAGTTAGCTAAGATGGGCTGAAAAATCTAAGGCTAGCCCTAAACTTAGCCTTTAAGGCTGATTTTCTGGCTGAAGGCATAGCTTCACCACAAGGCGAAGCTATCTGAGCACTTAGTGCTTTAGAACTACTGTACAGTGCTTTCCCTTTAAGCGAAGTAGCTTCGCTGTTAGCACCAGAGGGTGTTGTAACTTGGCCTTTCAGAGCTTTCTCAGCAAAAAATAAAGTTGCTGCAGCTTCGCTGGTAGCACTTAGGAATGCTTTGCCCATAGCTTCGCGGGAGGAGCGAAGTTGAGCCTCGTGAAGGGCTAGAGTAGTCTTACAGTCAGAGACTACTCTAGCTTCTCTCAAAGCTGAAGTGGAGGACCCTTTAGCCTTGCATAAGGCTGAGTTAGATTTTTAATCGGTCACATATATTGCATATTTATTGTCACAATACCATATTTATTATCTAAATAAATTATATTAATAAGTCCTATTTTTTTTTTATAAAATGCATGCCCATTGCTAAAGGATAGGAAAGAGAAATGAGCCCAAAAGCCCATCAAATTCTGATTTAATTCAGAATTAATTCGAAATAAGGAAATCAGGGCTTCATGGCAAATCAGAGAGGTTGAAAATCGGTTAAAACGAATCTTTCTAAATCAAGTGGTTAAAACTAAAGATCAAAGGCTGTTTCGTCAAATCCTGGAGCTGAAACGGGAAAACCAGTAGGAGATAAAGTGAGAACACAAAAAAAAGGAGGTGTATCCCCCCGGCTGTGGCCACTTGGCCACAGCTAGGCCGCGAAAACGCGGCCAAAGTCGCGTCTCTGTGGCCGTTTGATTATTGTTGGGGGAGCGTTTGCTCCCTCTATCTCCGTACGCCCTCCCCCATTTGGGTTTGCCTATAAATACTGTATTTTTCAGAGAAAAAGGGACCAAAAATTTTTTAATGTTTAGGCTCCTTGTTAGATAGTATAGAAGTTGTATCTCTATTTTATAATTTGTAGTTCATTTCAAATACCAGTGAGAGAGAGGAATAGAGTGATTATAATCTGAAGATTGAAGTGACATCAATAAAAGGATCAAGCTTTCTCTTCTTTCACTCCACTTCATGGGTATGTCTTGCTTTATATACATGTATTATTTTTCATCTTTCATGAGCAGCTAAATTTGTTTTTTGGGCTCATTATTGTTCCTCTCTTCGATCTCTCTTCTTTTTGAATGATTTTGATGTAAAGACCCAATGGAATCATATGCATACCTAAACTAAGCCTTTCTTCTTTGAAAGTATTCTTGAAGGCACATGAGGATGGGTCTAGATTTTTAAACTTCTACTTCTTTTAATCTCTTGAACTTGTTTTTATTTCATACTTAAAATACTTGATGATTTAACATTCAATTCAAGATGGTTTCTTAAAGAAAAGAGTTAATTTTTTCAAACTATCTTATTTGCTTTTCTTAAAACTTTCTAAACTCAAGCTTAAGTTTTTACCTATGATCAAGTTGAGGAACTAAGAATTTCAAGAAAAGAACACATCGTTGAGTAGTAAGATAGTGAGCCCAGATCTTCTTCTTATATTAAAAAACAACAAATCACTCTTCAAGCTTTTCAAAAAATCACCTTTTCCAAAGCCTTCTCTAAGTTTGCAATTTTTCTTTTAATCATTTCCCTTCTCTCCATTCTCTTTTTCAATTTATAAAAAAAAAAAAGAAAGACACCAACTTCATTCTTTGTTACTTAACAAAAAATACTGAAAAGCTTCTATCGCATTCCTCCTCATGGACACGACCCTTTAGCCCAAAGCTACACGGTAATTCTTATCACTTTCATTTCACGATCAATTTTTGGCGTCATTGCCGGGAGAGAATGGTGTAATTATTTTCTAACAAGTTTGGTGTCTTATTTCAGGGAGGTCAACATTCAGATTTAGTATTCAAGTTTTGCAGGAGAAGACTTGTTATTCTGTGCTCCTACTCTCGAAAGTAGGAAACAGAATTTCAAGAAATTGCAGTACAAAAGTTGAAATTTTTGTTGGACTGCTAAAAACTTTTTTTTTGCAGGACATATGCTTGCAAAAATAAAGTTTTTGTGTTATTATTCTTGCTATATCTGATATTCACAATCCCTGTTTTTAATCCAACAGTAATCTGAGTGATTGTTAATTGTTTAAAAAAACGTTTAGACTTGCATTCTAGGCATTTGTCTAATTACGTTTATTTTGTAATTACTGTTGAAGATAGCTGGAGACAAGGTACGTATGCATAGCATATAGTTTAGGAAATATTCTTGGGTGATATTTGCTTTTGAATGTTACTTTTCCATATCTTGCACACTTTACACAATCAATTCTAAGGGCAAAACCCAAATCAAGATAAGGTGGGGAAGTCATTACCCTTCCTTAGCTCACAAACCATCTCCAAGAACGCACAACCTAAGCCTAAGTAAAATCTGATAGACATTGGCCTTAGGGACATCTTGAACTCACTAGGAGATTATCCTAAGGGGGAAGGTATTAGAATTTGACTCCTGCCAAATTAGCGTCTAGGAAAGGGAATGAGGGGCGAAACCTCAAAGGCTGGTGGTTTGGCTTAATTAGGCCCGTCGCTTTTGCGCGTATACCTCCCACCAATCTTGCCCTGACCTGGCTGATTAGCTGGTGGTCAAAGTTTGCATTTTATACCTCTGGTGGACAATCAACTAGTTAGGAGTTGTCTAGGTCAAAGTTACCTTAGACTAGGCTTGGTTATTTACATTTATTGACTATTGGTAAACTTTTTTTTTATTGTGTTTGTGTATGAAAGTGTGGTCAAGAGACCCTAATTCATCTAGGTTGACTAGAAACACATCACCACTCAAGTTTGAATCAAGACCAAATTCAGTTATGGCTCAACCAACATCTTTGCAGAATAGGTCCTATCCCATTAGAATCTCATTTCCATCTTGCATCCACCTTCCATCAGTTGGTGAATACAATTTTGAGCTCAAGCCTCAGTTCATCAACACACTCCCCAAGTTTCATGGCTTAGAGTCTGAAGATGTTTATTTCTTCATAAGATAATTTGAGGAAGTATGTCTAATGATGAAAATTTCATACCTTGTAGATGATGTTATTAGGTTGAGATTTGTCCCTTTCGCTCTTAAGGACTTAGCCAAGAAATGGGTTTACAGCTTAGCGGCCGGCTCTATCACATCTTGGGATGATTTCATCAAGGTCTTCTTGAAGAAATTCTATCAAATTCACAAGACCGCTCTCGTTAGGAAAAACATTATGCAGTTCGAGTAAGAACCTAGTGAACCATTTTGGAGGTATTTTGAACGCTTCAAAGACCTCCTTATCTAATGTCCTCATCATGGAATAGAGAAATGGCGACAATGCTAAATTCTTTGTGACGGTTTAGACTATTCTACTAAGACCCTCTTAGAAAGCATGTGCCAAGGGGGATTCTTGCAGAAGGATGAGAATGAAGGATGGAATTATATGAGAATCTAGCTGAAAAGACCATCCAATGGAAACCTACCAGTGAAACTTTGAGGAACTCAAACTCCATCTCTTCAAAAGGAGGTCTCCATATTGAATCATCCATAGCTAACGAGGCTAAGTTAGCAAACCTAGCGAGAAGACTGTAAGTTTTAGAAACTAAGGAACCAAGTCCAGTCAATCAAGTCAGCCCAAACCAATTTCCAACTCCAGGTTGTACTTACTGTCAAGTTATAAATCATGTGTTTGAGGAGTATCCTGTGTTTCAAGCTCAACAACATTTTTCAGAACCGATGAATGCAGCCTTTTCAAGGCCGATCAATAATCCTTATACACCAACATACAATCCTGGCTGGAGAAATCGCTCGAATTTCTCATAGAGCCAAAATAACAATGACCACTCACGGTCAAATCATGCAAGCCACTTCCATCAAGCCAATAATTATTCCAATCATCAACCTAACTTTTTCAATTGCCATCATAATTCTCTCAACCATCCACCTAACTTTTCAAGCTATCAACAAAACTTTCCCAACCAAGCTCCACAATCTTCCTTCCAGAATCCTCAACTAGAAAGGAAAATGACTGACTTTAAGAGAAACATGGAAAGATACATGAAAAACCAAGATTCTCTCATGCAAACTATACAGAGGCAAGAGGTTCAAATGAGCCAATTAGCCACTCCACAGAATGAGAGACAAAAGGGTACCTTGCCTAGTCAGCCAGTAATGAATCCTAGGAATTCTCAATAAGCTCATTTGGTTGAGGATCAATCATTGAATCAATCTAATGTTGTTCATACATTGAGGTTGGGAAAGAAAGTTGATAATCAAGTGTCAACATCATCTAATCCCATTCAGTACAACCACAATCAAGCATCCACCTCATCTAATCTCAATCCTTCCAAATCTGACGAATCTGAAACAGATAAGTCAGCTAGTCAGGTGCACCAGCCTATAGTACCATTTCCTAACAGGCTGAAAAATAACAAGCAAAATCCACACATGGATAAGATAATTGAGATCTTCAATCAAGTGAAGATAAATATGCCACTTCTTGATGCCATCCAACAAGTCCCATCCTATGTTAAGTTTCTTAAGGATATGTACACTAAAAAGAGAAAGACTAATGTACCCAAAAAGGTCTTCTTAACCACTAACATTAGTGAGCTACTGTCGGGTCCGATCCCTGTCAAGTACAAAGATCTAGGTTGTCCCACCATTGGCTGCACCATAGGACAAGCCGAGATTAGTCGTACACTTCTTGACTTAGGGGCAAGTATCAACTTGCTTCCATTCTCAGTTTATCAACAACTCGGGTTGGGCGATCTTAGTCCAACTCGAGTCACTATCCAACTGGCTGACCGTTCAGTAAAAGTTCCAAAAGGAAAAATTAATGATGTCCTTATCCGGGTTGGGGAGTTTATTTACCCCGTTAATTTCATAGTTCTAGAGACAAAACCTGTGTCCAATCCTAGGGCTCAAACTCCTGTTATCATAGGACGACCATTCCTTGCTACTGCCAATACCATCATCAATTGTAGGAATGGGTCCATGAGGTTAACCTTTGGGGATATGACTAGAGAAGTCAATGTCTTCAATCTAGGAAAATAACCCCGTGATATTGAGGACCAAACATTTGAAGTCAACCTCATTGAGAACTTAACAAGTGAACACAGGGAAGAATTGAAACTAGAAACTGAGTGTGACTTCGGGTTAGAGTCTGACGACGTTAATCTTGATCAGGTTGTTGAGTCTGCTCTGAATTGGGCCTCGAACCCTATTTCACCAATTATGGAGCCAACAAATTTGACTCATCCTTCCAGTAAGCCTTTCTTTTCCTTAGAATTGAAAGCCTTACCTGCGCATCTCAAGTACGTCTATCTAGGTGAATTGAATAAGAGACCGTTCCTGTCATCATTACATCCCATTTAAATGACGGGCAAGAAGAAGATCTTAAAGCAATTCTAAGAAAATATAGGGAAGCCATTGGTTGGATTATGACCGATATAAAGGGATTGAATCCAACCATAGGTCAACATCATATTTATCTCAATGAAGATGCAATACCTAAAAGAGACCTGCAGCGTAGGTTAAACCCTATAATGTAAGAGGCTGTTCATGCTGAAATTGTGAAACTCTTAGACAACAGAATAATCTATCCCATTTCTGATAGCCAATGGGCCAGTGTTGTCCACACGGTTCCAAAGAAATCAGGTTTCACCGTAGTGGAAAACGAGAACAAAGAGTTGGTCCAAACTCGACTTCCCATGAAGATTCGAGTTTACATTGACTATAGGAAGCTTAATGCTGCAACTCGTAAGGACCATTTTTCACTTCCCTTCATTGATCAAATGCTTGAACGTTTGGCGGGCCACGAGTATTACTGTTTCTTGAACGGTTACTCGGGGTATAATCAGATTCATATTGCTCCTAAAGACCAAGAAAAGACTACATTCACATGTCCATTTGGGATATTTGCTTATTGTCAAATGCCTTTTGGCTTGTGCAATGCCCCAGCAACGTTTTAACGTTGCATGTTGAGTCTTTTTTCCTGATATGGTAGAACGATTCTTAGAAATCTTCATGGATGATTTCTCTATCTACGGAGATTCGTTCACTCAATGTCTCAACCATTTAAAACTTGTCCTCCAGCGTTGTGCTGAGAAAAATCTGACACTGAACTGGGAGAAATGCCACTTCATGGTAAAACGTTGAGTTGTCTTGGGTCATGAAATCTCTAAGAAAGGAATTGAAGTGGATAGAGCCATGATTGAGGTTATTCTAAGCTTCCCATGCCCAAATGTGTGAAAGATATTCGATCCTTCTTAGGACACGCCAGTTTTTACTGAAAATTTATCAAGCATTTTAGTAAGATTGCTAGGCCCTTTACTAATCTATTAGCTAAGGACGTGTCCTTCACTTTTGATGCTGAATGTATGAATTCTTGGGAGAAGCTTAAGAGAGCTTATTCCTGCACCAATCAAATCTGCACCGGATTAGTCTAAGCTGTTCGAAATCATGTGCGACGCTTCTGATTTTGCCATAGGCGCTGTCCTAGGATAACACATTGATAACAAGCAGCACGTGGTTTACTACTCTAGTAGGACTCTTAGCGATACTCAATTGAACTATACTACTACTGAGAAAGAATTCTTGGCAATAGTGTTTGCCTTAGAGAAATTTCGTCCCTGCCTACTAGGGTCCAAAATCACCATTTTCATCGATTATTTTATGCTTAGGTACCTCATGATGAAGAAGGATGCCAAGGCTGACTCATTCGTTGGATCCTCCTTCTTCAGGAATTCAATCTCGAGATTCGAGATAAGAAAGGTGTAGAAAATATCGTAGCTGACCATCTCTCATGAATCCCAAATTCTCCATGTAACAAATTGCCCGTAAATGAGGACTTTCCTAATGAAAATCTCTTAGCTATCTTTAGGGAACTTTGGTTTGCTGATGTAGTGAATTACTTAGTCACAAATTAAACTCCATCTCATTGGTCTAGAAACGATATATACCGGTTCTTATCTCAAGTCTGATATTTCTTTTGAGAGGAACCGTATCTTTTTAAGTACAGTTCTAACCAAATTATTAGGAGATGCATTCCCGATGAAGAGGTTAAGAGTGTTTTATCCTTTTGTCACGAACTTGCATGCGGTGGACACTTTGGTCCCCGCAAGACTGCTGAAAAAGTGTTACAAAGTGGGTTCTATTGGCCCACTTTATTCAAAGATGCTTATAAATTTTGTAAGACGTGCCCTAGATGCCAGATGGTGGGAAGAATCTCAAAACGAGATATGATGCCCCTCTGCCCAATTCTAGAAATAGAACTCTTTGATGTTTGGGGCATCGATTTTATGGGTCCATTTCCTAACTCATTTGGAAACCAATACATATTGGTTGTTGTGGACTATGTGTCCAAGTGGGTTGAAGACATTCCTAATAGATCTAATGATAACAAAGTTGTCATAAAGTTTTTAAAAGAAAATATTTTCTCACGCTTCGGAACCCCTCGTATTATCATCAGTGATAATGGTACTCACTTTTGCAATAGATCCTTTGAAGCTCTTATGCGGAAGTATGCCATAACTCACAAGTTGTCCACATCTTATAATCCTCAAACCAGTGGGCAGGTTGAGGTCTCTAATAGACAAATCAAGCTTATTTGAAGAAGACTGTGAACCAAAATTGGAAAGATTGGTCCACCAAACTTGTAGACACACTATGGGCCTACAGGACCGCTTTCAAGACGATTCTAGGGATGTCTCTGATTGGTAGTCAAAAGTGCATTTTTATCATAATATTTACCATCACATTTTCATATTTATTCATTTAATTCTGCACATTTATTAATAATTTGTAATTTATTGTGTGTAGGCCTCGAATTATTATTTTAATAATAAATAAAGCTTAATGAAGCCCAAAAGCCCATATTTGAAGCCCAAGAGTCAAAGTGCAAATAGCAGATTGTCAAAGTGCAATTATGCAAGGGCTAAAGTTGCAATTATTAAAGATGAGGGAAGGATAGAATTCTACCCAACCCTAAACTCTTGCAGGATGAGCATAAAAGCCAAAGATAAGAAGGAAATTCGTGGATAAAAGATTTGGGATATTTGAGATCAAGGTAACTTGATTTCTAAGTTATCTCGAAATCCCAAGATGAAGAGTCAGGATCACACTTCCAGAAGCAAACGCCCAGATGAACGGATCGGGAGAGGCCACGCGCCAAAGCGCGTGGCCAGAAGAGCCAGTTTTGCCGCAAAATTGCGGCAAAAACCAGGATTTTGCGGCAATTTAGATGAGATCAGTTTCCAGTTTTTGTGGGCAGGTTTATCCAGGACTCTTCGACCTTCTGCACCTATAAATACCCCCTGCAGTGCAACGTACAGAGTCGTCCAGCATCCAGCAAAGGGCCAAAAGCTAGGGTTTAGGTTTTTCTTCTTCTAGGTTAGATTTTATGTTCGTTTTTCTTTTGTAAAATCTGTAACTGAGAGTGGAGGAAGCTTTCATGGAGGAAGGAGTCCATGCTTGTACTGAGGTGACAGCGGTGTAAGCCAACTCTTCTTCTATTGTTAATGAAATCTGCTTGAGGTTTGTCTTTTTCATTATTCTTGTTTTATTTCTTCGTGTTTTATTCTTGTATTTCTCTGTTCCTGTTTTCTTCCATTGTTTTTCTCTAAATGCCTTGTGAACAATGAGACCCAATTGCATTGAGACTGCCTAGCCAAAGAAGAACCCTTGATGGCTTATGGCGATGAACATCCTATACGCCATACTTACAAGTCTTCCAAGAAAAGGTAAATCATCGCACGGATCAAAGGTAAGCAGGCTGAAGAGGTTTGTACGTGTTATAAGTTTTTCTTTCTTTCCTTCTCTAGTTTAGATCACCATCCACATCTTTCCACAATTCTTTTCTTCACTTCATTGTAAATACTATTCATTGTAAATACCACTGCTAATAATAAAAAGAAAAAAAAAAGATAACTTGCTTAACGCTTCCATCGCAGTCCCTCCCTGAGGATCACGACCCGCATAGCCTTGCTACAGCGAATTAGAATTGAGAACTTGCACTTCCTATTCTTAAAACTAAAATACTATATTTTTGTGTGCAGGAAAATTCAATCAACAGTCTCCTTATAGGTTAGTCTTTGGGAAGGCTTGCCACCTATCCGTTGAGTTAGAGCACCAAGCCTTATGGGCAATCACGCAGTTGAATTTCGGCTTGACTAAGGCCGGTGACCTTCAGAAATTACAAATTTTCAAATTAGAGGAGTTGAGAAATGAGACCTACGAAAATGCTAAGATCACTAAAGATAGAGTTAAGATTTTTCATGATAAACACATCATAAGAAAAACTTTTGTCCCTAGACAAAAAGTCTTACTCTATAATTCTACGCTTCATCTTTTTCCAGGAAAATTAAAATCAAGATGGACTGGGCCATTCATTGTCAAAACCGTGTTTCCACACGGTGATGTAGAGATCAGTGACACCAAAAATGGAAATGACTTTAAGGTAATGGTCAACGCCTTAAACTTTTCTTGGAATCGGCGCCGGTAAATGAAATAGCTATGGGTCTTTTAAACACAGTGTATCGGTGATTTTCCTCTTTTCCATTTATTTCATGCATCTATACATTTCTTTCATACATTGGGGACAATGCATGAGATAAGTGTGGGGAAGGGCTCTAACATGACTAATATAACTAAAAAAAAGAAGAAAACAAAGAAAAAATATATATAAACAAAAGAGAGAAAAAATAAATATATATATATATAAAACTTTTTGAAAGGTAAAAACAATATTTTGATATATTTTTTGTAAGAAATTAAGTCAATTTTAAGGAATAAGAAAATTATAATTAGGATTTCTTATACTTGGTCAAAATAAGATAACTTGTTTGATTTTCAGGGTTAGGAAGAAAATTGATGAAAGTAATTTAGTCTTGATCTTTACCTTGAAGAAATATGCACACTTTATACACTTACACACTTAGGGTTCAAAGACAAAAATCTTATGCCTTATAAAAAAAGATGTGTGTGTGTGTGTGTGTGTGTGTGTGTGTGCAAATCTAATTATTGATTAGCTAGGTGCTTTGGCCTAAGCAAGCCTTGGTATTATGCAAAAGATAATTAGATAAGTTTGAAATATATATATATATATAAATCCTCTGATTAAGCTGGGTATTTGTGCCTCATGAAGCATAAGTATTCATGCCTAAAAGAGGTACATTTTATAAATAAAAACCCTTGTTTGATCGAGTGTTTAAGTCCTTACGGGTGTTTTCTCACCTGATGCCCTAAGACTGTCTGGTCTGGGTGTCACCGACTAAAGGCTCGTTACATGGGCAGATTAGAAAGACTAATGGAATTAGGAATAAATACCACTAAAAATAAATATAAATAAGGCATAGGAGTCATGTTAAAGAACCTTTAGTCAAACTTCACGGTCACGATGGTGCATATGACTCAGGGTAAAGTAATAGACTAGATGAGAAATACAATTTGACTCCTTACTTTGATTGATGACATGTTTTTGAATAGAAACTAAGTTTAGGAATGAAAAGTTTGATATTCCTATAACTTATAGATTACTTGAACTCTTACAAATATACTTCAAATATTTTCTCCTTTCAAAATACTTTTCAAAAATACTAACATTTTTTCTCTTTATGGATTTTGTGGGTGCAATCTACTAAAACCCCTCACGAGATAAAACTCATCCTCTAGGGGTAACCTAGAGATTTAATGGCTTGTTGCACATGCTCAGTGCAATCGAGTGACCTGCGAAAGTGGTTTAATAAATGATTAGGATTAGTTTTGATGTTTTGCTCAAGGGCGAGCAAAAGATAAGTGTGGGGGTGTGATCGGTCACATATATTGCATATTTATTATCACATTATCATGTTTATTATCTAAATAAATTATATTAATAAGTCCTACATCTTTATAAAATGCAGGTCCATTGCTAAAGGATAAGAAAGAGAAACGAGCCCAAAAGCCCTTCAAATTCTGATTTAATTTAGAATTATTTCGAAATTAGGAAATCAGGGCAGGTCATAGCAAATCAGAGAGGTTGAAAACTGGTTAAAATGAATCTTAACAAATCAAGTGGTTAAAGTCAAAGATCAAAGGCTGTTTCCTCAAATCCTGGAGCTGAAACGGGAAAACCAGTAGGAGATAAAGTCAGAACACAAAACAAGGAGGTGTACCCCCCCGACTGTGGCCACCTGGCCACAGCCAGGCCGCGAAAATGCGACCAAAGCCGTATTTTCGTGGTCGTTTAATTATTGTTGGGGGAGCATTTTCTCCCCCTATCTCCGTACGCCCTCCCCCGTTTGGGTTTTGCCTATAAATATTGTATTTTTCAGAGAAAAAGGGACCGAAAATTTAGTTTAAGTTTTTCTCTTTGTTTTTAAGATTTAGGCTCTTTATTAGATAGTATAGAAGTTGTATCTCTATTTTATAATTTGTAGTTCTGTTCAAATATCAGTGAGAGAGAGAGGAATAAAGTGATTGTAATCTGAAGATTGAAGTGACATCAATAAAAGAATCAAGCTTTCTCTTCTTTCACTCCAATTCACGGGTATGTCTTGCTTTATTTACATGTATTATTTTTCATCTTCCATGAGTAGCTAAATTTAGTTTCTGGGCTCACTATTGTTCCTCTCTTCGATCCCTCTTCTTTTTCAATAATTTTGATGTAAAGACCCAATGGAATCATATGCATACCTAAACTAAGCCTTTCTTCTTTGAAAGTGTTCATGAAGGCACATGAGGATGGGTTTGAATTTCTAAACTTCTACTTCTTTTAAAACATCTCTTGAACTTGTTTTTATTTCATACTTAAAATACTTGATGATTTAACATTCAATTCAAGATGTTTTCTTAACGAAAATAGTTAACTTTTTCAAACTATCTTATTTGCTATGCTTAAAACTTTCTAAACTCAAGCTTAAATTTTTGCCTATGATCAAGTTGAGGCACTAAGAATTTCAAGATAAGAACACATTGTTGAGTAGTGAGATAATGAGCCCAGTTCTTCTTCTTATATTAAAAACAACAAATCACTCTTCAAGCTTTTCAAAAATCACCTTTTCCAAAGCCTTATCTAAGTTTGCAATTTTTCTTTTAATCATTTCCCTTCTCTCCATTCTCTTTTTCAATTTATAAAAAAAATAAAGAAAGACATCAACTCCATTCTTTGTTACTTAACAAAAAATACTGAAAAGCTTCTATCACATTCCTCCTCGTGGATACAGGCCAAAGCTACACGGTAATTCTTATCACTTATATTTCACGATCAATTTTTCAATCCAGAGAGCCTTTGAGGTTGGTTTAACTTCGCCCCTAGCCTATAAGTGCTAGAGCGAAGTAGATTCAGTCTCGGTTGAGGCTAAATTAGGCTAGCAGACGGCCTTCTTTGTCCCCTAAAGGACTTGCTTTTGAGCTATGGCTAGAGGAGACCTAGCCATAGAGATCTTCCTGTGCTTGCGTGCACTGGTAGGGTTTGAACCACCCTCGGACAGAAGTTGCTCAATCTTCTCTTGATCAAATTGTATAACCAAGATTTTAGCAGTAGACTCGGGGGGTCTCACCATCGCATTGAGGCATTTTTCTTGTTATTGAAGAAGATCTTCTCTAGCGGAGTCGCCATCTTGTTTTCCATTAAATTGTAATAGGGGAAAACTTACAAAATATTCAATAAGAATTACAAGTAATTAGAAAAATTACAAGAGCTCTCTTCTCTCAGAGTTTCTGAAGAAGTACATAGGTGGAAGTCTGGTAAGCGCGCGATTACTTTTTTCATTGATGATGCAAGTGGTTGAGTCTTCGAGTCTTCTGCTTAAGGATTTTCTTCTTGCCTGGTTCTAAAAATTCTTTAAGGAAGGAAGATCGCTAAGGTATTAGCCCCCTGAAAGAGTGAAGCAAGATTCTCTCAAGGAGCTCGGAAGCTAGAGATTGTTCTCTTCAAAAAGCCTTCTTGGTTTTTAGCTACTTGATGAGGAGAAGTCCAGCCTCTTCTTGAAAATCTCCAGCCAGCCCTTAGCCTGCCTAACAACGGGATATTTATAGGCATTATGGGGTGTAACAATCCCTCCTAAAAATCAGCAGATTGATTTGGTTAATCTGATCTAGCTTCACTCTTGGAGCCAGAATAGCTTCGCGGCAAAGCTAATCATAGCTGGAGCGAAGTTAGAGACCCCTGTACGCAGTTACTTAGCCAGGTGGCTTAGGATTTGTTGCAACAATTCCTTGATTCTCTCCATTAATCAGGAGATTTGACTTGATCCTCTCCAACTGATTGAGGAGTGATAAAATCAAGGCAAATGACTGTCAAATATGTGATAAGGATCACATCAATTTCGTGCTGAGATTTAAATGGTCAAAAATGACCATATAAGCTCGCGACGGAGCTAGCTCACAGCAGAGCTAAGGAAAGATCTTCATGCGAAACTAAGCTCAATGAGCTTTCCGCAAAGCTGGCACTTAGCTCTTATCAGAGATATGCAAAGCTTGCAGCGAAGCTAAAAAATAAGCTTTCAGCGGAGCTAGAAGATGGCTCTCAACTGAGCTATAAAGAGCCTCAGGCGAAGCTAGAAAATATAACTTACAACGAAGCTAGATATTTAGCTTCCTGAATTTTCTTCAGAGGATAATAATTGGCTCACTATCTGTTTTACTAGATCAGTGGAATCCAAATCATCGTCTTGTCCATCAGGGATGGACAGGTCTTCAGCCTGTCTGCGATTTATCTTTTAGAAGTGTCGACAAGTTAGACATCGCTCGAACCATTTGAAGTGCTGCTGGGAATTTGTCTTTTCAGAGTGTCAATAGTACCTTCTTATAAACAATAGAAAAAGGTGACATACCTGTTAAGCTGTGGATTTTATTATTGTAAGCAAACTCCACTTGAAGCAAAACTTTATCCCATGCTCTTGGCTTTTTTCTAAATATGCTCCTCAAAAAATTGCCTAATGTGCAGTTGACAACTTTCGTCTGTCCATCAGTTTGAGGATGTGTCGTGCTACTATATTTCAGAGATATGTCAAATCTTCTCCATAAAGTAGTCCAAAAAGTAGCTAAGAACTTTCTATCTCTATCCGAAATAATATAACTCGACACACCATACAATCTTACAACCTCTTGGAAGAATAACTTGGCCGCATGCGGTGCATCGAAAGTTTTCCGATAAGAAATAAAGTGTGTCATCATGGAGAATCGATCAACTACAATGAAGATGGAAACCACTCCCTTTTATGTGCGAGAAAGTCCCAACACAAAATCCACACTCAGGTCTTCCCAACTGTCTTTGGGGACGGGCAAAGGTGTATACAAACTTGTAATTTAAGCTTGTCCTTTAGCAACTTGACAAATTGGACAACTCCTCACAAATGGTTGTTGGCCCAAAAGGTTACACTCTCCATTTGTTTAAGTTTTGATGATAACAAAACACATAGAAGTTATTTGGTACTAATAAGTTGTTTAGAATGAGTTTCAGGTTAGTACCATTCATGATGGCCTTTCTTAGTTATTGCAAGGTTTATGATGCTAAAAAGGCAAATGGCGCAAGAGGAAGTTTTCATAGAAGAGAAGGCTCTAGCTTGGTATAGTGTGGCTCAGAGACTTCATTGTGGCTCAGAGACTTCCTTTTTTAGTTTTATATTTATAGTTTGTTAAAGAATAGTGAATAGGTTTGAAGCTCAAATTCCCTACACACAAGTTTTTGTGCACATGATTTTTCTAAAAGAAATTTCTCCTATATGCAAAATATTTTTAAATATATTTTATTACTTACAAACTCCATTTTGTATATTATACCAAGTCTTGATCAAAACTATTTTGAAAACTATCAAGATCTTCAAAACATTTTTCAAAATAGTTGTTTTTCGCCTGTTGCGGTCGACCGGGCGGTCGACCGGCTCTGTTTCAGGTCAGAATGGTCGACCGACCGGTCGACCGCACTTCTGACCATTTGGGTGCGTGCATGTGTGCACGTCTCCCGGTCGATCGGGCGGTCGACCGGACACCATTTCGGTCGACCGACCTTCGGCCGACTGAAAGACCCCTAGTCTCTGTTTGTTTCGGTCGACCGAGCGGTCGACCGTGGGCTGGCAACGGCTAAATTTTTTGAAAACCTGGTCGACCGGCCGGTCGACCGAGAGCTAAATTTCAGCCTTAACGGCTAGTTGATTTAAAACGTTTTTAAACATGTGTTTTCTCTCTAAACAAATTTAGGGGATGGTTGTTGGCCCAAAGGCCTTCCACCCTAGTTTTGATGATGATTAACTCATATAGTTATGTTTACTAATAATCTTGTGATTTTAGTTTCAGATCATTAAACAAGATATTAGTTGGTGATTGCTTCAAAAAGAGGAGTTTAGAAGCCTTCACATGGTGATTCCCGTGCCCGAGCATCAAGATCATACTTTTGCACTCGGTGGATCACGTTTGGGATCTAGTCGTCTTGAAGATGGAAGATCGTCAAGAAAACTTAGGTATCCTAGTTTAGTTTAGTGTGTTTAGATCCATTTGTAAAGCTTAGTATAGTTGATATGCTCAAGTGCACAACACACACAAGTTTTGTGTTTTGAATTTGGTTTTCATGAATAGATTGATCAAAACAAATTTACTTTGTTTTATGTATATTAGATGTGCTCTATATACATACATGCTTACATGACTTATACAAACTTATTTTGACTATCTTATTCATGTATTGTAAAATCAAAGTTTGATAAAAAATACATGTTTTAGTTTTTGGTAAAAATGTTAAAACACAAAAATAGTTCATATTGATTGATATTTGAGCCAAACTTTTTATCACATGTTTATATATCAATGCAAAATGATAAAACTATTTTTGGGTACTTTACAAAGAGATAAAAGATTTTTAGAAATATTTTTAACACATGTTTCTGTCCCAGAACAGTGTCTGTCAGGCCAGTTCGGCCGACCGCATGGGTCGACCGAACCATAGGCCGGTCGACCGGTGCGGTCGACCGACGTACACAAGCCTGTGCACGTTTGGCAGCCACAGGGACGGTCGGCCGGGCGACCGATCGGACCTGAGAGCAGTGCTCTCTGTTTGTTTGGGTCGACCGGGCGGTCGACCGGGTTGCCCCAACGGTCACATTTCTGACCGTTGGCGATTGGCCGGGCCGGCCGACCGGTAGCCTGTCAGGCTGCCAGATCAGCCTAATGGCTAGTTTCTGTTTTGGCCTATATAAACCCCAATTCTTTGGGATTTTGGCTAAGATTTTCTGAGCTAATTTTACCCTACTCTCTGATTTTAAAAGAAGTTTTTAAAAGAGTTTAAAGAGCAAAAAGATTCATCTTGTTTGTTTTTAAGTGTCTTGTTATTTTCAAAGAAAACAAGTTTTTGGGAATTGGTTTCCTGCCCTTCATTTCTATATCAATTTGGTATTTTTCCCAAGAGTTTTTCTTTGATCAAAACACTTATTTTTCCACACTTGAGCTATCTTCTATCCTAATCTATTTAGGATCTTTTTGTTTGTAGAAAAGGAGAGATTGTTTGTGGTTGAAAGAGACCACCCATTGTAAACCCTCATTATTTGGTTGCTCCCTCTTTGGTAGAGGTTGAGGTTGTGGATTTGAGGTGATTGGTTTGCTCCATCTTTGATAGAGGTGGAGATTGGTGTTTACTCCCTCTTGGTGAGGTGGAGTTGGTTGTTGGTTTGTATCCCTCAAGTGTGAGGTGGATCGGTTGTTGTTTGGCTAAGAGCCTACCCCTCTGTAAATCACCTAGAGGAGGGGTGAATAGGTGATGGCTAATCTAATGGTCACTTAATGATGAATGATGCAAATAATGCGGAAGCAAAAAGCAATTATGACCTAATTAAAACTTTTACACTAAACACTATGTATAACACAAGAGTGTTGCCGAATTCCCCGTGAAGGGCTCTGGACAAACTCCTCTAGATTCCCCTTGAATGGGTTGAGGTGCCGCGTTGGCTCTCTTGGTTGAATACAAGTGTTAGCAACAATCCCACGCAAGTATATCAATTAAGCACACAATGTATATCTAGCATATAAAGATGAACAATAAACACATGCAAGATATAAAAGAGACAAAGAGAGAGAGAGAGTGAGCAATCGCAAACACAAGGGTATGTTCGAGGTTCGAGCACACTTGCTCTACATCCCCGCCTTCGACACACGAAGAATTTCCACTATGCAAGATCCCAATGGATCTCTCCTCGGTGCCGCAACACCTACAAGCCCTCGGACTCTCTAGTCCCGTACACACCGCAAGCTCACTAGCTCGCCGAGGCCGCACCTCAAACCACCGAGTCCGCAACCGAACTCAAAACAATGCGGACACACATGTCCGCCTCCTCAAAGTAACAAATGAAGTCTTTGGTGATCACAACACTTTAATCACCTAAAAACAATCTCACTACAACACACCTATAGGATGAATAATCAATGGATAGCTCAAGTGTGGTGTGAGAAAAACAAGGATGAGAGTGGTGGAGGAAAACTCAAAGAATCACTTTAAACACACTCTAAATAAAACTCCCTTTAGATTGGAAGTATTAGCTCTCTATTTTGTGGAGAAAAACTCTTCTGAAAGAATAGGAAAAACTGGCTCTAAAGGTCTCCAAAATCTTGGCTCAAAACAATGACCAAACCCCCAAATTTATAGGCCAAAAAAATATAGCCGTTGGGGTCTGTCAGAGCTGCCGGTCGACCCGTGCGGTCGACCGCCAACGGTCAGAAATCCGACCGTTGGAGCCACGGTCGACCGCCTAGGTTGACCGACCCACTGGAGCTAAGAGTCTAACTCTCTGTCGGTCGACCCGTACGGTCGGCCGAACTTTCCAGAGAGCTCTGCTCTCTGGAGCGGTCGACCCGTACGGTCGGCCGTCCTCCAGTACACAAAGGCGTGCACGTCGGTCGACCGGTCCGGTCGGCCGACTCCAGGATTAGTCGACTTATAAAGGCTACTAGTCGACTTATCCGAAGCCTGAAACAGTTTTCTGGGATTAAAAAGTTAGTCTTTTTGGCTCAAATAAAATCCCATAAAATACTTAAAAGTCTACAAAATAGTTTAACCAATATACTTTGATATACAAACATGCTTGCACAAAATCAAGGCATGTTATAAAAGATTGGACTATTTTTGTAACTTGGAAATATTTGGCTCATGATAAAAACTGTTTTTTCAAAACAATATTTTTCCAAAACATGTTTTTCCAAATCTTCATCAAATACAAAAACAAGATATACTTTTAAGGCATAGTGTGCATGGATATGATCCACTACGCAATCATAATGAAATATCTATGTTTTTGGCATTAAGCTCTAAATAAGGTTTTGGTTGAAACATATAACTTTGAATACCAAAAACCAAAACTATGTTTTTTCAAAATGAAAGTCTTTTCTAAATCTGAAAATTCTTTTATGAAAAGACAATTAAATCAAGAGTGTGTGTGTGATATATACTTGAGCAATCCACCAACTATCTATCCTTTACATTTTATCTAAAACAAAAACAAAATCTTATACCTAGACACAAGTCTTCATCTTCTTGAAGTCTTCACTTGAAGGCTTCTCATCTTCTTGACTTGGTCCAAGCTTGATCCAAAAGCTCCTTGGATCTCACCGTGCTAGCTCCAAATCTTGACATTTTATCCTTTGTTGAGCTATGCACCTACTAAGATCTTGATAATGAATCTGTCACTAATTAAACACAAGATCATTAGTAAACATAACTACATGAGTTGATCATCATCAAAACTAGAGTGATGGGCCTTTGGGCCAACAATCTCCCCCTTTTTGATGATGACAAAACTCATGAAGTTATATGCATGGATTAAAGTAAAGCTTCAAAAAAGCTCCCCCTTAACTCATGCATAACAAATAAATGAATAGATATGCAATAAATCTCATAGACATGCATGCAAATGGAGATAAAACAAATCAAATCTTTTGCTCCTAATTGCAAAACAAACAAAACATATATGCATAAACATAAATATTACTCAACATGCATATAAACCTCAAATTCTTCTCCCCCTTTTTGTCAATCATCAACAAAGGGGTAAAAATAAAATCATCAAATTTTTCTCCCCCTTTTTGTCATAAACAAAGAGATCAAAAAAGGGTTAAAGCAAAACAATCAATAATAGGTTATATGCGATATACATTCATGAAGAGGAAGACGCTAAGTTAGCTTCCCTACACATATACATTACATGAAAGAGGGATGACAAGCCCTAATTCACATAACGTATAATATGTAATGCATAAGAGGAGATGTGAAGCTCCCCCTACACACGTGTATCACATAAAGAAGAGTTGTCAAGCTCCTCAATATACAATACACTCAACATGAATCTATATGTAGAAGAGATGTTAAGCTCTCCTTGCATATAGGCAATACAAATCAAAAATTTTGAACTTTCAAACTTTTGAAGTTTTCTTAATAAAACAAATTTGAGATATCTTAGTAAACCAAATTTAAGATATCATATAACAAAATTTTAAAGGTATCAGAGCTCTTGTAAAACAATCAATTTTTTTAAGATACCAAATGTAAATAATCATTATTGTAAAAACATGTTGATACCAATTGAAATTTATAACATTTTTGAAATTGAAGCATATTGATACCAATTTAAAGTAATGATCAATTTTTTATTTTTCACAAACATTGTGCTTTTAAATATGAATACCAATTGTAAAGTAAGCACTAAAATATCATATATATGTATGATAATAGAGATTGTCATTGAAGGCATACATATATATAAACAAAATATGATTATATACAAAAATTTCAATTTAGATACAATTGAAAAGATCCAATGATACCAATTGAAAATAACAATGTAAATCATGTATATAACTCAAAACCTACCTACCATCCCTTGATATGCACAAGGTAAAAGATTTGTCAATTAAGCTTACAAGGCATACACGCCCATCCATCCGCCCATGGATGGTAGGGTTTTCAAAAATAGATTTGAAAAATAAGCTTTGTTTGAAAAACTCTACCAAAAGAAGAACAATTAACTAGTTAAAATAATTTTTGAAAAACTAGTTAAAGATCCTTCAAAAACATGAAATCAAAGCATATGTATTTCATGAATCATACTAAATACATAAAAGTTCAAGCACTCATAGTCCATAAAGCTCAAAATTATCTTGAAAAGTAAAAGATGAGTGTTCAAAGGTTATATAAATAGCATTTTCATGAAAATAGACATTGAAGCTCAAAAAGATCATAGGTCACATTTTTAACAAAACAAAAACATGAAAAATTATTTTTCATTAAAACATTAATCTTCATGGTATATGTATGATTTATCCAAAACTAACAATACACATACATATCCCAAACATAAAAGAGTCTATCAAATGTATTTGCATGAAGGCAAGAGACTCACGGGTATACATGTATATTTATTAGATTTGAATTAAAAATACATATACATGAAGTAAAGTCATAAAATGGGCATAACAAGTATAAATGAAAGAATCATCAAAACTAGACTATGCATATGCAAATAGTGGGTACAAATGAGCATGAAGTTCAATCATATATGAATCAATTGTAATTCACTATTTGTATATGTATACATGCAAGTTTTGATAAAATCTACATTTAAACATGTAAATACCACATGAAGCACACAAAAATATGAACATGCTATATGATATATGAAATTAAAAGCATGTACATAAAGGTAGGAGTTTAGAGATTGTTACCAACTCCAAAGCTCCAAATATGGTGGTTGTCCCACCAAGCTACCTTGATAGTGATGCGTCTAAGATGTGCCCATAAAGTCCATTGCATCCACTACCAAGGCACCAATTCTCTCACGTTTTGTGAGAGCCCTCACCTACATCAAAAGCAAATGGTGGGGGTTTTGGTACCCATATTTTCTTGGGTCCTTTGGAGTTAGTCTTGTAAGGAACCCAAACATTTTTATAATTAGCAAAATTTAAATGATGCATCTTATCAAAACAAAACTTTGCTAAATGGCCTTTGCGGCCACAATGTGTACAATTGTACACCTTAGTATGCTTATGAGTGTGATTGTGATCGTGGCGTGCAACATAAGCAAATGCATGATGAGAGTGATGTGCATGAACATGAGGAGTTTGTTTCTTTGCAAACAAAGACTCCAATTTAGAATGGTTGAATGCACACGAGCTCAAAGTTGAGCTCAAACTATTAATCCTATTTTTCAAACATTTACTTCATTTTGATCAATAGAAGTGGTGGCATGTAAAGCATGATCAAAAGTCTTTTTCTTTTTAGAAACTTTTTCTTGTTCTTTTTCTTTTTCAAAAATTTTTCCTTTCAAACAAGAATTTTCTTGAAAAACAATTTCTTTTTGTTTTTCCACCAAAGCAATTTTATCTTTCAAAATCATATTTCCTTCACATAAATCATTCAATTTAGACATCAAGGAAATATTCTCATTTTTTAAAGTTTCATTTTCTTTTTCTAAACATGCAATGTTACTTCTAAATGTATCATGTTCTACATGCATGCAATCAATGTTCTTTTTCAAATTTTTATTTTCTTTCTTAATCATGTCATACTTTTCAAGCAATAGATGACAAAAAGTAGATAGCTCATCATATGACATGTCTACATCCTCATCCTCAGATTCGGTAGTTACCTCAAGGGGGTTATCCCCTTGGACCATGTAGCACACATTGGAGATGTCGCTTCCAACGTCCGAATCGCTCCCGGCATAATATTGTTCTTTTTCGCCAAGGGAGAGGAGGGTGTTCCACACTACAAAAGCCAAATCAATGTTAGCAACCCTAGATAAGTAATCATCATTTAGGGTAGATCTTAAAGCATGTAGGGCTTTTGTATTAGCCTCAATATTCTTACCATTTAAACAATATGCATTATTAGTTGTGGCAAGATAAACATGATAACCTAGGGTTTTGAGGTATAAGGACATCTTCACCTTCCATATATGGATGTTAAGAACGTCAAACATGGGTGGTGACATGAAGTCCATGGTGTGTGTACAAAATATTGTGATTAGCCTAAAAAATGAGGATTTTTAACTCTAGGTTGTTAGACCCAAATCAGAGTACCAAGCTCTGATACCAATTGTAAATCACCTAGAGGGGGGTGAATAGGTGATGGCTAATCTAATGGTCACTTAATGATGAATGATGCAAATAATGCGGAAGCAAAAATCAATTATGACCTAATTAAAACTTTTACACTAAACACTATGTATAATAGAAGAGTGTTGCCGAATTCCCCGTGAAGGGCTCTGGACAAACTCCTCTAGATTCCCCTTGAATGGGTTGAGGTGCCGCGTTGGCTCTCTTGGTTGAATACAAGTGTTAGCAACAATCCCACGCAAGTATATCAATTAAGCACACAATGTATATCTAGCATATAAAGATGAACAATAAACACATGCAAGATATAAAAGAGACAAAGAGAGAGAGAGAGTGAGCAATCGCAAACACAAGGGTATGTTTCGAGGTTCGAGCACACTTGCTCTACATCCCCGCCTTCGACACACGAAGAATTTCCACTATGCAAGATCCCAATGGATCTCTCCTCGGTGCCGCAACACCTACAAGCCCTCGGACTCTCTAGTCCCGTACACACCGCAAGCTCACTAGCTCGCCGACGCCGCACCTCAAACCACCGAGTCCGCAACCGAACTCAAAACAACGCGGACACACACGTCCGCCTCCTCAAAGTAACAAATGAAGTCTTTGGTGATCACAACACTTTGATCACCTAAAAATAATCTCACTACAATACACCTATAGGATGAATAATCAATGGATAGCTCAAGTGTGGTGTGAGAAAAACAAGGATGAGAGTGGTGTAGGAAAACTCAAAGAATCACTTTAAACACACTCTAAATAAAACTCCCTTTAGATTGGAAGTATTAGCTCTCTATTTTGTGGAGAAAAACTCTTCTGAAAGAATAGGAAAAACTGGCTCTAAAGGTCTCCAAAATCTTGGCTCAAAACAATGACCAAACCCCCAAATTTATAGGCCAGAAAAATATAGCCGTTGGGGTCTGTCAGAGCTGCCGGTCGACCCGTGCGGTCGACCGCCAACGGTCAGAAATCCGACCGTTGGAGCCACGGTCGACCGCCTGGGTTGACCGACCCACTGGAGTTAAGAGTCTAACTCTCTGTCGGTCGACCCGTACGGTCGGCCGAACTTTCCAGAGAGCTCTGCTCTCTGGAGCGGTCGACCCGTACGGTCGGCCGTCCTCCAGTGCACAAAGGCGTGCACGTCGGTCGACCGGTCCGGTCAGCCGACTCCAGGATTAGTCGACTTATAAAGGCTACTAGTCGACTTATCCGAAGCCTGAAACAGTTTTCTGGGATTAAAAAGTTAGTCTTTTTGGCTCAAATAAAATCCCATAAAATACTTAAAAGTCTACAAAAATAGTTTAACCAATATACTTTGATATACAAACATGCTTGCACAAAATCAAGGCATGTTATAAAAGATTAGACTATTTTTGTAACTTGGAAATATTTGGCTCATGATAAAAACTGTTTTTCCAAAACAATATTTTTTCAAAACATGTTTTTTCAAATCTTCATCAAATACAAAAATAAGATATACTTTTAAGGCATAGTGTGTATGGATATGATCCACTACACAATCATAATGAAATATCTATGTTTTTGGCATTAAGCTCTAAATAAGGTTTTGGTTGAAACATATAACTTTGAATACCAAAAACGAAAACTATGTTTTTCCAAAATTAAAGTCTTTTCTAAATCTGAAAATTCTTTTATGAAAAGACAATTAAATCAAGAGTGTGTGTGTGATATATACTTGAGCAATCCACCAACTATCTATCCTTTACATTTTATCTAAAACAAAAACAAAATCTTATACCTAGACACAAGTGATTGATACACAATATTGCATATTTTACCACATAATTCCCATGCATATTGCAAATAAATATATGATTTTTACTCATCTTCTCTATATATTTGCAGGTTCACACTCAAATGAGTGAAAGCCCAATAATCACTTTAATTAGCAATAATTAAAGGGATTAAATCCAAGATTAAAATAAAGCCCAAGATTTGAAATCAGAATCCAGAGAGATCCGTGTAACAACTCAAGATTCTAGAAGGCCACGTGGATAACAACCTCTCAACCAACCTACAACAGAATTCTGTTCCCCAACAGATTCTGTTTTGCCGCAGTTTGCCGCCAAAACGCGGCAGATCCAAGGCCGTTGAGATCCAGATTTTGCGCCAACAGACTAGGCTCTTGAAGCTTCTCTCTCAGCCTATAAATATCTGCACCTGACCTGCGAGAAAAGACTGAATGGAGAAGAGAGGAGAAATTGTTAGTTGTTGTAATTTTCATAGGTTTTTCTCTAGGTTTTAGTTCTTTAGTCCCTCTTCTTCTTCCCTAGAAATCATTGCAAGAGAGAGTTGTAAGAGAGAGAGAGAGCTTGTACATCAAGGAGTGACAACTTGAAGCAATGCAAGGATTCATCCATTCTCTTCATCTCTACTTGAGCTTGGTTCTAATTTAATTGCTTTCTTTACTTGCTTTCTTTACTTTCTTGCAATTTACTTCATGCTTTGCTTTTCTTCATTAATGGCTTGTAGCTAATTTTTCTACCATGTACTAGCTAACTACTAGCCTTGCCATCTTCACTAACTCATGGGTGATTGCTTTAGTTCATCTTGCAAGTTGGATGGTCTTCTCTTCTCCGATGGGTTAAACCACCCTTCATCTACATGAGAAAGTAATTAGATCAACACGCAAGACAAACCTACGCCGATGAAATCAACATGAGGCACGCCTTCACTATCACGGAGTTTAGTAAGTGTTCGTAAGGTAGTAAGGTAAGCTAGTCATGGTTTGCTTCTTCAAGTTTACTTTCTTTTTAGTTGTTAGTCCAAAACCAATCTTGATCTTGATTTCTTTTTACATTTTCCACCATGAATATATCCATCCATTCTTTCGTTTCATTTTCCCATTTGTTTTTATTCTTATAAGCATAGAAGAATTCTCGTTTACTTTCTTCACTACGGACCGTAACGCTTCCATCGCTAGCTCTCGCTGAGAATCGACTCGGTATAGCTCTATGCTATAACGGAGATAGGAAAGGGTATATTGATCTTTGAATACATTTGTGGAGCACTCGAGGTTGTTTCTAAACCTTAACTCTTTCATTTGAATATCTATATTTGTGTGCAAATTAACTCCACAATACAACACCTTTCCCGTCTTAATCAACAAGTCTTCATCTTCTTGAAGTCTTCACTTGAAGGCTTCTCATCTTCTTGACTTGGTCCAAGCTTGATCCAAAAGCTCCTTGGATCACAATGTGCTAGCTCCAAATCTTGACATTTTATCCTTTGTTGTGCTATGCACCTACTAAGATCTTGATAATGAATCTGTCACTAATTAAACACAAGATCATTAGTAAACATAACTACATGAGTTGATCATCATCAAAACTAGAGTGATGGGCCTTTGGGCCAACACCCTCTTGTGTGAGGTGGTGTTTGTATTGAGAGAGGAGTTTGGTACTCCTTGTGTTGTAACAAATCCTCTTCGGTAGAGGTTCCCTCGGTGGGAGATAGTGGATTGGAAATCCTACACGGTGGTGTAGGCGGGGATGTAGAGCTAGGGGCTCGAACCTCGAAACATATCTTATTGTTAGCGTTTGATCCACTTGTCTCTCTAACTCTCTCTCTTTTATTTGTGCAAAGCATCATTCTTAGCATCATATCATATTTGCTTGTGTTATCCTTGCATTGATTCATATTGCTTATTCATTATATGCTTGGATTGCTTGTGTGTGTACCTCACTTATACTTAACCACAAGAGCTTCACATAGCACCTCAACCCATTCAAGGGGAATTAAGAGGAGTTAGTCCAGAGCCCTTCACGGGGAATTCGGCTACACTTGTGTGTTGTATTAAGTGTGTTGCAATAATTTGCATTAGCTTCCGCATTTAGCGCATTAAGTTTCTAGATTAGCAAGTACACCTATTCACCCCCCCCCTCTAGGTGTGCTTTCAAGTGGCATTAGAGCACTTTCAATTGGTATCAGAGCCAACGCTCCTAATACTTAGGCTTAACATCCTAGGAGTGAGATCCATTTGTTTGCTAATCTATTGTTTGCATTTGCTTGTTTGCACACTCATATAGTTTACTATGGACTTCATGACCCCACCTAGTTTTGAGCCTTCCAACATTGTTGTTTGGAAGTATAGGATGTCCATGTACCTACAAACCTTAGGACATAAGGTTCACCTTGCCATTACCAAGGAATCCTTCCTTAGTGATAGCAAGCATATAGGGGCCAATGCACAAGCCCTTGAGGCCATTAGAAGCACGCTACCTAAAGATTATCTTATGCATGTTTCTAATCTTGATTCCGCCTTTGCAGTGTGGAACAAGTTGACAACAACCACCACCTCCAAGCTTCAATTGCAAATCCAACCGGAGGAATCTAGTGGAGAATCCGACTCACAATGCTTGATGGTCCAAGGGAATGACTCCCTTGAGGTACATTCGGAATCTCAACTAGATAGTGATGATTGTGCTAGTTCTTCAAATGATTTTGTTGATCCCCATGCTTTAAATGAAGAACATTCTATTGTTTGTGAAAAATTAATTGAAAAATATAATGTTTTGAAAAAGAAAAGTCTAGGCCTTGAAAATGAAAATAAAAGTTTGCACTCTAAACTTAACAATATTTTGCAAGAGAAGGTTGAGGTCTATAATGAAAGGGATTCATTGAGATCTCAACTAGACCTTGCACTAAAAGAAAATAATTTTTTGAAAAATAAAAATGATTGTGGAAATATTTTGAAGAGAAATGAAAACTTGTCTTCAAAAATTGATTTTGTTTTAAAAGAGAATATTGCTTTGAAAAACAAAATAATTTCTATTTCAAATGATTTAGATGTTTGTTTAAAGAAAAATATTGTTTTGCAAAATAAAATTGATGCACATGTTTGCCATGCTAGGGTAGTATCACACACTTCACCTATTGCATGCCACACTTCTTCTTTGATCAACAATGATATATCCATGCTTAAGAAGAAGGTTGATTGTTTGGGCTCCACTATGAGCCAATGTGCCATGAACCACTCACAGTTGGAAACCTTGGTTCGAAAGAAACAAGTTCCATCCTTTATGCATGCACACCCATCACGGCATACACATGCTCTCACGGACACCATCACACCATGTATGCTCATGTGTACACTTGTACACATTGTGGACGTAAGGGCCACCTTGCTAAATTTTGCTTTGATAGATTACATACTTCAAATTTAGCAACTAAATTTGTTTGGGTTAGAGAAGGTACTAACCCCCATGGACCCAATAAGATATGGGTACCAAAGACCACCCCTAAAATTTTTGACGTAGGTGTGGACTCTCACATGACGTGAGAGTAGTGGTACCTTGGAGTGGATGCGTTCTGTACTTAAAGAAAACTATTTGGATGCATCACTTTCAGGGATGTTTGGTGGAGAGGACCACCATGTTTTGGAGACAAGGAAAGTTGCCTTCTAGGTGTTGGTAACGATTCCTAACTCCTTATTTATTGTTTACATGCTTTTCATATCATATGTTTATAGCATATTTTGATGTTTATTGATCATTATGAAAATGTCATGCTTATTTAGATTCTTGACATACATGTATAGTATTTGAGACACCCATGTTTAATATGGATTATTATTTTGTGTTCTCGTATTTGATTAGCTATCATGTACATCATAAATCTAATAACATGTGGATATTCATAATAATCATGTTTATGTTTATCATGTTGATTTATATCTTTGTTTGATGCTTCATGATTTGAATATTTGTTTAAGTGTCAGTTTTCATTAAGACTAGGATTTATATTTGTGCATATAGTGGGCCACAAATAAATCTATATATGTTTGAGCTTGAATGCTTATTTGAACCCATTAGATGTGCTAGTATAGTCTAGTTTTGATGATTCATGCATTTTAAACTTGTATTCCTATTTTTGGATTTGTTTTTATGTGTATGAGTTTTCATTTCATGTATATGTGTAATTTTGCCAAACTTTAAGATATACATGAATACCCCTTGAGTCATTTGCCTTTCATGCAAATCTATACATATGGACTCAATTGTGTTTAAGGATATGTATGTATACTTTTTGTTGACAAATTATACATATACCTTGAAATGAAATTTGTTTTAATGGAAATTTAATTTTTCATGTTTCCATGTGTTTATTTGTTTAACTTCATGTATATGTCTATTTTATCCAAATTATTATTATACATATACATCCTTTTTGAGCCACGTGCCTTCATGCATATATCTTTGTGGACTCGTTATGTTTGGATATGTATGTATACTTTAGTTTGTATAGGACATACATATACCTTGAAGATTAAATAATTTTGATGATTTTCATTGTTTCAAGGAATTTTGAGCTTAATTGGAAATTTCATAATGCCATGTCACACATTACTTGTACACTCACCATTTTTAAAATATTTCTCATGAGTATGTTTTCATGAGCATGTATGGACTTTATTGAATATTGAGTGTTTTTAAGTGCTATGTGATTTACATGTGTTTTATGAAAATTATTTTTAGTTTATTCCTTACTTGAAGGATTTCGTACTAGTTTAAAAGATTTTCTATTTAACTAGTTACGGTATTCTTCATTTTGGTAGAGTTTTTTAAACAAAGCTTATTTTCAAATCTATTTTGAAAACCCTTACCTTCTATGGGAGGTTGGATGGGAGATCATGTTCATATATGCTTTAAAATGAAAATCATTTAAAACTTGAACCATGATTAGGAGGTAGTTATATGTGATATACACTTGATCTTATTGTTATTTCAATTGGTATCATTGAATTCTTTCAATTGGTATCAATTTTGATCTTTCTTGTATACTCATATATGTTTGTATGTATGTATGATTTCAATTCCAAGAATATCAATTTCAATTGGTATCTATTTTCCATACATATATATGTTTGTGTTTATGCTAAGCTTGAGCTTCAATTTTGTTTCAATTGATTACTTTTAAATTGGTATCAAGCCTACGCATTATTTTAGTTGGTATTTCATAAAGGGGGAGAAAATTTGATTTTGTATTTCAATTGGTATTTGTACTCCCATACTTTATGATTGAAAATTTAAATTTGGTATCATATGTTCAAAATGAAAAACATTTACAATTGGTATCAAAATATTTGTGTTTAGACATTCAAAATTTATTATGTTTAATTTAAATTGGTATCAAGACTTTCATGTGTTTTGCTTAAAATTGGTATCAATATTTTTTTTTTGTTTCCTTTCAATTGGTATCAAGATGCTATTCTTTGACATATTTTCACTTGATATCTTAATTGATTGTCACCCCTAATTGGTTTTGTTTTTTGTTTTAGACAAAAAGGGGGAGAAAAATTTATTGATTTAGTTTTGCATTTAACCCTTTATTGATGATTGATTCTTTGTATTAAAAAGGGTGAGAAAATTTTGTTTTGTTTTGATTGTTTACCCCTTTGTTGATGTTGAGAAAAAGGGGGAGAAAGATTTTGGTTTATATATGCATGTTTATGTTTTGCATATATTAAGTTTAATTTAGTTTAATTTTAATTGGTTTCTAGAGCATGTTTTGTTTTTAAACATTTCATTAGTATCTAGAGCCATTTATTGTTTTGCATAGATATGCATCCATGTTTAATATTCATTGCATATTTTGTTTATTTGTTTATGCATGAGTTAAGGGGGAGCTTCTTTGAAGCTTAACTTTGATCCATGCATATATAACTCCATGAGTTTTGTCATCATCAAAAAGGGGGAGATTGTTGGCCCAAAGGCCTTCCACCCTAGTTTTGATGATGATTAACTCATGTAGTTATGGTTACTAATAATCTTGTGATTTTAGTTTCAGATCATTAAACAAGATATTAGTTGGTGATTGCTTCAAAAAGAGGAGTTTAGAAGCCTTCACATGGTGATTCCCGTGCCCGAGCATCAAGATCATACCTTTGCACTCGATGGATCACTTTTGGGATCGAGTCGTCTTGAAGATGGAAGATCGTCAAGAAGACTTAGGTTTCCTAGTTTAGTTTAGTGTGTTTAGATCCATTTGTAAAGCTTAGTATAGTTGATATGCTCAAGTGCACAACACACACAAGTTTTGTGTTTTGAATTTGGTTTTCATGAATAGATTGATCAAAACAAATTTACTTTGTTTTTATGTATATTAGATGTGCTCTATATACATACATGCTTACATGACTTATACAAACTTATTTTGACTATCTTATTCATGTATTGTAAAATCAAAGTTTGATAAAAAATACATGTTTTGGTTTTTGGTAAAAATGTTAAAACACAAAAATAGTTCATATTGATTGATATTTGAGCCAAACTTTTTATCACATGTTTATATATCAATGCAAAATGATAAAACTATTTTTGAGTATTTTTACAAAGAGATAAAAGATTTTTAGAAATATTTTTAACACATGTTTCTGTCCCAGAACAGTGTCTGTCAGGCCAGTTCGGCCGACCGCATGGGTCGACCGAACCATAGGCCGTTCGACCCGTGCGGTCGACCGACGTGCACAAGCCTGTGCACGTTTGGCAGCCACAGGGACGGTCGGCCGGGCGGCCGACCGGACCTGAGAGCAGTGCTCTCTATTTGTTTGGGTCGACCGGGCGGTCGACCGAGTTGCCCCAACGGTCACATTTCTGACTGTTGGCGGGCGGCCGGGCCGGCCGACCGGTAGCCTGTCAGGCTGCCAGATCAGCCTAACGGCTAGTTTCTGTTTTGGCCTATATAAACCCCAATTCTTTGGGATTTTGGCTAAGATTTTCTGAGCTAATTTTTCCCTACTCTCTGGTTTTAAAAAGAAATTTTTAAAGAGTTTAAAGAGCAAAAAGATTCATCTTGTTTGTTTTTAAGTGTCTTGTTATTTTAAAAGAAAATAAGTTTTTGGGAATTGGTTTCTTGCCCTTCATTTCTATATCAATTTGGTATTTTTCCCAAGAGTTTTTCTTTGATCAAAACACTTGTTTTTCCACACTTGAGCTATCTTCTATCCTAATCTATTTAGGATCTTTTTGTTTGTGGAAAAGGAGAGATTGTTTGTGGTTGAAAGAGACCACCCATTGTAAACCCTCATTATTTGGTTGCTCCCTCTTTGGTAGAGGTTGAGGTTGTGGATTTGAGGTGATTGGTTTGCTCCCTCTTTGATAGAGGTGGAGATTGGTGTTTACTCCCTCTTGGTGAGGTGGAGTTGGTTGTTGGTTTGTATCCCTCAAGTGTGAGGTGGATCGGTTGTTGTTTGGCTAAGGGCCTACCCCTCTTGTGTGAGGTGGTGTTTGTATTGAGAGAGGAGTTTGGTACTCCTTGTGTTGTAACAAATCCTCTTCGGTAGAGGTTCCCTCGGTAGGAGATAGTGGATTGGGAATCCTACACGGTGGTGTAGGCGGGGATGTAGAGCTAGGGGCTCGAACCTCGAAACATATCTTGTTGTTAGCGTTTGATCCACTTGTCTCTCTAACTCTCTCTCTCTCTCTCTCTTTTATTTGTGCAAAGCATCATTCTTAGCATCATATCATATTTGCTTGTGTTTTCCTTGCATTGATTCATATTGCTTATTCATTATATGCTTGGATTGCTTGTGTGTGTGCCTCACTTATACTTAACCACAAGAGCTTCACATAGCACCTCAACCCATTCAAGGGGAATCAAGAGGAGTTAGTCCAGAGCCCTTCACGGGGAATTCAGCTACACTTGTGTGTTGTATTAAGTGTGTTGCAATAATTTGCATTAGCTTCCGCATTTAGCGCATTTAGTTTCTAGATTAGCAAGTACACCTATTCACCCCCCCTCTAGGTGTGTTTTCAAGTGGCATTAGAGCACTTTCAATGGTTTTGGTCAAAAATTTCCTAATTACTTATTATAATAGTTTATTCTTTAATCCCTACCTTAATCCTATAAATAGGGATGATTAGGGTTGAGGTGATTACAACAATCATTTGCAAAAGAATTCAAGTTTAAGGCTTTCAAAAGAAGTTTTTGTTCTCTGTTTTTGTGCTCAAAATTCTCTCTCTTTACTGAAGTTTTTGGTTCAAAACTCTCTTCAATTTCATTTTCTTTTTCACTTACAAAACTTGAGCTTCAATCCTACACATTATTCTATAGGGTTTTTGCAAGGAAAAACGGCTTTTCAAAAGAGGGTTTGTGGTCTTTTGATCACCAAGATATTCTTGTACTTGTGGCTCCACTACCTCTGGACTAGAGGAGTGTGATTGAGGAGTTGGGTACTTCGGTGTGGTTGTAACTCTTTGTGAAAGTTATAGTGGCTGGAAAATCCTTCTGGGTGAAGGCGGGGACGTAGAGCTGGGTGCTCGAACCTCGGAACAAATCTCTGTGTTTGCGATTGGTTTACTTGCTTCATTTACTTGCTTTATATTCATTGCTATATCTATTTGCTTCATATTCATTGCTATATTGTCGATCAATACTCACACAACAAGATTGCATTGCGTACCTCAAACTCTTATCTAGAGGAATCACGAGGAAGGAGTTCAGAGCCCTTCACGGGGTATTCGGCTTCTAGTCTTGTTTTAGGTGATCGTTGCATCATAACTTTTAAATTTGTGCATTGATTAGCATTATCACCTATTCACCCCCCTCTAGGTGATTTCAATTGGTATCAGAGTTAGGACTCTAGTTTTTGGCTTCACATCCTTAGAGAGATCCTAAAATTTGCTAATCACTATTTGCATTTTTTTATTCATACACTAGTAAAGATGACCGACAACATTAAGACCCCTCCCAAATTGATGGACTCAACTTTCTCATATGGAAAGTTAGGATGACTATTTTTCTACAATCTCTAGGAAGTCTAGTTGCTAAGTCCTTGACCAAGCCTTATAGTAGACCCGAAAGTGAGGACACTTGGTTCGAATTCACCTTCAAGGAATATGAGGCTAATTCCTAAGGCTCAAAATGCCCTTATCACAGCTTTGAATGAGGATGATCTAACACGGGTCCATTGCAAATCCGCCTATGAGATTTGGCAACACTTATTGGTCACTCATGAGGGAACATCACAAGTCAAGAGAGCCAAAATAGATCTCTTGCGTTCCCAATATGAAAGTTTTAAAATGCTAGAAGAAGAGTCTATTGATAATATGATTAACAAGTTTACTAAGATTACTAATGCTCTTTCTTCTCTATGTGATGAAATAAGCAACGACCAAAAGGTGCGCAAGGTGATTCGGGCTCTTCCCTCGTCATGGGAAATCAAATCTACCACCTTGAAGGAGTTGAATGACAAGGACGAAATGGAACTCATAAGTCTTATTGGAAACCTTAAGACTCATGAGATGGAGAAGAAGGCTAGAGAAGATGCGGTACCTCAAAAGAAAAAGTCAATAGCTTTCAAGTCTTCCTCTTTCAACTACGATGATGAAGAAGATGAAGAAGATGATGAAGAGCTATCTCTCTTTGTAAGAAATGTAAAGAGATTATACTGCAAGAATAAGCTCAACTATAGAAGACGATGGGAAGGGAAGGAGGAGAAAAGGATCATATGCTACAACTGTCGGAAACCCGGACACATCATGGCCAATTGTCCAGATTTCAAGAAAAAGATGATCTCCTCCTTGAAGCAAAAGAGGCCGGTTGAAAAGAAGGTATACAAAGCCACTTGGGATTCAGAAAGTGAATCCGAAGATGAAGTCGACACGGCAAATATGTGTTTCATGGCAAACACACCCAAGGTAACTACTCAACCAATTGATGATGAAAATGAAATAAGTAGAGAAATGTTAGAACATGCTTTTGTTAAACTTTCTAAAAGTTTTGATGATAAAAAGGTAGAATGTTCTAAATTGAAAAAGGAAATTGAGATGCTTAAAAATCAACTTGCAATTTCTTCAAAAGAAAAGGATGAACTTTCTTCAAATCTTATTTCAACAAAAAGAGAGTTTGATACTTATAGAGTTGCTTGTAAAGCTAAATTTTCAAAAATTGATGAAAATGAATTATCCTTGTTAAAAACTAAAATCAATGATTTTGGAAATGTTTTAAAAGTATGTGCTTTTAACACTACTAAATTAGAAGAAATGTTTTCTAAGAAGCATATGCACACTCCACATGCTAAAAATGATAAAACAACTCATGCTAAAAATTCTCATGCTCACACATCTCATGTCACTCATGTTAAAACTACTCATGCTCATAATTCACATGTTCGAAAACCACATGCTCATTATGCATTTAAATATGGAAGAATTTATAGATGCACTTTTTGTGGCCGGAATGGCCATTTAGCTAAATTTTGCTATAATCATATAAATACTACAAATAATCTTGTGTGGGTTTGAGACACTAACTCTTTAGGACCCAAAAAAATATGGGTACCAAAATTAAGTCTTAAATTATTTGATATAGGTACACACCAAGGCTCCAAGACGTAAGGAGCGGTGGCACCTTGATAGTGGTTGTTCAAGGCAAATGACATGGGATATCAACAACTTCACAACCCTATCAAGGCACGATGAAGGTGGCACCGTCACCTTTGGAGATGACTCCAAAGGCACTATCATCGGTATAGGTAACATTAAGATTGGTGCATCTCCTTTAATAGAAAATGTTGTTCTTGTTGATGGGCTTAAACATAACTTGCTTAGTATAAGTCAATTATGTGATCGTGGTCTCAAAGTTGTGTTTAATGAATCTTCTTGCAAAATTTTTTATTGTAAAACCAATGATTGTATTCTCACCGGATTTCGTGAAAATAATGTCTATATTATTGACATGCTCAATTTGGATTGTTCTACTAAATGTTTGAATGCTTTTGATGAGATTTCATGGCTTTGGCATAGAAGATTAGGACATGCATCTTTTGATCATCTTGCTAGAATTAATTCTAAGGAATTGGTGAAAGGTATTCCTTACTTGAAGTTTGAAAAAGACCGCATTTGTGGTGCGTGCCAACTTGGGAAACAAACCAAGTCTTCCTTCAAACCAATCAAGGATATCATGTCAACTAGGCCATTAGAATTGATTCATATGGATCTTTTTGGACCAACTAAAACTAAAAGCTTAAATGGAAGTAAATATGTTTTTGTTTTAGTTGATGATTTTTCTCGCTTCACTTGGGTTTTCTTTTTGGAACACAAAGATCAAACTTTTTTGCATTTTAAGATTTTTCGAAAGAGGGTTGAAAAAGAAAAAGGATTTTCGATTTTAAGAATAAAAAGTGATAGAGGTGGTGAGTTTGTTAACCAACTCTTCATGACTTATTATGATGAAAAGGGAATTAAGCATGAAATGTCATGTCCTAGAACTCCACAACAAAATGGAGTAGTAGAAAGGAAGAATAGAACTCTTCAAGAAATGGCTAGGACTATGATAAGTGAATATGGGCTCCCTCAATATTATGGGCCGAGGCTGTAAACACCGCATGCTACATATCAAACCGTATTTATTTGTGTAAAAATAATTTCAAAACCTCTTTTGAAATTTATCACTTAAGAAAATCAAATGTTTCATACTTTAAAGTTTTTGGATGCAAGTGTTTTGTTTTGAATACTAAAGATAATTTGGGTAAATTTGATGCTAAGGCTTATGAAGCAATATTTGTTGGATTTTCTAGTACTAGCAAAGTTTATAGAGTATTCAATAAATCTTCTCATACTATTGAAGAATCTATGCATGTTAAATTTGAAGAATCTAATATTATTGTTGAGAATATTGTAGAGATTGACTCATTAGGTGAGGACATGGAGAAAATATCCTTGAAGGACTCACCCACTCAAGAAGAAAAGCAAGAACCCATTGGTGAAGTTCAAAAGGATGAAGTGGAAGACTCTCAACCACTTCCTAAAGATTGGAGATATGCTACAAATCATCCCAAAGATCTTATCATAGGTGATATATCAAAAGGGGTAACCACTCGCTCCAAACTCCATGATTTGTGTGGTAATTTTGCATTCATATCTCATTTTGAACCCAAAAACATCCTCGAAGCCGAGGGTGACTCATATTGGTTGCTAGCTATGCAAGAAGAGCTCAATCAATTTGAGCGCAACCAAGTTTGGCACCTTATTCCTAGACCTCACGATAGACCAATAATTGGTACTAAGTGGATTTTTATGAACAAGTTGGATGATTCAGGAAATGTTATTAGGAATAAGGCTAGGTTAGTGGCCCAAGGTTACACTCAAGTTGAAGGAATCGACTTTGATGAGACATTTGCACCCGTAGCACGGCTTGAAGCCATACGGATTACACTAGCTTATGCATCTTTTAAAAACTTTAAACTTTTTCAAATGGATGTAAAAAGTACATTTTTAAATGGTTTTATTAATGAAAAAGTTTATGTTGAACAACCTCCTGGTTTTGTAGATCATGTCCATCCTAATTTTGTTTTCAAGTTAGATAAAGCATTGTATGGTTTAAAATAAGCTCCAAGAGCTTGGTATGAAAGGCTTTCTAGTTTTCTTCTTTCAAATGATTTTGTTAAAGGCAAAGTAGACACAACATTATTTACTAAGCATGTTGATAGTGACATTCTTATGGTGCAAATATATGTTGATGATATAATTTTTGGTTCTACTAATGAGTTTCTTTGCAAGGAGTTTGAACAGTGTATGCAACGTGAATTTGAGATGTCATTAATGGGTGAATTAAATTATTTTCTTGGACTCCAAATCAAGCGAATGCATGATGGAATTTTCATATGTCAAGCCAAGTACTCCAAGGAACTCATCAAGAAATTTGGACTTGAAGGTTCAAAAATTTGCAACACTCCCATGGCAACTACCACCAAGCTTGATAAGGATGACCAAGGTAAATGTGTTGATATTAAATTATATAGAAGCATGATTGGTAGTTTGTTGTATTTAATGGCTAGTAGGCCGGATATTATGTTTAGTGTGTGTCTTTGTGTAGATTCCAATCGTGTCCTAAAGAATCTCATTTAATTGCGGTAAAACGCATTATTCGTTATATTAAGGGCACTATTAGAATGGGTCTATGGTATCCGAAAACCGGAGATTTCTCAATGACGAGTTTTTTGGATGCCGACTATGTGAGTTGTAGAGTGGATAGAAAGAGTACTAGTGGAACATGTCAATTTCTTGGTAATTGTCTTGTTTCATGGTCTTCCAAGAAACAAGATTTGGTAGCCCTCTCAACCGCCGAGGGGAGTATGTTGCGGCGGGGGCTTGTTGTGCACAAGTCCTTTGGATGAAACATACTCTCCTTGATTATGATTTGCATTATGACCATATAAAAATATTTTGTGATAATACTAGTACTATTCATATGACTAAGAATGCAAATCAACATGGTAAGACCAAGCACATTGAGATTAGATATCACTTTCTTAGATATCATTTTGAAAAAGGTGATATTGAGATTGATTATGTTTTTTCCGATTTGCAACTTGCCGATATTTTCACTAAACCACTTGACTATAATAGATTTTCTTTTATATGTGGTGAACTTAATGTTTGTGTTATTGAATAAGTAAGTTTTCTTGCTAATTTATCCCTTTTTGATGTATGACAAAAAGGGGGAGAAATATGTTTTATTGATTTGGTGTTTTATTGATGGTTTACATGTTTTCAGCATTTTTTTATCATAATGAATTGTGTTATACTTGTTTAAATAGAGCATTATTTGAGGGGGAGTTTTACCTCTCTCTTTTATATCTTGTAAAATAGCCTATATGTTTTGTCATCATCAAAAAGGAGGAGATTGTTGGCCCAAAAGGTTACACTCTCCATTTGTTTATGTCTTGATGATAACAAAACACATAAAAGCTATTTGGTACTAATAAGTTGTTTAGAATGAGTTTCAGGTTAGTACCATTCATGATGGTCTTTCTTAGCTATTGCAAGGTTTATGATGCTAAAAAGGCAAATGGCGCAAGAGGAAGTTTTCATAAAAGAGAAGGCTCTAACTTGGTATAGCGTGGCTCAGACACTTCATTGTGGCTCAGAGACTTCATTTTTTAGTTTTATATTTATAGTTTGTTAAAGAATAGTGAATAGGTTTGAAGCTCAAAATTCCCTACACACAGGTTTTTGTGCACATGATTTTTCTAAAAGAAATTTCTCCTATATGCAAAATATTTTTAAATATATTTTATTACTTACAAACTCTATTTTGTATATTATACCAAGTCTTGATCAAAACTATTTTGAAAACTATCAAGATCTTCAAAACATTGTTCAAAATAGTTGTTTTTGGCCTGTTGCGGTCGACCGGGCGGTCAACCGGCTCTGTTTCAGGTCAGAACGGTCGACCGACCGGTTGACCGCACTTCTGACCGTTTGGGTGCGTGCATGTGTGCACGTCTCCCGGTCGACCGAGCAGTCGACCGGACCCCATTTCGGTCGACCGACCTTCGGCCGACTGAAAGTCCCCTAGTCTCTGTTTGTTTCGGTCGACCTAGCGGTCGACCGTGGGCTGGCAACGGCTAAATTTTTTGAAAACCCAGTCGACCGGCCGGTCGACCGAGAGCTAGATTTCAGCCATAACGGCTAGTTGATTTAACACGTTTTTAAACATGGTTTTCTCTCTAAACGAATTTAGGGGATGGTTTTTGGTCAAAAATTTCCTAATTACTTATTATAATAGTTTATTCTTTAATCCCTACCTTAATCCTATAAATAGGAATGATTAGGGTTGAGGTGATTACAACAATCATTTGCAAAAGAATTCAAGTTTAAGGCTTTCAAAAGAAGTTTTTGTTCTCTATTTTTGTGCTCAAAATTCTCTCTCTTTACTGAAGTTTTTGGTTCAAAACTCTCTTAAATTTTATTTTCTTTTTCACTTACAAAACTTGAGCTTCAATCCTACACATTATTCTATAGGGTTTTTGTAAGGGAAAAAGGCTTATCAAAAGAGGGTTTGTGGTCTTTTGATCACCAAGATATTCTTGTACTTGTGGCTCCACTACCTCTGGACTAGAGGAGTGTGATTGAGGAGTTGGATACTCCGGTGTGGTTGTAACTCTTTGTGAAAGTTATAGTGGTTGGAAAATCCTTCTGGGTGAAGGCGGGGACGTAGAGCTGGGTGCTCGAACCTCGGAACAAATCTATGTGTTTGCAATTAGTTTACTTGCTTCATTTACTTGCTTTATATTCATTGCTATATCTACTTGCTTCATATTCATTGCTATATTGTCGATCAATACTCACACAACAAGATTGCATTGTGCACCTCAAACTCTTATCTAGAGGAATCACGAGGAAGGAGTTCAAAGCCCTTCACGGGGTATTCGGCTTCTAGTCTTATTTCGGGTGATCGTTGCATCATAACTTTTAAATTTGTGCATTGATTAGCATTATCACCTATTCACCCCCCCCCCCCTCTAGGTGATTTCAATGGTAGCTACATCTATAATTGAAGCCAATACTATCTCTTTTCAAGACTAGTTGTAAACTTGTCTCTTCTAAAGTGCCCTGCAAGCCCGCCTCCATATAGGTCTCTAATAACTCTCTCTCAAAGAAGTCCTTGCTACACATAACCTATTTTTTTAGAAGAAATCCGTCCAAGATATGGAAATCTTTCGTGGGCTGTCGTGACAAACACTTCTCCCAAATCTTAGTAATGTCTTTGTCTTCTTTATATGACTCCTTCAAAAGTTTGAACCCAATGACTTCACTTTGCAAAGAGATCAATAGTGAAACTTTTTGACTCAATGCATCAAAAACTTTTTTATCTACATCAGATTTGTGATGAATCACAAAGTTAAACTGCTCAAAGTAGAATACCCACCTTGCATGCATCTTGTTAATGTGCTTCGGGTTCTTGAAGCGTTGGAGTGATTAATGATCCGAAAATAATACAAAGTCACTCGCTATAAGATAGCTCTCCCATGTTTTCAATGAACAGTGGCACCGCATACAATTCTTGCTCATAGGCAGACCACTTTTATCGTACCTCATTTAACTTTTCACTGATAAGGGAAATAGTTCTTTTTTTTTGTGAGACTGCTCAAATGCCCACTCCACAAGCATCACACTCTAGCTCAAATACTTCCACGAAATTTGAAAAAGCTAAGATAGTGGTATTAGTAAGCTTCTCATTTGTGAGTTCAAAAGCTCTCCCGGCTTTGTCTGTCCGAACAAAAGGGCCCTTCTTCTTTAAACAATCTGTTATAGGTGCTACCAAGCTACTGAAGTTGCGGATGTATCACCGGTAGAAGTAGCAAGGTCATGAAAGCTTCTTACTTCAGTAGCACTCTTGGGTGTGGCCAATCTCGGATTGCCCACACTTTCTCCGCGCCTACATAGACCCTTATGAACTGACAACAAACCCCAAAGTATCAGGCTCGTAGTCAAAAAGCTGCACTTTTTTAGGTTGATGTACAATTCATTTGCTTGAAGAACTGTGAACACGTCTCGTAGATGTTTGGCCTCACTAACATTGTAAATGAGGATGTCATCAAAGTAGACAACCATGAATTTATCCAAGAAATAAGCACTTGATTCATCAGTCTCATGAAAGTGCTCGGTGCACTGGATAGCCCAAAGGGCATGACCATCTCACCCTTCCGGAGTCTTGAATGTCATCTTCCACTCATCTCCCAGCTTAAATGTGGATTTGGTGGTACCTGCTTCTCAGATCAATCTTCGAAAATATGCACGATCCTCCTAATCGATCTAACATATCATCAAGATGAGGTATTGGAATCTTGTTGATGGCTCAGTTGGTCCACACACATGTGCCAACTCCCATCTTTCTTTGGCGTCAGAAAAGCTGATATCACACAAGGACTCATGCTCTCTCTAATGTGCCCCTTGAGGATCAGTTCTTGGACCTTCTCCCTCAGAATATCACTTTCCTTTGGATTCATCCGGTAATGCGGGAGGTTGGATAGACTTGCTCCAGGGATAAGATCAATATGGTGCTAGATATCCCTCATGGGTGGTAACTCATCCGGGATCTCATCATGAACTACTCTTTCGAACTCCTTCAACATTGGCTTCATCTTCTCAGGAACTTTATTTGATGGACCTCCTTCTCCATTGACCACCAAAGCAAATTGTTGCTTCGTCTCCTTGACTCTACCAAGAATTCACCTTGGTTGCAAATAAAGATGAACTTTGGCTTCTCTTTTTTAATCGGCTTCATAGGTGAAATAGGCTTCATGGCGATTCTCTTGCCCTCTCAAGTGAACATGTAGATGTTCCTCTTGCTTGATGGGTAGCATCGACGTCATGTTGTCATGGTCTCCCCAAAAGCATATGACATGCATCTGGTTATAAAATGAAAGAGCAAGGAATTACCGTGTAGCTTTGGGCTAACGGGTCGTATCCACGAGGAGGAATGCGATGAAAGCTTTTCGGTGTTTTGTTTAGAAAGCTAATAATGGTGCTAGTTTTTTAGTTGAAAAGATAATAGAGAGAAGGGAAATGATTAAAAGAAAATTTGCAAATTTGGAGAAGGCTTTAGAAAAGGTGATTTAAAAAGCTTTGAAAAGTGATTTGTTGTTTTTAATATAAGAAGGAGAAGATCTGGGCTTACTAATTTTTTTACTCAACTATGTACTTATCTCAAGAACATTTGGGTGCATCACTTTTATCATAAGTAAAAACCTTTAGTTTCTTTTAATATCCAAGTAAAACAAATAAGATGGTAAATCTTAAGCCCTTTCGTTACAAATCATTAAAAAGAGAATGTTAAACCATCAAGCGCGAAGAAGCAAGTATGGAATAAAAACAGTTCAAAAAGATTTGTGCTTTGAAAGTCCAAGTTTAAAATAAAGACATCCTCATGTGCTTTCAAGAACGAAGTTTAACTAAGATACTTTCTGATTCAAAAAATGTTGCTTTCATGAAAATCAGTCAAGAGAGAGGTGATAAAAGAGATCAATTAGTGAGCCTAGAAAATGATTTAGCTACTCATTATTAACTGAAAACAAACAAGAGAATGACAATTAAACATAAACATACTGAATTCGAGTTCAGTTGAATAAGCAAGTAGAAGCTCCTTTGATTGTCACTTTAAAAGACGAATTATACACTCAATTCCACTCCTCTCTTTACTGGTCTAAACTAAAAATAAATAAATAAGAGATACAACTTTTTCGAACTATCTAACAATGCTCCTAAAATCCTAAAGAATAAACAAAAATTCTAATCCTAGTCTTCGCTCCTTTCTTCTCTGTTAAAAATGATATTTATAGGGCAAAACCAGAGGGGAGAGGTTGTAGGAAGATTGGGGCAGCAAACGCTCCCCCAACAGATTTAACAAGGCCACGGAAACGCGGCTAGGGCTGTGTTTCCGCGGCCTTGGTGTGGCCAGGTGGCCATACCCAAATAGTGGAAATCTCCGATTTGGTGATTCTCCCATATCTTCTGCTGGTTTTCTCGTTTTAGCTCCAGGATTTGACAAAACAGCCTTTGATTGGAGTTAAGAAATTACCGTGTAGCTTGTGGCTAACAGGTCGTGTCCACGAGGAGGAATGCGATGAAAGCTTTTTGGTGTTTTGTTGAGAAAGCTAAGAATGGTGCTAGTTTTTTAATTGAAAAGAGAATGGAGAGAAGGGAAATGATTAAAAGAGAAATTACAACTTTGAAGAAAGCTTTAGAGAAGGTGATTTAAAAAAAAACTTTTAAAATTGTTTGGTTGTTTTAAATATAAGAAGGAGAAGATCTGGGCTCACTAATTTTATTTACTGCACTACTTATCTCAAGAATATTTTTAGTGCATCACTTTTATCATAGGCAAAAGAGCTTAATTTCTTTTACTGTTCAAGTAAAACAAATGAGATGATTTCGGATCAAATCTTGAGATCTTTCTTAACACAACATTAAAATAGAATGTTAAACCATCAAGCGCGAGGAAGCAAGTATGGAATAAAAATGATTTAACAATAGTTGTGCCTTGAAAATCTAAGTTTTAAAAGAAGAGCATCATCATGAGCTTTCAAGAATAAAATTTAACTTTAGGCATTATGATTCAAGAGAGTTCTTCCATCAAATTCAATCGAGAGAGAGGAGGTAGAAAACATCAATTAGTGAGCCCAAAAAATGATTTAGCTACTCATTATGAAATGAAAACAAACAAGAAATTGACAATTAAACACAAACATACCGAATTCAAGTTGAGTTGGAATGGCAAGTAGAAGCTCCTTTGATTGTCACTTCAAAGACGAATTACACACTTAATTCCACTCTTCTCTCTTTTCTGGTCTAAACTAAAAAAAGAATAAAGAGGAGATACAACTTCTCCAAGCTATCTAACAATGTTCCTAAACCCTAAAAATGAGCAATAAATTTAATTCTATTCCTCGCTAAATTTTCAGTACAAAACCCTGCCTTTTATAGGCAAAAACCAGAGGGAAGAGAGTGAGGAGATAAGGGAAGCAAACACTCCCCTTATCTCCACCAACAAGCCGCAGATCCGCGGCTTGGGCCGCGAATCCGCGACCTGGATGTGGCTAATTGGCCACATCCAGGTGGAGAAGTGGTTGGCGTGGATTTGGACTCCCTTTTGTCTTGCTGGTTTCACTGTTGCAACTCCCAGATTTGAAGAAACGATCTTTGATTTGCTGGCTTCAACCGTTTGATTCAGAAAGATTCATTTTAACCGGTTTTCAACCTCTCTGATTTGCTAAGATCTGCCCTGATTCCCTGATTTCGAATTTATTCTGAATTAAATGGGCTTTTGGGCTCGTTTCTCTGGCCTATCCTTTAGCAATGGGCCTGCATTTTATAAAGAACAATAGGACTTATTAATATGATTTATTTAGATAACAAGCATGGAAATGTGACAATATGTATGCATTATATGTGACCGATCACACCCCCACACTTATCTTTTGCTCGCCCTCGAGCAAAATATCAAAACTAATCTTAATCAATTATTAAACCACTTTCGCAGGTCACTCGATTGCACTGAGCATGTGCAACAAGCCGTTAAACCTCTAGGTTACCCCTAGAGGACGAGTTTTATCTCGTGAGGGTTTTCCGTGGATTGCACCGACAAAATCCATAAAGAAAGAGAAAAAAGTTAATGTTTTTGAAAAGCATTTTGAAAAAAGAAAATATTTGAAGTATATTTGTGAGAATTTAAGTAATTTATAAGTTATAGAAATATCAAATTTTTCATTCCTAAACTTAATCTCTATTCAAAAACATGTCATCAATCAAAGTAAGGAGTCAAATTATTTTTCTCATCTAGTCTATTACTTTATCCTGAGTCATATGCACTATCGTGATGTGAAGTTTGACTAAGGGTTCTTTAGCATTAACTCCTATGCCTTATTTACATTTATTATTGGTGGTATTTATTCCTCAATTCCATTAGGTTTTCTAATCTGCCCATGTAACGAGCTTTTAGTCAGTGACACCCAAAGCAGACAGTTTTAGGGCACCGGTGATAAAACACCCCTAAGGACTTAAACACTCGAGCAGACACGGCCACGAAACTAAGGTTTTTATTTATAAAATGTACCCCTTTTAGGCGTGAATACTTATGCTTCATGATACACAAATACCCAGCTTAATCAGAGGATTTATATATATATGTATATTTTCAAACTTATCTAATTATCTTTTGCATAAACACCAAGGCTTGCTTAGGCCAAAGCACCTAGCTAATCAATAATTAGATTTGTTTATTTATTTTATATTTTTTCATATAGTTTTTTTTCTTTTTTTTATAAGGCATAAGAGTCTTTGTTTTTGAACCCTAAGTGTGTAAGTGTTTAAAGTGTGCACATTTCATCAAGGTAAAGATCAAGACTAAATTACTTTCACAAATTTTCTTCCTAACCCTAAAAATCAAATAAGTCATCTTATTTTGACCAAGTATAAGAAATCCTAATTATGATTTTCCTATTCCTTAAAATTGACTTAATTTCTTACAAAAAATATATCAAAATATTGTTCTTTCCTTTCAAAAAGTTATATATATATATATATATATATATATATATATATATATTTCTTTTTTTTATAGTTAAATTAGTCATGTTAGAACCCTCCCCCACACTTATCTCATGTATTGTCCCCAATGTATGAAAGAAGTGTATAGATGCATGAAAAGAAATGTAAAAGAGGTGCAAATATTATATAAAAATAGGTACAATATCAAGTTTCTCCCACACCTAGAATTTTTTCAGTCTCATCCCTCTAGCTCTCTTCCCATCATTCCAATGGGTCCTCTTTAAAGGGCATAGTGGGGAGGCCAATTTTTTTGTCATTTTAGCTCTCTTTTTCCCCAGTCTCACCTTCTTTAGGTATTTCTTCCTCATATGACTACATGCATTATTCAAAAATTGATCCCCACCACACTTCTCAGTTGGAACTTCTTCATTATGAATGCCTAAGAATTCTAACTCAGTTCCATATATCTCCTCAAAACTTAGGTCAACACTTTCCCCTGGAGATGTGTAATTAACCAAAATATCCCTAGTTGGTTCATCCAAATACATGAGTTCTTCTTCGAAGAGGTTTTTAAAGAGTATGTCAATCGGAGGTTCTTGAATTATATTCTCATGCGATAGATTATTGGTTAGCTCATCGAAAGTGAAGATATTCAAATCAAATTTCCTTTTTTAAAGGATACTCTGACATTAGGATCTCCGACATATGACTTCTCATCAAGTTAATCGCATTCATTCTTAAATAATTTATTAAGAAACAGCGACTCATTCTCTATACCTTCAATCTCTTCATCACAATTATTTTCAACAAAGTTTACCTCAAATGTTTGGTCTCTTATCTTACAAGGTTGTTTTTCTAGGTTGAAGACATTGACTTCTCTAGTCATGTCCCCAAAAGTTAATCTCATAGACCCATTCCTATAATTGATAATAGCATTAGCAGTAGTAAGGAATGGGCGCCCTAGAATAACAGGAGTTTGAGCCCTAGGATTGGACACAGGTTGTGTCTCAAGAACTATGAAATCAACTGGGTAGATAAACTCCCCAACCCGGATAAGGACATCATTAATTTTCCCTTTTGAAACTTTCATAGAACGGTCAGCCAGTTGGATAGTGACTCGAGTTGGACTAAGATTGTCAAACCCGAGTTGTTGATAAACTGAGAATGGAAGCAGGTTGATACTTGCTCCCAAATCAAAAAGTGCATGACTAATCTCGGCTTGTCCTATAGTGCAAGCAATGGTGGGACAACCCGGATCCTTGTACTTGATAGGGATCGGACCCGATAGTAGCTCACTAATGTTTGTGGCTAAGAAGACTTTCTTGGGTACATTAGTCTTCTCTTCTTGGTGAACATGTCCTTAAGAAACTTAGCATAGGAAGGGACTTGTTGGATGGCATCAAGAAGTGGTACATTTATCTTCACTTGATTAAATATCTCAATTATCTTGTCCATGTGTGGATTTTGCTTGTTGTTTTTCAGTCTATTAGGAAATGGTACTATAGGCTGGTGCACCTGACTGGTTGACTTATCTTTTTCAGATTCGTCAGATTTGGAAGGATTTGGATTAGATGAGGTGGATGCTTGATTGTGGTTGTGCTGAATGGGATTGGTTGGCGTTGACACTTGATTATCAATTTTCTTTCCTGACCTCAATGTATGAACAACATTACATTGATTTAATGATTGATCCTCAGCCAAATGAGCTTGTTGGTTATTGGCTGACTAGGCAGGGTACCCTTCTGTCTCTCATTTTGTGGAGTGGCTAGTTGGCTCATTTGAACCTCTAACCTCTGTATAGTTTGCTTGAGAGAATCTTGATTTTTCATGTATCTTTTCATGTTTCTCTCAAAGTCAGTCATTCTCCTTTCTAGTTAAGGATTCTGGAAGGAAGAATGTGAAGTTTGGTTGGGAAAGTTTTGTTGATAGTTTGAAAAGTTAAGTGGATAGTTGGGAGAATTATTATGGAAATTGAAAAAGTTGGGTTGATGAATGGAAGAATTATTAGCATGATGGAAGTGGCTTGCATGATTTGACCGTGAATGGTCATTGTTATTTTGACTCCATGAGAAATTAGGGTGATTTCTCCAGCCAGGATTGTACGTTGGTGCGTAAGGATTATTGTTCGGCCTTGAAAAGGTCGCATTCATCGGTTCATGATATTGTTGCTGAGCCTGAAACACAAGGCATTCCTCGAACACATGATTCATGGCTTGACAGTAAGTACAGGCCCAGAGTTGGAAATTGGTTTGGGCTGACTTGATTGACTGGACTTGGTTCCTTGGTTTCTAAAGCTTCCAATCTTCTTGTTAGGTTCGCTAACTTAGCCTCATTAGCTATGGATGATTCGATAAAATGGAGACCTCCTTTTGAAGTGATGGAGTTTGGATTCCTAGAGGTTTCACCCATTGGATAGTCTTTTCAGCTAGGTTTTCATATAAATCCCATCCTTCATTTTCATCCTTCTGTAAGAATCCCCCTTGGCACATACTTTCTAAGAGGGCTTTGGTAGAATAGTCTAATCTATCATAAAGAATTTGGCATTGTCGTCATTTCTCTATTCCATGAGGAGGACATTGGACAAGGAGGTCTTTAAAGCGTTCAAAGTACCTCCAAAACGGTTCACTAGGTTCTTGCTTGAATTGCGTGATGTTCTTCCTAATGAAAGCGGTCTTATGAATTGGATAGAATTTCTTTAAGAAGACCTTGATGAACCCATCCCAAGATGTGATAGAGCCGGCCGCTAAGCTGTAAAGCCATTTCTTAGCTAAGTCCTTAAGAGCGAAAGGGACAAATCTCAACCTAATAGCATCATCTACAAGGTGTGGGATTTTCATCATTAGACATACTTCCTCAAATTCTCTTATGAAGAAGTAAGCATATTCGGACTTTAAGCCATGAAACTTGGGGAGTGTGTTGATGAATTGAGGCTTGAGCTCAAAATTGTATTCACCAACCGATGGAAGTAGAATGCAAGATGGAAGTGAGGTTCTAATGGGATAGAACCTATCCTACAATGATGTTGGTTGAGCCATAACCGGATCTGGTCTTGGTTCAAACTTGGGTGGTGATGTGTTTCTAGTCAACCTAGATGTATTAGGGTCTCTTGACTACACTTGCATACACAAACACAATCACAAACAAGTTTACCAATTGTCAACAAGAGTAATCAACCAAACCTAGTCTAAGGTATCCTTAACCTAGACAACTCCTAACTGGTTGATTGTCCACAGGAGGTATAATGTAGACTTTCGGGTCCTTAATCCCCTTCCTAGACACTAATTTGGCAGGAGTCAAATTCTAACACCTTCCCCCTTAGGATAATCTCCTAGTGAGTTCGAGATGTCCCTAAGGCCAACGTCTATCAGATTTTACTTAGGCTTAGGTTGTGCGTGCTTGGAGATGGTTTGTGGGCTAAGAAAGGGTAATGACTTCCCCACCTTATCTTGAATTGGGTTTTCCCTTAGAATTTATTGTGCAAAGTCTGCAAGATACAGAAAAGTAACATTCAAAAGCAAAATATCACCCAAGAATGTTTCCTAAACTATATGCTATGCATACGTACCTTGTCTCCAGCTCTCTTCAACAGTAATTGTAAAATAAACGTAATTAGACAAATGCCTAGAATGCAAGTCTAAACGTTTTTTAAGCAATTAACAATTACTCAAATTACTGTTGGATTAAAACAGGGATTGTGAATAGCAGATATAGCAAGAATATAACACACAAAAACTTAATTTTTACAAACAATATGTCCTGTAAAAAAGAGTTTTTAGTAGTCCAACAAAATTTTCAACTTTTGTAACGCAATTTCTCGAAATTCTGTTTCCTACTTTCGAGAGTATGGGCACAGAATAGCAAGTCTTCTCCTGCAAAGCTTGAATGCTAGATCTGAATCTTGAAGTCTCTGAAACAAGACACTAAACTTGTTAAAAAAAGTAAATACACCGTTCCCTCCCCGGCAACGGCGCCAAAAATTGGTTGTGAAATCAAAGAGTTAAGAAATTACTGTGTAGCTTGTGGCTAACGGGTCGTGTCCATGAGGAGGAATGCGATTAAACCTTTTCGATATTTTGTTTAGAAAGCTAAGAATGGTGCTAGTTTTTAATTGAAAAGAGAATGAAGAGAAGGGAAATGATTAAAAGAGAAACTGCAACTTTGGAGAAGGCTTTGGAGAAGGTGATTTAAAACAAAACTTTAAAATTGTTTGGTTGTTTTAAATATAAGAAGGAGAAGATCTGGGCTCACTAATTTTATTTACTTCACTACTTACCTCAAGAATATTTTTAGTGCATCACTTTTATCATAGGAAAAAGAGCTTAATTTCTTTTAGTGTTCAAGTAAAACAAATGAGATGATTTCGGATCAAATCATGAGATCTTTCTTAACACAACATTAAAAATAGAATGTTAAACCATCAAGCGCGAGGAAGCAAGTATGGAATAAAAACGATTTAACAATAGTTGTGCCTTGAAAATCTAAGTTTTAAAAGAAGAGCATCATCATGAGCTTTCAAGAATAAAATTTAACTTTAGGCATTATGATTCAAGAGAGTTCTTCCATCAAATTCAATCGAGAGAGAGGAGGTAGAAAACATCAATTAGTGAGCCCAAAAAATGATTTAGCTACTCATTATGAAATGAAAACAAACAAGAAATTGACAATTAAACACAAACATACCAAATTCAAGTTGAGTTGGAATGGCAAGTAGAAGCTCCTTTGATTGTCATTTCAAAGACGAATTACACACTTAATTCCACTCTTCTCTCTTTTCTGGTCTAAACTAAAAAAAGAATAAAGAGGAGATACAACTTCTCCAAGCTATCTAACAATGTTCCTAACCCTAAAAATGAGCAATAAATTTAATTCTATTCCTCGCTAAATTTTCAGTACAAAACCCTGCCTTTTATAGGCAAAAACCCAGAGGGAAGAGAGTGAGGAGATAAGGGAAGCAAACACTCCCCTTATCTCCACCAACAAGCCGCAGATCTGCGGCTTGGGCCGCGGATCCACGGCCTGGATGTGGCTAATTGGCCACATCCAGGTGGAGAAGTGGTTGGCGTGGATTTGGACTCCCTTTTGTCTTGCTGGTTTCACTGTTGCAACTCCCAGATTTGAAGAAACGATCTTTGATTTGCTGGCTTCAACCGTTTGATTCAGAAAGATTCATTTTAACCGGTTTTCAACCTCTCTGATTTGCTAAGATCTGCCCTGATTCCCTGATTTCGAATTTATTCTAAATTAAATAGGCTTTTGGGCTCGTTTCTCTGGCCTATCCTTTAGCAATGGGCCTGCATTTTATAAAGAACAATAGGACTTATTAATATGATTTATTTAGATAACAAGCACGGAAATGTGACAATATGTATGCATTATATGTGACCGATCACACCCCCACACTTATCTTTTACTCGCCCTCGAGCAAAATATCAAAACTAATCTTAATCAATTATTAAACCACTTTCGCAGGTCACTCGATTGCACTGAGCATGTGCAACAAGCCGTTAAACCTCTAGGTTACCCCTAGAGGATGAGTTTTATCTCATGAGGGTTTTCCGTGGATTACACCGACAAATCCATAAAGAAAGAGAAAAAAGTTAGTGTTTTTGAAAAGCATTTTGAAAAAAGAAAATATTTGAAGTATATTTGTGAGAATTTAAGTAATCTATAAGTTATAGAAATATCAAATTTTTCATTCCTAAACTTAATCTCTATTCAAAAATATGTCATCAATCAAAGTAAGGAGTCAAATTATTTTTCTCATCTAGTCTATTACTTTATCCTGAGTCATATGCACTATCGTGATGTGAAGTTTGACTAAGGGTTCTTTAGCATTAACTCCTATGCCTTATTTACATTTATTATTGGTGGTATTTATTCCTCAATTCCATTAGGTTTTCTAATCTTCCCATGTAACGAGCTTTTAGTCAGTGACACCCAAAGCAGACAGTTTTAGGGCACCGGTGATAAAACACCCCTAAGGACTTAATTGGAAAGAGAATGAAGAGAAGGGAAATGATTAAAAGAGAAACTGCAACTTTGGAGAAGGCTTTGGAGAAGGTGATTTAAAAAAAACTTTAAAAATTGTTTGGTTGTTTTAAATATAAGAAGAAGAAGATCTGGGCTCACTAATTTTATTTACTTCACTACTTATCTCAAGAATATTTTTAGTGCATCACTTTTATCATAGGAAAAAGAGCTTAATTTCTTTTAGTGTTCAAGTAAAACAAATGAGATGATTTCGGATCAAATCTTGAGATCTTTCTTAACACAACATTAAAAATAGAATGTTAAACCATCAAGCGCGAGGAAGCAAGTATGGAATAAAAATGATTTAATAATAGTTATGCCTTGAAAATCTAAGTTTTAAAAGAAGAGCATCATCATGAGCTTTCAAGAATAAAATTTAACTTTAGGCATTATGATTCAAGAGAGTTCTTCCATCAAATTCAATCGAGAGAGGAGGTAGAAAACATCAATTAGTGAGCCCAGAAAATGATTTAGCTACACATTATGAAATGAAAACAAACAAGAAATTGACAATTAAACACAAACATACCGAATTCAAGTTGAGTTGGAATGGCAAGTAGAAGCTCCTTTGATTGTCACTTCAAAGACGAATTACACACTCAATTCCACTCTTTTCTCTTTTTTGGTCTAAACTAAAAAAAGAATAAAGAGGAGATACAACTTCTCCAAGCCATCTAACACTGTTCCTAAACCCTAAAAATGAATAATAAATTTAATCCTAGTCCTCGCTAAATTTTCAGTACAAAACCCTGCCTTTTATAGGCAAAACCCCAGAGGGAAGGGAATGAGGAGATAAGGGGAGCAAACGTTCCCCTTATCTCCACCAACAAGCCGTGGATCCATGGCTTGGGCCGCGGATCCATGGCCTGGATGTGGCCAATTGGCCACATCCAGGTGGAGAAGTGGTTGGCGTGGATTTGGACTCCCTTTTGTCTTGCTGGTTTCACTGTTGCAACTCCCAGATTTGACGAAACGATCTTTGATTTGTTAGTTTCAACTGCTTGATTCAGAAAGATTCACTTCAACTGGTTTTCAACCTCTCTGATTTGCCAAGATCTGCCCTGATTCCCTGATTTCGAATTTATTCTGAATTAAATGGGCTTTTGGGCTCGTTTCTCTGGCCTATCCTTTAGCAATGGGCCTGCATTTTATAAAGAACAATAGGACTTATTAATATGATTCATTTAGATAACAAGTATGAAAATGTGACAATATGTATGCACTATATGTGACCGATCAGTGATTCTCCCATATCTTCTGCTGGTTTTCTCATTTCAGCTCCAGGATTTGACGAAATAGCCTTTAATTGTTGGCTTCAACTGCTTAATTTGGGAAGATTCATTTCAACCAGTTTTTAACCTCTCTGATTTGTCAAGATCTGTCCTGTTCCCTATTTCGAATTTATTCTGAATTAAATCTGAATTTGATGACCTTTTGGGCTTGTTTCTCTTCCTTATCCTTTAGTAATGGGCCTACATTCAATAAAGAAGAATAAGACTTTATTAATAGCATTTATTAGATGAAAAACATGATAATATGACAATATATATGCAATATATGTGACCGATCATACCCTCACACTTATTTTTTGCTCGCCCTCGAGCAAAACATCAAATCTAATCCTAATCAATTATTAGACCACTTTCGCAGGTCACTCGATTGCACTGAGCTTGTGCAACAAGCCGTTAAACCTCTAGATTACCCCTATAGGACGAGTTTTATCTCGTGAGGGTTTTCAGTGGATTGCACCCACAAAATCCATAAAAAAAGAAAAAATGTTAGTATTTTTGAAAAGCATTTTGAAAAGAGAAAATATTTGAAGTATATTTGTGAGAGTTTAAGTAATTTATAAGTTATAGGAATATCAAAATTTTCATTACTAAACTTAGTCTCTATTCAAAAATATGTCATCAATCAAAGTAAAGAGTCAAATTGTATTTCTCATCTAGTCTATTACTTTACCCTGAGTCATATGCACCATTGTGACCGTGAAGTTTGACTAAGAGTTCCTTAACATTAACTCTTATACCTTATTTATATTTATTTTTGGTTGTATTTATTCCTCAATTTCATTAGGCTTTCTGATCTGCCCATATAACGAGCCTTAGGTTGGTGACACCCAAACCGGACAGTTTTAGGGCACCAGGTGAGAAAACACCCCTAAGAACTTAAACACTCGAGCAGACAAGGCCACAAAACCAAGATTTTTATTTATAAAATGTACTCATTTTTGGCGTGAATACTTATGCTTCATGAGGCGCAAATACCCAGCTTAATCAGAGGATTTATATATATATATATTTCAAACTTATCTAATTATCTTTTGCATAAATACCAAGGGTTGCTTAGGCCAAAGCACCTAGCTAATCAATAATTAGATTTGTTTATATTTTTTTATACATATATAGTTTTTTTTAATTATTAAAAGGCATAAGAGTCTTTATTTTTGAACCCTAAGTGTGTAAGTGTATAAAGTGTGCATATTTCTTCAAGGTAAAGATCAAGACTAAATTAGTTTCACAAATTTTCTTCCTAACCTTAAAAATCAAACAAATCATCTTATTTTGACCAAGTGTAAGAAATCCTAATTATGATTTTCCTATTCCTTAAAATTGACTTAATTTCTTACAAAAAATATATCAAAATATTGTTCTTACTTTTCAAAAAGTTTTTTTAAGTAAATATATATATTTTTTCTTTGTTTTCTTTTTTTTATATTAGTCATGTTAGAACCCTTCCCCACACATATCTCACGCATTGTCCCCAATGTATGAAAGAAATGTAAAGATGCATGAAATAAAATGGAAAAGAGGAAAGTTACCGATACACTGGGTCAAAAAGACTCATAGCCGTTTCATTTACCGGCACCGATTCCAAGAAAGGTTTAAGGCGTTGACCATTTACCTTAAAGTCATTTTCATTCTTGGGGTCACTGATCTCTACTGCACCGTGTGGAAACACGGTTTTTACAACGAATGGCCCAATCCATCTTGATTTTAATTTTTCTGAAAAAAGATGATGCCTAGAATTATAGAGTAAGACATTTTGTTCATGGACAAAGGTTTTTCTTATGATGTGTTTATCATGAAAAATCTTAACTCTATCTTTAGTGATCTTAGCATTTTCATTGGCCTCATTTCTTAACTCCTCTAATTCGGAAATTTGTAATTTCCGAAGGTCATCGGCCTTAGTCAAGTCAAAATTCAACTGCTTGATTGCCCATAATGCCCGGTGCACTAGCTCAACGGGTAGGTGACAAGCTTTACCATAGACTAACCTATAAGGAGACATCCCTAGAATCGTCTTGAAAGCGGTCCTGTAAGCCCTTAGGGCATCTACAAGCTTGGTGGATCAATCTTTCCGATTTTGGTTCACAGTCTTCTCCAAGATAAGCTTGACTTGTCTATTGGAAACTTCAACCTACCCACTGGTTTGAGGATGATAAGGTGTGGATAACTTGTGAGTGATGGCATACTTTCGCATAAGAGCTTCAAAGGATCTATTGCAAAAGTGAGTGTCATTATCACTGATGATAGCACGAGGGGTTCCGAAGCGTGAGAAAATGTTCTCTTTCAAAAACTTTATGACAACTTTGTTATCATTAGTTCTACTAGGAATGACTTCTACCCACTTGGACACATAGTTCACAACAACCAATATGTATTGGTTTCCAAATGATTTAGGAAATGGACTCATAAAGTCGATGTCCCAAACATCAAAGAGTTCTATTTCTAGAATTGGGTTGAGAGGCATCATATCTCGTTTTGAGATCCTGCCTACCATCTGGCATCTAGGGCACGTCTTGCAAAATTCATAAGCATCTTTAAACAAAGTGAGCCAATAGAACCCACTTTGTAGTACTTTTTCAGCAGTTTTGCAGGGACCAAAGTGTCCACCGCATGCAAGTTCGTGACAAAAGGATAGAACACTCTTAACCTCCTCATCGGGAATGCATCTCCTAATAATTTGGTCAAAACAGTACTTAAAAAGATATGGTTCCTCCCAAAAGAAATACCGGACTTGATATATATCATTTTTGGACCAATGAGATGGAGTTTGATTTGTGACTAAGTAATTCACTATATCAGCATACCAAGGTTCCCTAAAGATAGCTAAGAGATTTTCATCAGGAAAATCCTCATTTATGGGTAATTCGTTGCATGGAGAATTAGGGATTCGTGAGAGATGGTCAGCAATGACATTTTCTACGCCTTTCTTGTCTCGAATCTTAGATCGAATTCTTAAAGGAGGATCCAATGAATGAATCGGGTCTTGGCATCCTTCTTCATCATGAGGTACCTAAGCGCAGAATAATCAGTGAAAATGGTGGTTTTGGACCCTAATAGGTAGGGACGAAATTTCTCTAAGGCAAACGCTACTGCCAAGAATCCTTCTCAGTAGTAGTGTAGTTCAATTGAGCATCGCTAAGAGTCCTACTAGAGTAGTAAATCACGTGCTGCTTGTTATCAATGCGTTGTCCTAGGACAGCGCCTATGGCAAAATCAGAAGCATTGCACATGATTTCGAACGGCTTTGACCAATCTGTGCAGATATGATTGGTGCAGAAATAAACTCTCTCTTAAGCTTCTCCCAAGAATTCATACATTCAGCATCAAAAGTGAAGGACACGTCCTTAGCTAATAGATTAGTCAAGGGCCTAGCAATCTTATTAAAATCCTTAATAAATCTTCGGTAAAAACTGACGTGTCCTAAAGAAGGATCTAATATCCTTCACGCATTTGGGCATAGGAAGCTTTGCGATAACCTCAATTTTGGTTCTTTCCATTTCAATTCCTTTTTTTGAGATTTCATGACCCAAGACAATTCCATGTTTCACCATGAAGTGGCATTTCTCCCAGTTCAGTGTCAAATTTTTCTCAGCACAACGTTGGAGGACAAGTTCTAAATGGTGGAGACATTGAGTGAACGAATCTCCATAGATGGAGAAATCATCCATGAAGATTTTTAAGAATCGTTCTACCATATCAGAAAAAAGACTCAACATGCAACGTTGAAATGTTACTGGGGCATTACATAAGCTGAATGGCATTCGAAAATAAGCAAATGTCCCAAATGGACATGTGAACGTAGTCTTTTCTTGGTCCTCAGGAGCAATAGGAATCTGATTATACCCTGAGTAACCGTCCAAGAAACAGTAATACTCGTGGCCCGCCAAACGTTCAAGCATTTGATCAATGAAGAGAAGTGGAAAATGGTCCTTACGAGTTACAGCATTAAGTTTCCTATAGTCAATGCAAACTCGGATCTTCGTGGGAAGTCGAGTTTGGACCAACTCTTTGTTCTCATTTTCCACTACGGTGAAACCGAATTTCTTTGGAACCGCGTGGACAGGACTGACCCATTGGCTATCAGAAATAGGATAGATTATCCCATTGTCTAAGAGTTTCACAATTTCAGCATGAACAGCCTCTTACATTATAGGGTTTAACCTACCCTGCGGGTCTCTTTTAGGTGTTGCATCTTCATTGAGATGAATGCAATGTTGAACTATGGTTGGACTCAATCCCTTGTATCAGTCATAGTCCAACCAATGGCTTCCCTATGTTTTCTTAGAATTGCTTTAAGATCTTCTTCTTCCCCGTCATTTAAATGGGAGGCAATGATGACAGGAAAGGTCTCTTGTTCACCTAGATAGACGTACTTGAGATGCGCAGGTAAGACTTTCAATTCTAAGGAAGAGGAAGGCTCACTAGAAGGATTAGTCAAATTTGTTGGCTCCATATTTGGTGAAATAGGGTTCGAGGCCCAATTCATAGCTGACTCAACAACCTGATCAAGATTAAAGTCGTCAGACTCTAACCCGAAGTCACACTCAGTTTCTAGTTTCAATTCTTCCCTATGTTCACTTGTTAAGTTATCAATGAGGTTGACTTCAAATGTTTAGTCCTCAACATCACGGGGTTGTTTTCTTAGGTTGAAGACATTGACTTCTCTAGTCATGTCCCCAAAGGTTAACCTCATGGACCCATTCCTACAATTGATGATGGCATTTGCAGTAGTAAGGAATGGTCGCCCTAAGATAATAGGAGTTTGAGCCTTAGGATTGGACACAGGTTGTATCTCTAGAATTATGAAATCAACGGGGTAAATAAACTCCCCGACCCGGATAAGAACATCATTAATTTTCCCTTTTAGAACTTTAACTGAACAGTCAGCTAGTTGGATCATGACTCGAGTTGGACTAAAATCACCCAACCCGAGTTGTTGATAAACTGAGAATGGAAGCAAGTTGATACTTGCTCCTAAATTAAGAAGTGCATGACTAATCTCGGCTTGTCCTATGGTGCAGGCAATGGTGGGACAACCTGGATCCTTGTACTTGATAGGGATCGGACCCGACAGTAGCTCACTAATGTTAGTGGCTAAGAAGACCTTTTTAGGGACATTAGTCTTTCTCTTCTTGGTGCATATGTCCTTAAGAAACTTAGCATAGGATGGGACTTACTGGATGACATCAAGAAGTGGCACATTTATCTTAACTTGAATAAATATTTCAATTATCTTATCCATGTGCGGATTTTGCTTGTTGTTTTTCAGCCTATTAGGAAATGATACTATAGGCTAGTGCACCTGACTGGTTGACTTATCTTTTTCAGATTCGTCAGATTTAGGAGGAGTGAAATTAGATGAGGTGGATGCTTGATTTTGGTTGTGCTGAATGGAATTGGTTGGTGTTAACACTTGATTATCAACTTTCTTTCCCGACCTCAATGTATGAACAGCATTACATTGATTCATTGATTGATCCTCAGCCAAATGAGCTTATTGAGAATTCCTAGGATTCGTTATTAGCTGACTAGGCAAGGCAACCTTTTGTCTCTCATTTTGTGGAGTGCAATTGGCTCATTTGAACTTCTAGCCTCTGTATAGTTTGCATGAGAGAATCTTGGTTCTTCATGTATCTTTCCATGTTTCTCTCAAAGTCAGTCATTCTCCTTTCGAGTTGAGGATTCTGGAAGGAAGATTGTGGAGCTTGGTTGGAAAAATTTTGTTGATAGTTTGAAATGTTAGGTGGATGGTTTGGAGAATTATTGTGAAAATTGGAAAAGTTAGGTTGATGATTTGAAGAGTTATTGGCATGATGGAAATGGCTTGCATGATTTGACCGTAAGTGGTCATTGTTATTTTGGCTCCATGAGAAATTCGGGTGATTTCTCCAGCCAGGATTATACGTTGGTGCGTAAGGATTATTGTTCGGCCTTGAAAAGGTCGCATTCATCGATTCAGGGTATTGTTGCTGGGCCTGAAACACAGGTTACTCCTCAAACACATGATTCATGGCTTGACAGTAAGTACAGCCCGGAGTTGAAAATTGGTTTGGGCTGACTTGATTGACTAGACTTGGTTCCTTAGTTTCTAAAGCTTCTAGTCTTCTTACTAGGTTAGCTAACTTAGCCTCTTAACTATGGATGATTCAATAGAATGGAGACCTCCTTTTGAAGAGATGGAGTTTGAGTTCCTCGAGGTTTCACTAGTAGTTCCCATTGGATGGTCTTTTCAGCTAGATTCTCATATAAATCTCATCCTTCATTTTCATCCTTCTGCAAGAATCCCCCTTGGCACATGCTTTCTAAGAGGGTCTTGATAGAATAGTCTAAACTGTCATAAAGAATTTGGCATTGTCGCCATTTCTCTATTCCATGATGAGGACATTGGACAAGGAGCTCTTTAAAGCGTTCAAAGTACCTCCAAAAGGGTTCACTAGGTTCTTTCTTGAATTGCATGATGTTCTTTCTAATGAGAGCGGTTTTATGAATTGGATAGAAGTTCTTCAAGAAGACCTTGATGAAACCATCCCAAGATGTGATAGAGCGGGCCGCTAAGCTGTAATGTCATTTCTTGGCTAAGTCCTTAAGAGCGAAAGGGACAAATCTCAGCCTAATAGCATCCTCTACAAGGTGTGAGATTTTCATTATTAGACATACTTCCTCAAATTCTCTTATGAAGAAGTAAGCATCTTCGGACTTTAAGCCTTAAAACTTAGGGAGTATGTTGATGAATTGAGGTTTGAGCTCAAAATTATATTCACCAACCGATGGAAGTTGAATGCAAGATGGAAGTGAGGTTCTAATGGGATAGAACCTATCCTACAAAGATATTGATTAAGCCATAACCGGATCTGGTCTTGGTTCAAACTTGGGTGGTGATGTGTTTCTAGTCAACCTAGAAGAATTAGAGTCTCTTGACCACACTTCATATACAAACACAATCACAAACAAGTTTACCAATAGTCAACAAGAGTAATCAACCAAGCCTAGTCTAAAGTAACCTTGACCTAGACAACTCCTAACTGGTTGATTGTCCACAGGAGGTATAATGTAGACTTTGACCACAAGTTAATCAGCCAGGTCAGGGCAAGATTGGTGGGAGGTATCCGCGCAAAAGCGACGAGCCTAATTAAGCCAAACCACCAGCCTTGGGGTTTCGCCCCCCCAATCCCTTTTCTAGACACTGATTTGGCATGAGTCAAATTCTAACACCTTCCCTCTTAGGATAATCTCCTAGTGAGTTCGAGATGTCCCTAACGCCAACGTCTATCAGATTTTACTTAGGCTTAGGTTGTGCGTGCTTGGAGATGGTTTGCGGGATAAGGAAGGGTAATGACTTCCCCACCTTATCTTGAATTGGGTTTTGCCCTTAGAATTTATTATGCAAAGTGTGCAAGATATAAAAAAGTAACATTCAAAAGCAAATATCACTAAAGAATGTTTCCTAAACTATATGCTATGCATACGTATCTTGTCTCCAGCTCTCTTCAACAGTAATTGTAAAATAAACGTATTTAGACAAATGCCTAGAATGCAAGTCTAAACGTTTTTTTAAGCAATTAATAATCACTCAGATTACTCTTGGATTAAAACAGGGTTGTGAATATCAGATATAGCAAGAATAATAACACATAAAAACTTAATTTTTGCAAGCAATATGTCATGCAAAAAAGAGTTTTAGTAGTCCAATAAAAATTTCAAACTTGCGCTGCAATTACTTGAAATTCTGTTTCCTACTTTCGAGAGTAGGGGCACAGAATACCAAGTCTTCTCCTGCAAAGCTTGAGTGCTAAATCTGAATCTTGACGTCCCTACACTTGTTAAAAAATAAATACATCGTTCCCTCTCCGGCAACGACGCCAAAAATTGGTTATAAAATGAAAGAGCAAGGAATTACCATGTAGTTTTGGGCTAACGGGTCGTATCCACGAGGAGGAATGCGATGAAAGCTTTTCGGTGTTTTGTTTAGAAAGCTAAGAATGGTGCTAATTTTTTAGTTGAAAAGATAATGGAGAGAAGGGAAATGATTAAAAGAAAAATTGAAAATTTAGAGAAGGCTTTGGAAAAGATAATTTAAAAAGCTTTGAAAAGTGATTTGTTATTTTTAATATAAGAAGGAGAAGATCTGGGCTCACTAGTTTTTTTACTCAGCTATGTACTTATCTCAAAAACATTTGGGTGCACACTTTTATCATAAGTAAAAACCTTTAGTTTCTTTTAATGTCCAAGTAAAATAAATAAGATAGTTTCATTTAAATCTTAAGCCCTTTCGTTACAAATCATTAAAAAGAGAATGTTAAACCATTAAGCGCGAAGAAGTAAGTATGGAATAAAAACAGTCAAAAAGATTTGTGCTTTGAAAGTTCAAGTTTAAAATAAAGACATCCTCATGTGCTTTCAAGAACGAAGTTTAACTAAGGTACTTTCTGATTCAAAAAGTATTGCTTTCATGAAAATCAGTCAAGAGAGAGGTGATAGAAGAGATCAATTAGTGAGCTCAGAAAATGATTTAGCTACTCATTATGAACTGAAAACAAATAAGAGAATGAAAATTAAACATAACATACTGAATTCGAGTTGAGTTGAATAAGCAAGTAGAAGCTCATTTGATTTTCACTTCAAAGATGAATTACACACTCAATTCACTCTTCTCTCTTTGCTGGTCTAAACTAAAAAAATAAATAAGAGATACAACTTTTTTGAACTATCTAACAATACTCCTAAAATCCTAAAGAATAAACAAAAATTCTAATCTTAGTCTTCGCTCCTTTCTTCTCTGTTGAAAATGGTATTTATAGGGAAAAATCAGAGAGAAGAGGTCGTAGGAAGATTGGGGGAGCAAACGCTCCCCCAACAAATTTAACAAGGCCGCGGAAACGCGGCCCTCCGCGGCCCTGGTGTGGCCAGGTGGCCACATCCAAATAGTAAAAATCCCCGGTTTGGTGATTCTCCCATATCTTTTGCTAGTTTTCTCGTTTCAGCTCCAGAATTTGAAAAAATAGTCTTTGATTGTTGGCTTCAACCGCTTGATTTGGGAAGATTCATTTCAACCAGTTTTCAACCTCTCTGATTTGTCAAGATCTACCTTGATTCTCTGATTTTGGAATTTATTCTGAATTAAATCAGAATTTGATGGGATTTTGGGCTTATTTCTCTTTCTTATCCTTAGTAATAGGCCTACATTCAAAAAGAAGAATAAGACTTTATTAATAGCATTTATTAGATGAAAAACATGGTAATGTGACAATATATATGCAATATATGTGACCGATCAGCATCCATATCGACGACATCACAAGTAACGGAATCTTGATAAAACTTGCCAATTGAAATAGGAACATGACAAAGAATCATTATCTTGATGCAGGGGCCCTTCTTTATTTACCCAATGATGTATGGGTGCGGGTGTGATTCCGTCTCTAACTTCAAATAGTCTACTAATGCACTAGAGATAATGTTCTCGCAACTGTCGTTGTCGATAATGAGATTGCACACCTTGCTCTTGACCGAACACCTCGAGTAGAAAATTTGATGTCGTTGGTAGTGTCGAGATTCTTTTGGTTGCATGGCAACTGCTGGACCACGCAAGTGGCTGACTCTGCATATTCTTCGGTAAAGTCAGAGTCTTCTGGCTCAGTTATGATCTTCACCTCGTCTTCTCCTTTGCCATGTTGACTCATCTTCTCTTCGAGCACTCATTGGACTTGTGTCCAGGTCCACCATACCTGTAACACTGGCCAACGCTGGACTTGGCTATGGGTTATTCTTGCCCTTGGCAGTTGGGGCAGCTGCTATCGCCGGGTTTGCTAGAGGTGCATCAATTGCCTTACGGGCGGGAGGTTGTTCGCTTGATGTGAAATTTTGCTCAGTTCTTGTACAGCCGGATGTCTTCTATGCTACACTCTTAAAAGGTAAGGTTCTGCCCTACAACCTCTCAAGCTACTTGGCCTTGTTATAGGCCTCATCGACATTAAACACATCATGGAGGCCACACATTCCTAGATCGGGTACTTTAACCCATTGATGAACTTCGCAGTCTGTTGCTTCTCCATTAGAGATAAGTCGCATAGTGATAAGAGGCGATAGAACTCCTCTATATATGCTGACACAGTCCTTATACCTTATTTGCATTGCTCAAATTGATTATAAAGATCTGTTGATAATCAGGTGGACGGAATCTACCTTGTAAGAGTTGCTTCATGCGCCTCCATGTCATCACAAGTGGTTTGCCTTGGCGTCTTCTCGTGACTTACAACTGTCCCACCATGTGGCTACTCCTTTAAGTTTGTATGCTACGAACTTGATATGCTTTTCCTCGGGGCCATAAGCCATGTCGGAGAACTTCTCTTACTCATAAACCCAGTCTAAGAAGTACTCAATATCAAGGACCCCACTGAAAAAAAGAATCTCATTCTTCATCTTATACTCGTTAGGACTCAGGTCTCCTCTTCATCTATCATGATCAAGAAAAGGGAATTCGTCTCCCTTGTTGGGATTTGGATTGGACATCCGCTGAGGGCCTTGCACATAAGTCGTCCTTCCACTGTAGACCTCATCTTCGAAGTCATCTTCTTGATAGAGTGTTGCTTAATTCTCCCTTGTGAGAAAGATCTTTGTATGGAAGATTCCGTAAAGGATGTTTGGTGGGGGTGATGATTGTCGTGGTGGCGGTGGTCGTTGGAGGGAAAATTATTGTGGTGGAGATTGTGGATAAGGATTACTTAATGGAGGTGGAGGTGGTGGAGGAAGATTGTTTGATGAACGATTCAATTCGCTTTGGTACATACCATCGGCTAGGCCTTGATCGTCGATCTTGAGAGACAGTCTCTTGAATTCCTGCATCATACTGTCCATGGTTGCTTCAAGAGCGCTAAGTCTTCCTTCAACAATGCCTGCTCTTGTGGAGAGGCTTGGTTGTTCGTCATCATTTCGGCCATCGTCGGAACGTTTGCCAAGCTCTGATACCACTTGTCGCGGAGTAGGAAGCGAAAGACGCCGGCTAGATCTTTTTCTAGCGCCAACGAACCCTGAAGAGCCTTCAGGTAGGGGTCTTACTCGAATCCACGAGCAAGCAACTCAAATCTACGAGCCAAAAGAACAACTCAAATATATTAGGAAACTCAAAGTTTATTGATCAAAAAGTAATGATAATTACAAAGGATACAAGGGCCTCTTTATAGGCTTAAAAAAAGTACTACTCCTATTAGAAAACTAAAACTAAAAAAAATCCTAATGAAACAATTTGGAATCCAAAATGGACCCAAAAAACCAACTCCTAAATAATATCAAATACGCTGATATACAATAGGGTTCTCGATAGCTGAAGGGTGTTGTCGACAGTCAAGGGGCAAACCGTAAAACCCTGACTTTCGGGAAAAGCCTGTCGACAGGCCAGATGAAGGCGACAGGCTAGAGGAAGGGTGTTGTCGACAGGTCAGGTTATTTGACCTGTTGGTTATCTTGCCTTGTACCTTGATTTCCTACATCAATACTCTTACCGAGAAGTTGTAATTCAAGGAATATTTTTGTATTTGATCACAGTTTCAATGCATTGATATTCCGATTCTATTATATAGTTCTATTATGTACTATGGTACATGATCGATTGGTTCTTTTTTATGTAGAGGAAAGCAAATCTACACAAAAAAGTAAATAATAAGAACAAATGATAAAAGAAAGTGATGAATCTTTTTTATCCTCTTTTTCATGAGCTTTAGTGTATGATAAAGGAACATTTTGAACACTGCTCTAATTTAAAACGTCTCAAAAATGCACTTTCTAATTGAGAATTATAGGTATTGTCTCAGAACCCTGAATTAACTGACTATACAGTTAGAAAAATCTAGTCAACAATCCATTAAGTTTTCTAACCCGACTCTGAATCTTTCTAAGAGAAAGAAGGTTTTGAATATTAACGACGCACACAAGATGCAGATTGGCATCGATTCATTTAATCAGATAATAATTTCTCACCTTTAATAAGTTTCAACTATTATCTGTGCACTCTGAGAGATAAACCAAAATAGTCCCTGAGACATGTCAAATTAGTCTGTCTATATGTATCACAAATCTCGCACCCTTGAACTACTCTAAATCAGCTCATAGCTCATGTTTAAGCTCAACCTCAAAAGAAGTATTTTTCTTAATCACCTATCATATAAACCCGGTCTTAAACCTGAAACCTCCCGTAACTCAATTTGCTCTTAAAAGAAAATATTTGAACTTCGCGCTAATCACAAAATGTCTTCTGTCGTCTTCATTTGATTGGTCCAACTGATGTTGGTAATCCTGTCTGGGCTCTGCACTAACTGTTTCTCTGATATGAGATTTTTGATCGAGGACCTGCCCAATAATGACACGAACCCTGAACCTCTTCTAGAAAGAGAAAAGTCCCAGCGTTGACGACGCGCGTGTGGCACAGCGCGCGTTTATCGGAATTCATTTAATAATCACATAATAACTATTATAATCTCACCTTAAATAACTTTCCAAATATTATCCATGCACCCTAGCACATACCAACTAGCCAAACCACATGCATTTGTGAGCTCCCAATCACAATAAAAGCTCACCCCCACCCCCCCCCCAAAAAAAAAAAAAATCTCCTAGCCCCTCCCTTACTCATCAAAAGATTTTTCTTGTGCTAGTCTAGAGAGAGAGAGAGAGAGAGAGAGAGAGAGGGAGGCATGCCAAGGTAAGCTCCTCAATCAAGCCATTACTTTCAATGTGTTTTCTTCATCCTCTTATCAGTAGATGGCCTACTGATCTAAACTCTTCTTAACTCAAAAATTGCTATAAAAGGGCCCCTGGCCTACCCACTCTAATTTGTGAAGCTACCGTTCTGGTATTGTATGTGCGGATATTTCGGCATCTTTTTCTACCCAAAGCAACAGTGAGGGTGAGAGATGTGTGTTTTTTATTTATTTATTTTTTATTGAAGCCTTAGAGGGAGAAAACAAAAAAAATCAACCCAAAAATTTAAAATAAAAAGGGGAGAGAGAGAGAGAGAGAGAGAGAGAGTTGATCGGGTCCGCCGAGGCCACGGGCGGCCCGTGGCCTCAAAGCAGAGCAAAAAGCGGGGGAGAGGGAGCTGGCGATCCCCCATTTCTCTCTCTAGAAACACTGTGTGCAGAGCTGGCTTCGGTAAATTTCTCTCTTTTTCTCTCTCCTCTCTCTTCTTCCTAATCCCACGGATCTTTTGCCAGCGACTAGGGTTCTCTAAGATTCGAATTTTGATTTGCCCCTTTATATAACCATCGCATTTCTCATCGCGAGCTCGGGTTGATCTCAGTTGGAATGGGCTTGATCTCGCCTCAATTTTAGGCTCCCACAGCTCGCAGTGAGAGATCACGCTCGAATTTGTTGATTTAAGCTGGAATTCCGTCCAAAGTTGTTATCTTTTCTTTTTTTTCCCCTTTCGTTTTCGTGGCTTGGGGATTTTTCGTTGATATTGAGGATATTAGGGTTGTTGTTGTTGGGGGGTGCGTGGCTCTGGGCTCTGGTTGATGCCAGGTGTGGTGCCTTTGTCAACTTGGGGTTTTTCAATTAAGGTAATTTGTCTTTAGTTCTGTTGTGATAAACTGTTCAATTTCTTTTGTCTTAATTGGGCAGATAATAAATTTGGATTGGCTGGATTCCTTTTCTTTCTAAATCAGGAGGGACTTTCTGGTTTCTAATTTTTTTTATATTTTTACTTTGGCAAGTAAATTAGTGAGATGGATAGTTATTGTGCGTTGTGTAACTGGTTCTTTAATTTTCTTCCTCTTATTGCCCATTTCATGATTCTGTGAAACAAGAGAAGCTGATGAAGGGTCTGAGCTTATGTGCTTTAAGATAAAGTTGTTTTCTTACTTTTTTGGCATTGCTTGATTGAAGTGAAATGGAACTCTCTCCAACTTTAAAATCTTTCTAAAAAAAAATTTTGGTGCCGAGTACTTTTACTTTTCATGTCGTACCCTGAATTTTTTCTTGAATCTTTAAGCTCTCAGTAGCACTTGTGTGGGATTTTTATTTTTTAAATGAAGTAGCATGATCAGTTGTTGCTTTATTCCTGATTTTCAAAGCTTATTTTGTCCTTTGCAGACTTTTTCTCCCATTTCATTAGAGATTTTATTTATGAGTTGTTATCGTTTCTTATGATTCTCAGACCTTTGTCTTTGTATCAGAGTTACTTTTTCTGGCTATTGTGATGTTTGTTTGGTCTCTGTTTAGCAGTTAGGATTCAATTCTTATAGGAACAATGATTAATTAGTGCTCTGCTTGTGATTATTTCCACTAATTTGTTGCTTGCGAAGTCGTAGGCGGTAACTTTTTGGATGTCGATATGTATTCTCTAGAAGCAGATCCTTAGATTTCATTTTCATTAGGAATTTGAATTATGATTTGTTACTCTTATAGAATTCATAGACTACTTTCTTTGTGGCTTTTTCAGCTTCCTGGATTAGTTGTATATTCTGCCTGAAATTGGAAATCAATTGCTTTACAAATTAGAACAATGATGCTCACTTTGTGATTTTAAACCCCATTCCATCACTATCAAAGTTTTCCTTTTAAGTTTTTTGAATATATACACTATCTGGTAGCAGCTCTTTAGGTTTTCATTTCCAATAGTAGTTTATTATGAATTTTTATTTTCATGTACTATTGTTGTTTCATAGCATTGTCGAGTTTTTAGCTTCCTGGGTGTCTATATGCTCATTGGAAGCAGTTTTCATCACTAGACAAATTATGATTTGCTTCTGTGTTCATATTCTTAAAACCTTGTTTTGTTGTGTCTGGGTTTTTTTTAATCTTCTTGTGAATCTATATCGCTTCCAAAAGCAGTTGGTTGGGCATATCAGAAGTCAGTTATGATTTATTACTCTATTTTCTTGATCCTAATACCTTTATTTTGTTTCGAGTGCAGATTTTTGGCTTCTTTGATATTTAATTGATTTCGTGACCTTCCATTTTTGGTTACTCTTGCTTATTTCTGTTTCTTGTATTTAATTTTCTATTTTCTCTTCTTGATCTCTGGAAGAGGCCCTGCCACCGCCCAGCTTTGTGTGTATGATTTTCCTTTTGATAATGTTCGTTTGGATAATATTAAAATTCATTGCATGCAGAGTCTCTGGGTTTTTATTTTTAAACATTTCAATAACTTGTAAATATTATTTTGGAGTCAGGTTCCAGGTCATGAGTCATACTATAAACGGGAGTGACAAGAAGATGTTGCCAAAGGATCAAGTTGGTTCACCATCAACTGATGAAGGTAGCTCAGGAGGATCCATGGCAGGTGGAGGGTCGGGCTTGAAGAAGGGACCTTGGACGTCCGCAGAAGATGCCATCTTGGTGGAATATGTAAAAAAGCATGGTGAGGGGAACTGGAATGCTCTACAGAAGCACTCAGGATTATATAGATGTGGCAAAAGTTGTCGCCTGCGGTGGGCTAATCATTTGCGACCAAATTTGAAAAAAGGAGCTTTTACAACGCAAGAAGAGCAGACAATCATTGAACTCCATGCTAGGATGGGTAATAAATGGGCTCGGATGGCTGCACATGTAAGTCTACTCCACATACAATATTTTTCATATAATCTTATGTGCAACCTTCCGTGCCTTTCAATACTTGAGGGTGTGTGTGTCTGTGATTTTGTTGAACTAGAAAAGTCATTGAAAATTTTACTTTCTTAAAAAGACATTAAAAAGAAATACCAAAGTTTATATATAAGTTAGTTACTGTTTGATATTTGAAAGAAAATAAATTGTAACTACTGGAATATAAATGTGCCATGCTCGTCCCTTTACTTATTTGTTTAAAAGAGTTCTGTTTCTCAACCTCGAAGCTAGGACTGGTTTTGAGTGCAGAATCCAATGGAAAAAAATCTCGGTATCCATCTTTGTAGTCTTATACATCTAATCTTGCTAGCTTTTGAGTGCCATGACGAGACCATCATTTAGGTATTTATAGTTATAGGCGAAGTAAAATATATTTGTGTTGTGTGGTTGCGTATTTTATGTTCAATTCTGGATTGGACTAATGATGCTACCACGATAGAAATGCAAATTAAGGGGATGGCAAAGGCACTCAGTTTTTTAAGTTGCAAAGTGCTGACTAAAATTTCATTTAGACCAATGCGCATTTTGTTTATGATATAAGTGTTATTTTGCAATTACAAAGAAAGGATTAGATTTTTGAAATTTTGAGTTTTGGGGAATTTTGCTCAAATGAGCGAACAAGTGATATTCACATTGTTACAGATTTGGATAAATCTCAAATATGAAATGCTAGTCTAACCCGTGTACATGTATCTACTGGAGATACATGTGGGCCCCAACACCCTACATTGGTTGGCCCCATTCAGCATTCTCTAGAAGTGAGTCTAGTATTAAGATACTTATAGTTAGTCTAGCATTATCCACAGAATGCAGAAGTTGATGAAAAAAGAGAAGGATTAGTCTCTCTTTTTTTTCTTTCTTCTTGACCTATTTTTTTCAATAAGTACAGAAAATAGCTATTATTTGTAGTCACGGACACGAATTTTGTGTCGGAGATGAGGTGTCAAACACGCCAATTATCCAAATCTAGACACCAGGACACTACTAATATGGATATTTCTTCTGATATTATATATATATATATATATATATATATATATATATATATATATATAGAGAGAGAGAGAGAGAGAGAGAGAGAGAGAGAGAGAGACGTGTCATTCTGGAAGGATTCGAGGCTGAATCCTTACCACTCAAATACAACCCTACGACATCCAAATGTAAGATTCACTCTGTTAAAGTTGATCTACATTATTTCAAGTAACTAAAAATAAAAATCATGTATTTTGAATACTTTTTGCCCACCATCAAGTAGGCGCAAACTGGATGGCTGAAAATAGCATATTGCTTAGATCTAGATCTTTAGACATACAAATTCTCGATCCGACTATTTCATCATGATCTAAACACTTAAAAACCCTCACACCCCAATTTTTGTTAGAGTAGGCGCAAAATGAACGACTGAAATAGTGAGTTGGTTAGTTTAACGGTGTAATGTTTGAAATCTAACAAAAATTGGGGTGTGAGGGTTTTTAAGTATTTAGATCATGATGAAATAGTCGGATCAAGAATTTGTACGTCTAAAGATCTAGATCTAAGCAATATGTTATTTTCAGCCATCCAGTTTGCGCCTACTTGATGGATAGGCAAAAAGTATTCACTATACATGCTTTTTTATTTTTATTTACTTGATATAATGTAGATCAACTTCAACGGAATGGATCTTGCATTCGAATGTCGTAGGGTTGTATTTGAGTGGGAATGATTCCGGCCTTGAATCCTTCTGGAATGACACAAGTCTCTCTCTCTCTCTCTCTCTCTCTATATATATATATATATATATATATATATATATATATATAAGTATTAGGTTGCTATTGTTATTAATATATGGAAGAACCTAATTTTATCAAATAAACTATAAAACAATTAGCTTTCACTAAAGGGGGAATAACATACTTCATCTCATATTAAAGTGAATAAAAGTTTACTATTTGTAATTATCGTGTATGGATAGTTTTCTGGTTAAATGTATTGGACCCGTCAATTCTTGGTTGGCAAATTGTTCTACATATGATGGCAAAATGGAATTACCAACCTTCATCAGGAATATTGTATTATTAATTATCAGCCTGACCTCAGAACCTAGTTTTTGCACTTTAGTATGAGTCTTTTGGTCTTTTGCTTTCTTCAACCAAATTGTTAAACATACTCGTACTTCGAGTGATGTGTTAGTTTGGAATTATGCTCTTTATTCCAATAGAATAGACATGGCAGTTCAAATAGAACCTCGCTTTTGCACTTTAGTACGAGTCTTTTGGCCTTTTGCTTTCTTCAACCAAATTGTTAACCATACTTTACTTTGAGTGACATGTTAGTTTGGAATTATGCTCTTTCTTCCAATAGAATAGTCATGGCAATTCAAGTAGAACCTAGTTTTTGCACTTTATGCACTTTAGTACGAGTCTTTTGGTCTTTTGCTTTCTTCAACCAAATTGTAAATCATACTCCAATTTTAAGTGATCTGTTAGTTTAGAATTATGCTCTTTCTTCCAATCGAATAGCCATGGCAGTTCAAAAAGTAAATATATTTTAAGTTACGTTGTTTTGTCATCAATGTTGCTAATTAGTCTTTGAGACCATGTTGCTTCTAATTGTACTCGACAAAACTGTGGGGGAGAAAATGAAAATTGGAGTTTTCAAACTCAATTGGATAACATATAGAGATTTGGAGTTTGAAGTGCGCGAGGAGCACACGAAAAAGGAGTCATCAACAGCAGAAGTAGGCAGCGATCGATAGACACGGGAGGCGGTCGACAACAGATACACAGATACGCCAACAGAACTGCTTGGGTTGTCAGTCTGTCGACAGCTGATTTGGAGCTATCAACAGCCGTCTGTACAAGACTAGCTCAGTTTGTTGACAGGACCAATCGAAAATTAGGTCAGCTCAATTGCTGACATGCCTCTTGGAGCTGTCGACAGCTACTGTGTTCTCGATGAATTTGAATAGTTTTTTAATTTTGTTTCTAATCTAATTTCGGAGTTGGTTTTCTTTTCTTCATGAATTCTCTGGCTATATATTGAGGGGTGTTGTACCCTTATTGGTAACCAAGAATTGGTGATTTGTATTGGAAAGTTCAGGGTTAGTTTGTATGAGAATTCTACTGTAAATTGTGTAATTTCTCTATATTTGTTCAATTTTGATCAGTTAGATTTTCAGATCAATTTGTAACCTTTGCAACTGTGTTGATTGAAAAAGATCTCCCTTCTACCCCCGAGGACGCAGGCAAGTTGCCGAACCTCGTTAAATCTCGTGTTCTCTCTTTGTTTTTGGTTCGTGTTATAATTGTTTGGTGATTGACTCGGCGTTGAAACCCTGATCTTGGTGATTGGCGTGTATTGGATTCCCCAAGAAGGTGCAACAAGTGGTATCAGAGTTTTTCAGGTTCGACTGGGAACATGTGATCCCAAAACCACCATGGTCTCTTCGGTAAAGATCATGTGTCGATCTTGGAGCAGCGTTGGACTGTCGTGGGATCGTATGTCGATCTCAGAACATTGGGATCAGTTTGGGTGGAGTAGATTATTCTGAAACTTGTCTAAGGTTTCACTTTGAGGTAAATATTCGATCTTTATCCAGTTTGCATCTACTTTTTATTGGTTTTTTGCATTGTCGCATTGTAGTTGGTGTTTTCTGAAGGAGATTACCGAGGTTAATCAGTCCACGATAAAGATCGTGAACAACAGTCGAAGATCGATGTTGTGAAGTTTGATGTCACAAACAACTTTAGTATGTAGAGATGTGAGGTGATGGATGCGTTGCACGTCAGAATTTAAAAGACACGCTGCTTTTGCAAGAGAAATCAACGGAGACTTCAAAGAAGAATTAGGACAAGATGAATCGAACGACGTATGGTATCATCAGGTCTTGTTTGACACGACATTAAGTATCATTTGATGACAGAGACTTTTGCAAAGAGGATTTGGGAGATCCTTCAGAGCAAGTATTTGACAAAGATCGTCGAGAATCACTTGCATTTGAAGAGGAGGTTTCACCGCTTCCAGTTGAAAAATAGAATCTCCATTGGTAAGCACATGAATAATTACACAAAGCTCTTGCAGACTTAGCTAACGTGGATGAAGTGATTAAGGACAGGACAAGGCATTGATTCTGTTGAGCTATCTTTCAGATGAAGAGTATGAGACCTTCGTTTTAACCTTGATCAATGTTAAGTCTGAACTTAGCTACAATGATGTGTCGATTACTCTTGTGAATCGTGAGGTGAGGAGGAAGGACAAGGCGTCTTCTTCCAGTAGCACAACAAGGGTGTTGACTGTAAGAGGAATTGGTTTCAATCATTGAAAGGGCGAGGAAGTTTTTGGTTAGTTCAAGTTCGGTAATCACGAATTGGGAAAGAACTAGTGTGCTTTCTTAAGGAAGAAAGTATTGAAAGATTGATTGTCCAAGGCTCAAGAAGGGACTGAAATCAGAAACAAACATTGCACATGCGGATGATGGTACTTATTCTTACTTTTCAGTGTTATCTCTCTATTACTTATTTACTTTGCTACTCAGAAGTGTCTTAGTGGATTTTGGATATGAGTGCTACCTATCATGTTTGTCCCAAGTGGGAGTGATTTGATTTGCTAGTTTTGGAAAACTAGATGGAGACTTGGTGTCATTTGGATATGTACACACATGCCATATTGAGGGGATATGTATAGTTCGTATCAAGATGTTTGATGGGATGGTGGGAGAGTTGTAGGATGTGAGGTATAATCCTTAATTGAAGAATCTTATCTCAGTTGGAGCTTTGGAGACACAAGGCTGAGAGGGACACTTGGAGAAAACGTTCTCAAGATGTTCAATGGCCTATTGGTTGTTTTGAAGGGCATTCGACGTAATAACTTGTACTCCTGGAAGGGTAGTGCACTTAATGAAATTTGGCGACTTCAGAATGCTTGGATGGCGATTCTACCAGGTTATGGCAGATGAGGCTCGGACATGTTGTCATGGATTCTTTGCAAGCTTTGGTGAAGTAAGGATTATTGAAAGGTGCAACTATCTGCAATTTGAAGTTTGGTGAACGTTGTGTTCTGGATAAGAAGACAAAAGTGAAGTTCGACACCGCAATTCACCACACAGGAGGTTTTCTTGATTGTGTTCACATTGATATTTGAGATCCTATCAAGAGTGCATTGCTTGGAAGCTATCGGTACTTTGTCTCGTTTGTTGATAATTGTTCTAGGCATTGTTGGTTATACCATATGAGACAAAGATTTGAAGTGCTTGGTTTGTTCGTGAAGTGGAAGAAGCTGATGGAGAATCATATCGATAGGAAGATCAAGGTGCTCCAATTTGATCCTGTTGGGGAATACAAGGATCGGTTCCTACAATTTGGCCAGAACAATGGTATTGGTATTCACTTTACAGTTCGGAAAGAGATTGGGTGGCTAAAGAGTTAAACCGTACATTGATGAAGAATGTTCGGTATTTGTTGTCTAATGCATCATTAGACAAATCATTTTGGGCTGAGGCTTTAGTGTATGCTAGCCATCTATTGAATAGGTTGTCGTCAACTGCTATAGGAAGTAAAACTCTGTTGGATATTTGGTCAAGTAGAGCTGCTCAAGACTATAGCTTACTGCGGGTATTTGGATGTCCGCCTATATTGGTGTCAAAGATGACAAGTTGAATTCGCGAGCAAAAATGTTTGTGTTTTGGGTGTCAAAAAAAATTTGAAATGCTACAAGTTATGGGACTCCATAAACGAGAAGATCGTGTTAAGCAGATATGGTCATTGTTGATGTTTACCATCTCTCAGCAGGCGGAGAGGATGAAGACCAAGGATTATCGCAGCAGGTAAAGGTTGATGCTGCTTCACCATCTTCAGTTACTTCAATATCATTTGGGATTTCACCGAATATGACAACAGGTGGTGATCCTGTAACCAATTTGAATGCTTAAAACATTGATAAAGATGCTGAGTTGTTTTCCAGCTATAGGATCCAAGATGAACCCATAAAAGTGGGTGAAGAAGCATGAATCTCAAGTTAGTGAGTTAGATCAGTTCAAGTTGAAGACTGTTGCTCTCCATGACGATCGTGATGAGGAGATTCATAGGATTCAGTCAGATTAGTTTGTTGTTACAGATTTGGTTTCAGTTAATGATTGAGCTTTTTGAAGCTCGTTTTGATGAACTACGTATGACTTGATCCCCTGGGCAGGGGGTACGTAGGTAGTCATAATGGTGCAACCCGTTTGCTGAGTTAACATGATGATTCATTGATATTCGGCTCAAATTTGAGAAATCTTCATTGAGGTGGAGAATTGTGGGGGAGAAGATGAAAATTGGAGTTTTCAAACTCAATTGGATAGCCCAGAGAGTTTGGAGTTCGAAGTGCTCAAGGAACACAAGGAAAAGGAGTCATTGGAAGCGGAAGTAGGCAGTGGTCGACAGGCACGCGAGGCGGTGAACATCGCCGATTTCAGAGTCGATGGTTTCTTTTTCTTCGTGTATTAATTGGCTATATATTAAGGGGTGTTGTACCCTTATTGGTAACTAAGAATTGGTGATTTGTATTGGAGAGTTATAGGGTTAGTTTGTTTGAGAATTCTATGGCAAATTGCGTAGTTTCTCTATTTTTGATCAATCTTGATCAGTTGGATCTTTAGATCAATGTGTAACCCTTATAACTCTATTGATTGAAAAAGATCTTCTCCTTTCTGTCCCGAGGACGTAGGCAAGTAGCCGAACCTCGTTAAATCTCGTGTTCTCTCTTTGTATTTGGTTCGTGCTAGTATTGTTTGGTGATTGACTCCGCGTTGAAACCCTGATCTTGGTGATTGGCGTGTGTTGGATTCCTCCGGAAGGCGCAACAAGAACTCCCAATAAAGTGGTTGTATCCCATTACTAGGACTGTTTTTCTAATATATCTCTTTTCCTGTTCACTGACCAGATTAGCTCTTAAAGAACTTATTTAAATAGGATGAACCTTCTATTTGAGGAATAATAGTTGATGATTCAAACATCTTTGTATCTGTCATGATGTCCTTGTTTTAGGAAAACATTTTACCCAAAAAGATAAGCTTAAACTAGTAGGTTGTGGGATAAATATATCAAGTAAACATGGCTCATTACACTTCCCTTCTTGATCCTTTGAGTGGGCCTCTATCATAACATGACTCTTTTCTGGACCTTCATAGAAATTCTAGCAATATCATAGTTTGAAAGTGGTATATTTTAAATAAGGAGATGTCTGAGGCGTGTTTGAAAACAAGTATGCATTTGTGAATGGCTATGCTGGGCTAGCAAACAGAATCTTATTGTCAATTGCAACCATTTTTCATTTTTGTTTTGTTTTGTTTCTTTTTTTGCAATTAGTTATTGTATTGTATCGTTAGCTGCTAAAGAGGTTTACACTGTTCCCACTTAATGAGCTGAACCAAGAAGTGCAATGCTGTTTCTTTTGCAAATTCCTTGAGCAATGGACTATGCTGTTCTTGTAACTGATCCAGTCATTTTCTCAATAATTATTAAGCCTTGGTGATAGTCTTTACTTTAGAAGGAGAAAGAAGAATTTTGTATTAAGAATCACCATTAGTTGGAGTTGACCATTGAAGAAGAATCCCCTTCTAAATTTTTCTTATTCAGTGGGATGCTCTACTATAGCTACTGCATACGTGTGCAGCATTCCTGAAAGTATTACCTGACATTTTATGTACAAATTAAGAACTCTGAAACATGGATACTTGACAAAGAGACTTACGTATTATTTGAGCGTTAGACAATCTAGGAGCTGTAACATGAGGTCTTGGTAGCAGTCGTTTTGGTATTAGACCCAATTACATGCATCAATCCTGTGGCATTTCACTATCTTTTCAATGTGGAAGTCGGACTAAGCTAACATACCAATTCCTTTGACACAACATGGTATGTTTCCAACAGGATCCCAACACTTATAGTTTATATATCAGGTACTATGTATTTTACTACCTGGTGCTTGGTGAATGCATGTTAGATACAGCATAGCTTTTGACATATCCTAAAATTAGTCGTGTACAGAAAATGCATCTGATAGTCTTCCGGGAATAAGAGCTCAAATTGACATTTGAAGGATGGTTCTATAAGATTTGTGAATTCAGTTGCATTTGCTTTCTATTTCAATAAATGAATTAAGATTGTCAGACTGATTATACATCTATAATTAAGCTTGTAAACTTTTCCCTGATGTAGTGATATCTGAGTTATTTGTTTTTCATTTACCCTTTTTAATGTCAACTTTTATTTCTTTAACAAAGTAAACAAATGTAATCCTTTTTGTGGTCCCCATCTGAATTGTACTCTAGTTTTCGTATAATTCTCTATATTGTTGTGTCCATGTTGGGCCATCTCATCCGCTCAAGCACTGTAATGCAAGACTAGATGCATTATAAAGTAAATGTAGCTAGCAACATCTATGAATTGAGGAAAAGCTGGTTATGTTCCTTGATCATTCTCTCACTTCATTGGTGACATTGCATCAAGGCATTTAGAGAAGTACGGGATATGCCTAAAGTTGATGTGAAATTGAAATTTTAATAACTGGTCTTTTGTAATTGTTAGGATAGTTTGAATTCCTGGTGTTGTTTGTATTTCTGCTTGATAAATTCCATCATGCAGAGAAAATGTTCTATTTTATACACAAAATTGGGTTCAAAGTTTTGTTCTTCCATCATCATTGCCTTTTCCTTTAATTTGCTATATGTTGGCCAAGATGAATATGATTATATAATGTAATTATGGTTGTTATATAACTTCATTGCCCAAAAGTTTAAAGCTTATGGGCTGTGGAGCAAACTTATCAGTTAAATACTTCCCTCACATTGGCCTTTGGATCATGTGGAAAGGCATCCATCTTTTGGAAGGGCAGAAGATCGGGGCAAAAAAACATATCTTAAATTGGCAATGATGAGGTCCGAAGATTTTGAATTTAGAACCTACTTCCTGGTAACTTGGTACCATAAAACTAGCTATATCAAGGGTCCTGGATTTAGACTTCGTCATTGGCAATTTAAAAATTATGTTATTTAGCCCAAATTTATTATGTCTTTCCAAGCAAGCTAAGTTTATATCGGAGGTCTTTCCATGTGGCCCAAAGAACAATATGAATATGATTATATAATGTAATTATGGTTGTTATATAACTTCATTGCCCAAAAGTTTAAAGCTTATGGGCTGTGGAGCAAACTTATCAGTTAAATACTTCCCTCACATTGGCCTTTGGATCATGTGGAAAGGCATCCATCTTTTGGAAGGGCAGAAGATCGGGGCAAAAAACATATCTTAAATTGGCAATGATGAGGTCCGAAGATTTTGAATTTAGAACCTACTTCCTGGTAACTTGGTACCATAAAACTAGCTATATCAAGGGTCCTGGATTTAGACTTCGTCATTGGCAATTTAAAAATTATGTTATTTAGCCCAAATTTATTATGTCTTTCCAAGCAAGCTAAGTTTATATCGGAGGTCTTTCCATGTGGCCCAAAGAACAATATGAGGAGATTTGAGTGTTCAGTTTGCTTGATATACATTTTTATCTGACTAATACCATGCAGATTAGTCACTTGAGCCGAAAAGCTGAGCTTATGACTCATGGGCATCAAGCAAGTTTTGAAACTCAAGTAGAGTTTTTTTTATTTGACATTCAGCGTTAATCTTTAATTACATACTCATCTTTTGTTCCAGTTACCTGGGCGTACAGATAATGAGATAAAGAACTACTGGAACACTCGGATTAAGAGGCTCCAGCGTGCTGGTTTGCCAGTCTATCCTCCTAATCCCTCTTTCTCAGCATCTAATGAGAATCAGCAGCGCCAGAGTGTTGGAGATTTCAGCAGCATTGAAAAAATGCAAAATGTGGTCCTGCGAGGAAATGGTTATGACATTCCTGATATATTTGATGACTTAAAAATATCTCCCTATGCACCACCATTCCCAGATATGTCTAACGTGCTGTATCAGGGCTTTGGATCTCAGGGCTATGGGATCTTCAATCAGCCATTGAGCTATAAATGGCTTAGAGAAAATGAAAACTTATTTCCTTTGTATCCTGCAGTCCTGGGCAATGGGCTTCCAGTGTTTGAGAATTTCTCTAGTGACCAGTCTGAAAAGACTAACCTGCCCTTGGGGGCAAGCTATCCCTATGATCCTGATCCTCTCAGCAAGAATCTGGCACCTTATGATGGTGCGAATCCCGGCAGCCATGCCGTTATGAATGGCAATTACTCTACTTCCAGGCCTATTCAAGGGACTGTGAAGCGGGAGCTCCCTTCACTCCAATATACTGAAACTGATCCAAGTTGCTGGTTTCCATGTGCTTCCTCACCTCCGTCTGAGGCAGTTGATACTTATATTCAATCCCCTTCAACTGTTTCTGTGCAGTCTGAATGTTCTTCTCCTCGGAACAGTGGTCTTTTAGAAGAAGTGCTTCATGAGTCACACACAATGCACACTGGCAAGAAACTATCGTGTGACAAGAGCTCAAATTCCTCTGTAGTGACACCCAGTGATCTTGTAGATAGTTCGGCAAATAACTTCTGTGATGGAACAGCCCGGGAAGACTGTGACCCAATTTCTCCTTTGGGCTGTTCTGCTGCAGCTGTATTCAATGAGTACACCCCTCCAATCAATGGAAGTTCCTTGGATGACCTTCCGCCTTCCGGTAAGCATGCTAATTGTTTCAAGTATTTCAATAAATTGTGTATACCATATAAGATCATTGGATCACAGACAAAGGTTTTCCTTTTTATAATTGGTGCAGGTTCAGACATTGTGTGGCCAAGTGCTGAGGATGTTTCGACATCAAACATAGCGGAGAAGGACATTAAGCCAAAACCAGATTTCTTAAGGCCCGATGCTTTACTGGGGTCTGTCTGGCTTTTGGAGAGCTCCCAAATGGCAAAAGACCGCACTGACATGAACAATGCTATAGCGGCACTTCTGGGTGATGACTTCTGCAGTGAGCACAAGCCTGTCCGAGAAACATCATCAACTTTAACCGGAATCCTGGGGCTAGACTCTTATCCATGGAATAATATGCCTCGTGTTTGTCAAATGTCTGAACTTCCTTGAGGTTCCTTTTGGAGAACTCGTTTGTTCTAGATTTTCACCATTTGTCTTTCTGCCAAACTATCAGTGAGGATGTGAATTATGGTGTTAATTTGCGCATTGATGTCTTGATTTTATTGTTTAGGTCTTGAGTCTTGGCTTGCACGCGGCTAAAGATGGCGGAACCTAGAGGTTGCTGCAAGTAGAATGAATCGTTCAATAACCGTGCAGGCTTGAAACAGCAAAAACTATCTCCATTTGGTTGTGATTGGCTGATGCTTTTGTTTTTCATGATTTAGCTGTTCTTATGAACTCATTTTATTTGCTTCTTGATAAAAGACTAGTTAGACATGATAATGGTTGCCCTTGCTATATTAGATGACCACCTTTTTGTTGCTGTGTTGTGTTGTATCTTATCTCCAGCCTGGCAGCTTAGATCTTTTGTTTATTTAGCGCGCGGAGGAGTTTTACCTTGATAATTGATTCTGGCTTTTCATGTTACAAGATTTCATCCTCTTGTTGCTTCACTGGAGGTTATAGGGATTTCAATGAAATGGAATCTCTCTTCAATGTCATTTTATTACAGTGTAGCTGCATCAAGTGCATGTTGATGGTGGTGGCAGTGGTCCTGTTTTCAGAAGATCGGCTTCGCTTGTTTTGTTGTCTGGTCAATTATTTTTTGCCCAAGTAATCGTTATTAATATCGATTGACTCCTTATGTAAACTGGGGTGGAGTAGAGAGAATACTTAGAGGTTGAAACATGTCAGTGTCTTGAACAGAATTGCAGAGATTGGGTGGGAGAGGGAAGTGATGAGGGGAAGAGGACACAAGTAGTGGCTACTCATAGGTTCGCACAGAAACATTCAAAGTTTCTGTATCTGCATTGATTCTTTGATTGATCATGAGACACATCTATTTTTGTTTTTATTTTTTTTATTTTTAAAGTTTTTCAGATTCCTTTGGCCCAACACTTTCACATGTATCTCCTGCTAAGTAGAAGAACCAATTTGAGACTCTATTTGGATTTTTATCTTAAGCAGTAGTTATACGTTTGTAAATAATAATTTATAAATCTTTTAACTTCAGCTTTTGATGCTACAATTTACAAATTTTGTATTCTATGTGAATACAAAATGGAATAGAACTGTTTTTTTCCCCCTTCATGTCTCGGAGTTTAGAGAAGCCACTCTGTTGAAGCCTAATCTTTTGAGGTAGTTAATGACTGTTCATTAAGCTATGAACATGGCAAACATATATTTTTTTTTGGAGGTGCTTTTAGTTACTAGTGGGAATTATTTTGCATTATTATGATGCATTGAGTTGAATTATTATCTTAGAATTGAAAATGTGGCAATTTGGTTTTCTCCGTGCAGCAAAATGAGGTTTAAATCACTCACCTTCTCCAATGTTTTTTTGTGTTGAACTGAAGTTTAGATTAATCAAGTTTAAGACGAGTGAGGGGCGCTCGAAAAGATCATATAATTGTCATGTGACGTTTCTAGGATCAAATTAGAATTAATTAAAAAAATAATACTTATTTTTGTCACATGATATTTCACTTAAGGATGATACATCCGAATGAATCTCCACTACATTTCGAATGATTCTCACAAAGAAAAATCTATCATGGATGTACCATCACAAATATATACATTAGCAAGAAAATTGACTCAAAAAAATGAAATTAACTATGAATATCTGCACATGAGGCTAATATAATTAATATTACTAAAATTTAAGTTGTTTGCTCATTTTCATTGTAGTGCCATTTATTAACTTTTGTATTCATGAGATATTGGAGATTAGCTAAAGCTAAGGGGGCTGCGTCGGGTCACAATCAAAGTTCTGACAAATCCACAAGGACCTCCGGTGAAGCTCACGAGGTCAGCGTACCAAGTGAATGTTGTTTCTATATTATTTAATTTGTCTAATTATTTCTTGTTTTTTTTCATTTCTGCCATGTGCCATTTTTAGGCATGACTCGGTTTCAAAGGTGCGACCGCACAAGGCCCTCAAGTTCAGGGGCCCCACAGTCAAGATTCAAGCGATGCCGAGTCGGTTCAAGTGACATGTTTTCACCCTTAATATTGCTTAGCTCTTAACTCCTAATATTTTTAACTCACGTGTCAAGCAATATTGCTCAACTGTCAACGATTCATCTTTTCATTCCTGTGCCGACAATTTGAGGGACTGAGGATTATTAATCGGGTTGACTGAATTTATAATTTTTCAATACCCAAGTGAAATTTCAGGAAATAAACAACAAAAGAACCCCTTTTGAAGGAAAAAAAAAAAAACCCCTCTTTTTACAAAAAGCCCTAAGGTTTGTTTTTTCCCTTGAATTGATTGATGATTTTTTTCTTTCTTTTTTTTAGTTTCTCTCAAATAAATTTTGGTAGCATGGTAGGGATTATTTCTTTGATTGATTTTCTCGATTTGTTATTTCTGTCTCTTAATCGAAATACCTACTGAAATTTCAGGGAATAAATAAAAAAGAAGCCCTTTTGTTTTGAACTTAGTTCACAATCTCTGTTCTCTTCTTCTTCTTCTTTTTTCCTTTCAAAAAATCTCCTTTTTCTCAAGCAATTAATGTTGGCGCAAAGGTCCATCACTCTAGTTTTGGTGATGATTAACTCATATAGTTATAGTACTAATGAGCTTATGTTTATTAAGTTTCAGATATTCAATCAAGATCTTAGTCGGTGTTTAACTTCAACAAAAGATTCGAAGTCAAGTTTTAAAACTATCACATATTGATTCAAGAGCTCGCACTTCAAGATTGCATCAAGTACTTAAAGAGAAGTCTACCTCGTTTGGATCAAGTTTGGATTAAGGCGAGATGGAGATCAAGATTTTCAAAAAGAGAAGATTTTCAAGAAGACTTGAGCCTTAATTTGTAAGTTTAAGATTTTTGTTTTAGATAAAATATAAAAGATAGATTAGTTGTGGATTGCTCAAGCTCATACATACACAGACAAAAAAAATTCATATATTGTCTTTTATATTAAATATTTTGTGTTTTCAGTTTAACCGCTTTAACTTTAAAAGATTATGTTTACATGTTTTTTATCTCAATAGAAAAGGTTTTATATTTTGTAATATTTGTTGGATTCTATCCACACATATATGAGCTTTATATATTTATAGAAACTTATTTCTATGAGTTTTGGTTCATCATGAATACATCTTTGTGTTTTTTAGATTTTTAAGAATATATCTTTCGGTTTCACAAATAGATTTCATCAAAACAAGTTTACATTGGTTTATATACATATTAGATCTCATTCATATACATTGATGCTTCATATATGTTTAAGAAACTTATCTTGATGAGTTTATCTCAGATGTTTAAAGTTTGTAAAACTTATTTTTGAGCTTATTGTTAAAAGCAAGTATATTTCATTTACGATGTGTATTGGATCATTTCTACACATTATACTTCAAATGTATTTCAATATCTTGTTTTATAATTGTACAGGTTTTGAAAAAAATCAGTTTTTCATTTTAAAGTTTGAGTTTTTAAAAATACGATTTTTGGTTTAAGCTTTAATTTTTATGCCTCAAAAATAGTTCATATGTTTATGATATGTGTTGATTTTTGATCATACATATTTGTGGTACATAGTATTTTAATGAACTTATTTTGTGAATTTTATAGAGATTTTATAGGATGTAAAATTTATTTAAAAATGTTCAAAATTGGGATCTGGGGCTGCTTGCAGTCAACCCACCGGTCGACCGAAGGCAGGCGTGGTCGACCACCAGTCGATCGATGTGCACACATGCACGAGCCCAAAGTGCGGTCGACCGACTGGCTCAAGCCCACTTTCAGGCTTGGCTCGGTCGACGGACAGAGATGGGTTTTGGGTACGATCAACCAGGCGATTGACCGACAACCCTAACGATCAGAAATTTGATCGTTGGCCGGTTGATCGAGTGGTTGAGTGATAAGCAATCTGGCTTGTGTTCAGCCCCTAACGACTTTTCTGAACACCTATAACTTGAGTTCTCTTAGCCAGTTTTTCGAGATTTTCAAGTGCTAATATTTTTTTCACTTCAACTAAGTTTTCAGTAAGTTTTTAAATAAATTTTTGAGCTTCAAATCAAAATTTTTATTTTGTTTCAAACTTTTAGAAAATCAAAGAAAATTAATTTTGAGAAATCTAGTTTCTAGTTTTCATTTCTCTATCATTTCAAGAGTTTTCTTTTGTGTTTCTTTTCTAAAATTTTTGTTCACTCACATATTTGAGTTCTTCATTGCAAATCTATCCTCTAAGATTATTGTAGAGGTGTTTTGTTTGTGGTCATTTGAGATCACCAAGTCTTATTTGTGGTCTAAGTGATCACCAAGTTGTATTTCTTTCTTTGCTTTGTACTTGGTTTTGTGCCTACCCTCTTGTGTAGAGGTGTGAGAGAGTTAGAGTTGTGTACTTTGGATTATAAGTTGTAATTCCTAATTCTTAAGTGGAGGTCTCTTTGTGGAAGGTCCTTGGTAGACAAAGTGAAAATCCTTCTGTGTGAAGGCGGGGACATAGAGCAGTAGCTCGAACCTCGAAACATATTACTGTGTTTGTGTTTGGATCTCTCTATCTCTCAATTCTCTATTCTCTTTATATCTTGTATTGTTATTATTGCTCATATTCATTCATACTAGATATTATTTGTGTGCTCACACTAGTATTCAACTAAGAGATTTATTGAAACACTTCAACTCATAATTAAGAGGAATCATGACGAGAAGTTCCAGAGCCCTTCATGGAGAATTCGAACTCACTCTTGGTTATACATTGTGTGCTAATATAAAAGTTTTAATTCTATATTATTTGTCATATAGATTAGCACTACACCTATTCACCCCCTCTAGGTGTATTTTTTAATTGGTATCAAAGCTAGCGCTCCTGATATTCGGCTTAACCACTTAGGAGTGTGAGCTTCTTTTTTTTAATCTAGTTATTTGCTTTGCACATAGTATTTATACTCATGGATTATGATGTTTCTTACATTGATATGTGAAAGTTTAAGATGAGTGCATATTTAAAAGCATTAGGCTTGCATGTTTATCTTGCCACCATCAAAAGTTCTTATACTAGTAATGATAAGTATATTGAGGCTAATTCACAAGCATTGATGGCACTTAAGTACACACTAAGTAAATAACACATTTCTTTGATTTCTCATTATGATTCCGCTTTTACAATGTGGAACACATTGACCTCTCTCAAAGAACAAGTTTCAAACAATTTAGAGAGAGAACCTATTGGAGATGAGTCCGAGCAAGCGTGTAATATGGTCCAAGAGAATGACTCCCTTGAGGTAACTTTAGGTACTCATCTTGATGATTGTGCTAGCTCTTCCAATAATGATAATGCTATGAATGCACATGCTTTAAATGAAAAGTTTTTTATGTTTTGTGAAAACTTGCTCTTAAAAATTAAGCTTTGAAAAAAGAAGAGTTTTGAATTAAAGAAGGAAAATGAGACATTATTTTTAAAACTCAAACTTGTCTTAAAGAAGGTTTTAAGTGAATGGGATTCCTTGAAAACCCAACTAGATTTTGTTTTAAATGAAAATGAGTTTTTCAAAAATAAAAATGATTTGGATGTTGTTTTGAAAAACAATGATGTTTTGTCTTCAAAACTTGAATGTGTTTTAAAAGAAAATGATTTTTTGAAAAATAAGATTGTTTTAATTTCTAAAGAATTGGAATGTATTTCTTTAAGATTCTTTGAAAAATGATTTTGTTTTTCATTCTTGTCATACTTCCATTGCCTCGTCTTCTTGTGATAAGAATATTGTTTCTCTAGCTTGCTGCACTTCTTCTTTCATTGATAATGATATTTGTGCTTTGAAAACGAGTATAAATTGTTTGGGCTCTACTTTGATCCAATGTGCTATGAACCACAAGAGACTAGAATCTGAAATCACCTAGGGGGGGTGAATAGGTGATGGCTATATGAATAAGGCAATAATGCGGAATTAAAAATTCTACTTAACAATTAGCTCAACTAACAAGGACTTGCAATATAAAAGACAATAAATAGTGCAAGAATTAAAGAGAGTTTGAGTTTAGAGAAAATTTGAGCAAACACAAACACGAGTATATGTTTCCGAGGTTCGAGCCACGCTCTACGTTCCCGCCTTCACACTTGAAGGATTTCCACTATTGTTGATCCCACTGGATCGCCAATACAAGGACACACTTGTCCAATCTCTCGTGATGCCGCAACATCACCAGAGCACACTAGCTCGCTTGAGGCCGATGCCTCTACAACTTCGCTCAAGAAGAAGGTTGATCACACTTGATCACAAAACGCTCACTTAGCACAATCCTATAACCAATATGTAGAAGTAGAACTTGAGATTGTGAAGTGCAAAAGTCTAGAGTGAAGTAGAGGAATGAGCTTCAAGTGGGTGTTTGGAAATTTTGGCTTTTGTGAGAAATCTTTTCTAAAGAGAAAACTTGTAAAAATGATTTTCAATACTTGTAAAAATTGTTGTCTTATCATGTTGAAATGACCACCTATTTATAGGGGATGAAAAGACAAAGCTAGAAAAATCCGTTGGGGGAGATCCCAACAAAAATCTGTCAGAAAATAGAGCTGTTGGAGTCTGTCAGAATTTCTGACAACTAGCGGTCGACCGGGTCGGTCGACCGTCAACGGTCATATTTTTGACCGTTGGGGGACATCGGTCGACCGCCCCGGTCGACCCAAACAAACAGAGAGCACTGTCAAGTGCCGGTCGACCCGAGCGGTCGGCCGACGTGCACACATGCACAGTTGTGCACGTCGGTCGACCCGAGCGATCGACCGGCCTCTGTCAGATCTGTTAAAACAGATTCTGCAGAAACCAGGAAAAGGAATTTGGTTTTGGTCTTATGGTTTAAGGATATTATAAATGAGGTGCTAGACCTAATAAATCTAAGAGTATGATCATAGATCAATACTCAAACATGTTCTATCTTTTTGATAAAAATCCTTTTTAATAAAAACTTGTTTTTCCAACAATCGTTTTTCAAAACTTGGTATTTCTAAAACTAATTTTCCAAAACATGATTTTTCTCAAACTATGTTGAAAATACTGAAATGAAAATTCTTTTGAAGCCTTGAAGCAAACTAAGTGTGTGTGAGTGACAATCCCAAATAATCTACTTCTAACATCTAGGTTTTGACAAAATGTCTAAAAAGAAAAGTAAAATACAAATCTTGGACTTTTCTTCAAAGTCTTGATCCCGAAGCTTTCTACCGTGCTTGGTTTGGGAATGCAAATCTTTAGCGGCGTCCAAACTTGTGAGTCTTGATCGTGGAGCCGTCAAATCAACTTGTTCTATAACCTGAAATCCTTTTAAACAAAATTGTTAAATACATAACTAAATATGGTTTGTTATCATCAAAATATACATCGAGATATTGGGCTAATGGCCTTTGGGCCAACAATCTCCCCTTTTTGATGATGACAAAACATATATAGTTATTACAAATATTTTGGGTAGTGACTTCAAGTGAAGCTCCCCCCTCAACACATGCATATAATGAAAACATACTCAGGCATAGATAAATGACACAAATAGTAATCAAACATACACAAGTCCATGTCATAAATGATAACACATATATAAAAACACATGTCCATAACACAAATATATATAGATAAAAGCACATGTCCACAACACAAATATATCAAGTACATATCCACAATACCAAAATACTAAAAGATGTGTTCACAACACAGAAAATTTCAAGTACAACACTAAAATACTAAAAGGATGTCCAACACAAAGATAATGCAAAACACAAGCACACAAAATATAAGCCTCTCCATCAATAACTCTCTCCCTTTTTGACATCATCAAATAAGGGGTAGTCACTCAGCACCATCATCCTCCTAATCATCGTCTTCCTCAGACGAGCTCTCCTCAGAATCACCCTCGGCCATCTGCTCATCACCATCATCATCAGCATCCTCATCAGAAGAAGAACCTGCCTCCTCTGGATCAATGCCTGCAACACCTGGCTGAGGTGGTGAAACAGCAGAAGGAGCCCTGGCAGGAAATGGAGGGCCGGAGGATGGAAGTGGTCGGGCAAAAGATGTGGGATCAGGACCAAGCATGTTGAGCTTCACAAAGAGTGCCTCAAATTGCGAGTCCATGAATCTATGGAGTCAGCAAAGTAAGACATATCATTGCGAATGCCCTGAAAGCGCGAGTCCATCTCCGCGCGAAAAGCTGCATCTCGCTGCTCGATCCAAGACTAGTGCTCCTGGATCTGAGAGCGAATCTCAGAAGAGATGAAAGTCTGGAAATCAGGAGACATGGAAGGCCCGGGAGCAGAGGAAGTCCCTGGGGCAGAAGAGGACCCTGGGGCAGATGATGACCCTGGAACATCAGCAGGAGGAACAGGAGGCTGCTCAGGAGCGAGTTGTCGCGCCCTGGCTAGCATCCTCTTGATCAGGCTGCTATCTAAGTTCACAGAGGGTTCAGAGGGACTTTCAGAAGACAGATCAAACCCTAGTTGTTTAAGAAGATAAGTGATGAGCATCCCATAAGACAAGTGCCTACCGGACATGCGGATTTGATCTGAAGCCATGTGTGATGCTATGAAACGGGGGACATCAATCTTAATGCCTTTCAAAAGGCAATAGATAATCAGTGGAATAGGACCCCTAGCATGGCTATATTCCCCAGACTTGGGTAAAATATTGTAAAAGACAAATTTGGCTAGGACTTGGGCGGTGAAAGTGAACTTGTTTACCTCCTCATTCCTGACCAAACCGGGGTTGTCATTCCCGTGAATCAAAGTGGAAGCGGTGAGCGCAGACTCACCGTCCGGATAGACAAAGTCATGGAGATCAAAAGAATATACATCAACTCCTCCAGGGGAGAGATGTAACATATCAGCAAAATGACTTAGGTCAATGTCGATGTCTCTCCCTAAGACTCTGGACCTAACTCGATTTGCCTCAAAAGAAAAATTGGAATAGAAGTAAGGCACAAGGGAAGTGTAAACTAGTTCTCTTATGGCCATGAATTGGTCTAGAGAGTTATTTCTCAAAATGTGGGGGATGTTAAGATGTTCAAAGTCCTGGAGAGTAACACATCTCCTAGAAATGATATTCCTTTTTGAAAGGAGGATAAATCTATTCTCAGCACGATCATTGATAAAAGGACGTTTAGGTCTAGGGGTTGAGGATGAGGGAGTCACAGCTTTCCCTTTATCACTTCTAGATCTTTTAGTCATATTGAAAATTTTGGGGAAAATAGAGAGATCTAGGTTGAAATAAATTAGGGCTTGATCTAACAACAAGGAAAACTAAGGATCTTGACAAAAGATTGAAGAACACAACACTAGAGATCAAGATTCACCATAAAAATCTGATTTTTACCTGAAAAGGGGATCAAGAACCCTAGATCTGAAAAACCCTTGAAATCTGACGGAGAAAATCCCTGAAAGTGAAGATCCAACACAAAATAGAGGGAATAGAACTTAGATCTGGAAGGAATTTGAGTGGGGTGAAGAGAATCAAATTTTTTAGAGGGAGGAGAAGAGGATCGGCTGTGAAAAAGTGAGAGAGAGAGAGAGGAAAAGTGCTTTAAATAAGGCGGTTAGGGCAGAATCTCGATTCACGGTCGACCGGGTCGGTCGACCCAGAAAACCCGAGAGCTCTGCAGACAACAGCGGTCGACCGCACGGGTCGGCCGAGATTACCCGAGAGCTCTGACAGAGAAACGGTCAACCGCACGGGTCGGCCGGCTACAGAGAAGAATGAAATAATTTATTCTTCCAAGCAATGTCGGTCGACCGGAACTCAGAGCCGGTCGGCCGGCTTTGCCCAAAATCTGTCAGCAGCCAAATACAAAAAAAAATTTTAAAACATTTTAACAAATAACAAGCAGTATATATGCAAAATTTTAACAACATGTTTTAAATCTTCATAGGTTATAAAATCAACAAAATTTACACAAGATAATTTTAATTTTTATTTTCATATAAAACAAAGGTTTTAGAGATGTTGAAGCCGAATACCCGGTGAAGGGTTCTGAACTTCATCCTCGAGATTCCTCTTGAATGAGTTGAGGTGCGTAATTGCCATCTCTAATGTATTTGTTTTAAATATGAATTTTTACAAAATTTATTTTTGGTTTTGACAAAAGGTGTATATAGATATATGATCAAAACAAGACATGTGGACATTCAAAATATGTGACATAAATACAAGATATCAAACAAGGCATATACACATTCATGATAGAAAAGTAGCTTTACACTAACATATGTCAATGAAGCATAAAAGTAAACTAACAATCCTATGCATTTGTGTATATAGCAAAAAATTAAAACTTTTTAAATGGAGAAGTTACCAAACGAGGGCAATCTCCAAAATAGGTGCCTCTATGATAGCGATGCAATCGCGATGTGTTCTTTGAGCTTTGATGCATTCACCACCCGGGCACCGCCTCCCCCTAAGTCTTGGAGGATGAAGATCCACTTGTATCATTTAAGTGGTGGGGTCTCTTGGTACCCATATTTTCTTAGGTCCTACAGGGTTAGTACCGGGGCGAATCTAAACATGTTTACTTGGTATATTATGTTTAGCATAACAAAAATTTTCTAAATGGCCTTTGCGGCCACAATGCGTGCAAACATAAATCCTACCACTACCATACATGAATGCATGCTTGTGTGAGTGTGCATGTTTCCGTGCATGTGCATGGTGAGTGTGTTTCCCTTGGGTTACTCCTTTGGGAAACCTAGATGCAAATTTGTTTAAATCAAAAGCACATTTCTTTAAAGTATTATCTAAAGTTTCAACACGTTTTTGAATTTCCAAATATTCATTTTTGTTGAGAGATGAAATGGGGGTTTTCCCTTTACAAGATATTTATATTTTTCAAAATCAATTTCATTTTCTCAAAAGCATTGATAAATCATTTTTCTCTTAAGAACAAGATCAAATTTATTTTTCAAGGAATCATTTTCCTTTTTCAATTTCCTATTTTGAGATTGAGAAATCTCATACCTATGTTGCAATTCTTCGAAAAATTGAGCAAGTTCATCCATGGTTAGCTCATCATCATCAATAGAGGTATCTAAGCATACCTTGGTTGTATCCTCACCTTGTGCCATGAAGCACATATTGGCGGTGTCGATCTCCTCTTCGGAATCCGACTCCGTGTCATCCCACGTTGCCACCATAACCTTCTTCTTCTTTAAGCCATTCTTTGAGGTGGTTGCTTGGAGTGCGGGGCAATCGCAATAAGATGTCCGATCTTCTTGCAATGGAAGCAAGGACCGGGTTCCTCTCTTTTCTTTTCATATCTTCCTTGAGGTTTCCCTCTTCGGAAGTTGCTTTGCCTCCCCTTTTTGTAGAACATCTTGCCCACCTTCCGGATGAGCATGGCAAAGTCCTCATCGCAATCTTCCGATGAGTCATCCTCTTCATGGATGGTTGGAGTGGCTTTGAAGGAGAGTGCTTTCTTCTTTGGCGCCTCCCTTTCTTCTCTAACTTTCATCTCCATCTCATGTGTCTTGAGATTTCCGATGAAACCGGAGAAGTCCATCTCCTCCCTATCGTTGAGCTCTTTGAGGGTGGTTGCCTTTACTTCCCATGCTTTGGGAAGAGCTCTAATGACCTTCCTTATCTTTTGGTCATTATCAATTGCGTCACCTAAAGAAGATAAGGCATTAGTAATCTTGGTGAAACGCGTGAGCATGTCATCAATGCTCTCATTATCAAACATATAAAAATTCTCATATTGAGAACGCAACAAGTCAATCTTAGATCTTTTGACTTGTGACGTTCCCTCATGAGTCACAATTAAAATGCTCCAAACTTCAAATGCGGATTTGCAATTTATGATGCGAGATAGGTCATCCTCATTTAGAGCTTGGGTTAATGATATTGAGCCCTAGCATTGGCCTCATAGTCCTTGGTGGTGTCCTCGGACCATGTTCTCTCATCGGTGAGAGGTTCTATAAATTCTTTTGTTATGGCCCTAGCAACCCTAACTCCTAAGGACTTAAGGAAGAGGTTCATCTTGACCTTCCAAATGGGGAAGTTCAAGCCATCAAATTTTGGTGGAGACTTGATGCTAGAAAAGTCAAGTGATGCCATGGATAAAGAGTGTAATGCACAATAAATGAAGAATGCAACAAATAATATAGCCAATAACAAGGATCTCCCTAAGGTGGTTAAATCAAATAGTAGGGTTAGGCTCTGATACCAATTGAAATCACCTAGAGGGGGGTGAATAGGTGATGGCTATATGAATAAGGCAATAATGCGGAATTAAAAAATTCTACTTAACAATTAGCTCAACTAAAAAGGACTTGCAATATAAAAGACAATAAATAGTGCAAGAATTAAAGAGAGTTTGAGTTTAGAGAAAATTTGAGCAAACGCAAACACGAGTATATGTTTCCGAGGTTCGAGCCACGCTCTACGTCCTGACCTTCACACTTGAAGGATTTCCACTATTGTTGATCCCACTGGATCGCCAATACAAGGACACACTTGTCCAATCTCTCGTGATGTCGCAACACCACCGGAGCACACTAGCTCGCTTGAGGCCGATGCCTCTACAACTTCGCTCAAGAAGAAGGTTGATCACACTTGATCACAAAACGCTCACTTAGCACAATCCTATAACCAATATGTAGAAGTAGAACTTGGGATTGTGAAGTGCAAAAGTCTAGAGTGAAGTAGAGGAATGAGCTTCAAGTGGGTGTTTGGAAATTTTGGCTTTTGTGAGAAATCTTTTCTAAAGAGAAAACTTGTAAAAATGATTTTCAATACTTGTAAAAATTGTTGTCTTATCATGTTGAAATGACCACCTATTTATAGGGGATGAAAAAATAAGTTAACAGCTAGAAAAATCCGTTGGGGGAGATCCCAACAAAAATCTGTCAGAAAATAGAGCTGTTGGAGTCTGTCAGAATTTCTGACAACTAGCGGTCGACCGGGTCAGTCGACCGTCAACGTTCATATTTCTGACCGTTGGGGGACATCGGTCGACCGCCCCGGTCGACCCAAACAAACAGAGAGCACTGTCAAGTGCCCGGTCGACCCGAGCGGTCGGCCGACGTGCACACATGCACAGTTGTGCACGTCGGTCGACCCGAGCGGTCGACCGGCCTCTGTCAGATCTGTTAAAATAGATTCTGCAGAAACCAGGAAAAGGAATTTGGTTTTGGTCTTATGGTTTAAGGATATTATAAATGAGGTGCTAGACCTAATAAATCTAAGAGTATGATCATAGATCAATACTCAAACATGTTCTATCTTTTTGATAAAAATCCTTTTTAATAAAAACTTGTTTTTCCAACAATCGTTTTTTAAAACTTGGTATTTCTAAAACTAATTTTTCAAAACATGATTTTTCTCAAACTATGTTGAAAATACTGAAATGAAAATTCTTTTGAAGCCTTGAAGCAAACTAAGTGTGTGTGAGTGACAATCCCAAATAATCTACTTCTAACATCTAGGTTTTGACATAATGTCTAAAAAGAAAAGTAAAATACAAATCTTGGTCTTTTCTTCAAAGTCTTGATCCTGAAGCTTTCTACCGTGCTTGGCTTGGGAATGCAAATCTTTAGCGGCGTCCAAACTTGTGAGTCTTGATCGTGGAGCCGTCAAATCAACTTGTTCTATAACCTGAAATCCTTTTAAACAAAATTGTTAAATATATAACTAAATATGGTTTGTTATCATCAAAATATACATCGAGATATTGGGCTAATGACCTTTGGGCCAACAGAATCTATGTTTCACAAGAAACATACTTCACTTGTGCATGCAAACCACGACATACACATGCTTCTTATGTTCACACACATAACACTATGTATGCTAGAGTGTACACTTGTACACACTATGGTCATAAGAGACACCTTTCAAAATTTTGTTATAACGGTTAAATGATTTAAATTTTGCAAGTAAACATGCATGGACCCAAGAAAGTTTCGGTAGCAAAATTCATTCCTATTTCATTTAATGTAGGTTTGAGCTCTCACAAGATGTAATATCCCGAAGGAAATAATACTGTATTTCTATTTTTTTTTTAAGTATTTATTTTTACTATACTTAATTATTATTATTATTATTAGTGTTATTGTTATTATATATATATATATATATATATATATATATATATATAATATATATATATATATGTTGTTGTTATTATTATTATTGTTCCTCTTTGATTCCTAATCCTACGCATTAGCCCATTACCCATTACCCTTTTATCTTATATCCATCATCTTATCCATTAACCGTTATCCTATTTTATCTCTACCCGATAACCCACTACCCATGACCCGTAACCCAATTCTAACAACCACATCTTATCTTAATCCAAATCCTAACTAACAAATCCTTATTATCCTAATCTCCCCATCTCCAACACACAGCCGCCATCACCAAGATCCCCACGCCCACCAAGCTCCTTCCCTCAGCCAAGACACAACCGCCCCCTTACAGTCCAGCGTGAGGCCCTGCGCCGTGGCGCCCAAACCCACGCCCAGGCCTGGCGGACCTCTCCACTAGCGCCCACGCCTAGCAGGGCGTAAGCCCCCTGCCCTTCTCCCCCAGGCCTGCTCCCTTCCCTGGCACGCGGCAACATCAACGACAGCGCCTTCTTCCCCTCTCGGCAGCTCAGGTTGCCATCTCCCACTCCTGCAGCAACCGGACAACCCCCATCACCTCCCGGGCACTCTGCCGCCTCACCGGAACATCCACGATGCAGTATCACTCCTCCGTTGAGTCGTCACATAGTCGAGCTCCCACTGCTGTGAGTGTTCACTTTATTCTTTTATTTATTTGATCAGTTATCGGTATCGTTCATGTGATTGTAGTTCTATTTAAAAAATATTATTATTATTGCTATTATCTTGCCATTCGTGCAGCTATTTAAATTGTCTAATTAAATTGCCTGCATTTAAGAATTGTAAAGCTTCACCATAATGGAGACTTGAACTTTCCTTGTTGGTAACAAAGTAGATGAGAGTTCATAGGATATTTTTAGTATTTATTTTATTGTAATATGGCCTTATTGAAGACTGGATATTGGATTTGAATCTATTAGTGAGTGTTTGTTCTCATGCCTTTCTTTATTTACTGTTGCCAGTAATGTTCATGTATCTATTCGTATCATTTCAGATTATTATATGACATATTGGATCAGTATGATTACATGTACCATTTCATATGACGTCAGTGACAGTATACCTTACACATTTAGTTGATAGAAACATTTATGGGCATCGGTTCATGTGTTGGTACCATTACTGGCATAAGTCTAGTATTGATATACCATAGGTCGGACTTGACCTTGTAACTGATGTGGCTGTGATAAATCCTAGAATAAATATACATGTTGATTTTTGAGATTGATGGATCCTTGAAAGAAGTTAGAGAACTATACTATGTGAAGTGATTCTCAGTCATATTGTTTGGTGACATATCTTGATGATAACGAGTGTAATATCTACTATTTTCATATATTTTAGGAAATTGTTATAAAGCCTTGATCATACACACAGGCAGGATATTAGTCGACTTGCCCCCATTATAGTCGACTAATACTCTTTCCAGTCGACTTAGCATAATCTTTTAGTCGACTAAGTTTCTGCTTAGAAAGTTGTGTACTCTCTGTTTGTCGACCGTAAGCTATATTAGTCGACTTGCCCTTTTCTATAGTCGACTTACACCTTTTATAGTCAACTTATCTCTCTTGCTAGTCGACTAGACCAGTCAAGCCTCCTATATTAGTTGACTAATTCTGGTTTTGATTATTTATAGATCTCTTATGGATTAAGGGCTTTACCCCTTAGCTATGATCTTGGCTATAGTTGGATGAATATGATTTTGAGGAATAGGCAGTAATTGGGTTGACCTGACCTGGTAGATTTTAGATATATTCTCTTGATATGTTACTTGAGTTTTGGAGATCTTGTGATTGACCTTGATAGAAGTAAAAGTGTGTGATGATCTTGATCGGATTGGAATGTGGAGATCTGATTAGATATATCAGAACATTTGTTATTTCAGTTATTGAGATTTGAATATATTGATGACTTGAGGATCAGAGTTGATTGATAGGGTGAGAGAACTGATCACTGATTATTGATATATTGAGACGGTGGTGTATTGTACCAGATTAGTGATACGGATTGATACTTGATGTTTACGATGATTGTATAGAGACTGTTGGTTGATATATTAGTTACTATTATATTTTAGTGCAGATGGATATGAGATATTGACCAATTCTAGATTAGATTGTTCATTGAGCAGTATCTGTATTCGTTATTGTATGGATTCATGTTATTGAAAGTTACTGGGAAAATATTGTCAGACCGTAACACTTTCATTGTTCCATTGTTCTACCGTTTACACAGAATATTATTCACATTGTTATTATTACATTGATATTGTTACTGTCACTGTATCGTCCAGTAATCGAAATAACATGGATATTGATTGTTATAAAATAATAATGTAAATTGACAACTTACACTGGGACTGGGAAAATTGATAGAGGAGACAGCGTCTGTATTTTGGGTGGACCTAGAATACAAGTTGCGCAGTCGAGATACGTTCCACTGTAGGGTTCCGGGGGATGACTGACATCCCGTATTGTTCATATTATTATTGTTATTGACATATTGTTATTGTTATTGATATTGACTACCTTGCGGTAGGACCTGATTTAGCGCCAGGTGATTGGGCCGTGATTCCGGGTATGTATGGAACCCACGTAAAGTATAGACAACGTCTCCAACTAATCAGTTTCAATAATTTAGGACTTCGATTGACACGTGTGATAGGCGTAGTATGGGATGCGTCTATTACAGGTGGCAGTTGGTGTTCGCTGACATAATTAATAATGATAAACTGTTATAATATATTGTGACTAATCGATTATCACCTGACTGTATCACATATATAACTATGTTGACATATGATTGTACACATGACCGGATTGTATACCAGACTAGTGACATATGCTAGGTTATACGTTTTAACGTTAGTCCTTTTATCATGATATAGTCATATATTATTCATAACTTTATTCTTGATATTGAGTATACAGTTATCTTTTGTTTCAGTTTATCATATTGTTATTGCTTATATTGTTATTGTACACGAGCATTCCTCTTTACAGACACACTCATTAGATTGCTTCTGACGACCGTAGATTCGTACGTCCAGGTATTAGACATCTTCTTATTTGTTCAGGTGTTCGTGTGATCGTACGCTTCGCGAGGAGCTAGACTCTCTCTCTTTTGATTCTGGTATTCTTTCCTTTCTTTATTCTTACTATTATTCTTTGATTTCTAGATATCATACTTAGCTTCTACTCTATTTCTTATTTCATTTGGGATCATGTGTAGTCATTATATGTATTGTTGCAGTGATCGTTGAAGCTATTATGCTTTAGGTTTATAACTTGTTCAGGTTACTTTAGGCATAGCGTATATACGTGAGGTATATTCCTTGTGTATATACGTCGCCAACCTTCGTCGCGACTCCGTTTCCACGTATTTTGAAAAGCGGGGCTTGACACAAGATGTGAGAGTATTGGTGCCTTGGTGGTGGAAGCATTTGAGCTCAAATGAACACTATATTGGATGATCGCTATCAAGGATATTTTGGTGGAGGACCACCATATTTTAGAGAAATTGAGACTAGTTCATCAGTTTGGTAACTATCTATATTTTTCATGTTATATTTATGTTTATATGCTTTTAAATTGATGTTCTTAGCATATCTTGATTTCATGCTCATTAGAGTTAAATGCAATATTTATTTGACTTGTGATATACATATATAGTCTTTGAGATACACCCGTGTTTATATGGAGTTATATTTTGGTATTCTCATTATTGTTTAGCTATTATGTATATTCTAGTGTTAATACTACTTACATTTATGCTAATGATCATACTTGTTTATTTATCATGTTTTGTTGTTTTGTGCATATTATGTTTTGATTACATGTTTAGATATAACTTTTATTAAAACTTGTGTTTATACTTATACAATTAGTGAGCTACACTTGATTCTTATGTTTAGATGCTTTATTGTTCTTGTGTACTCATTACCTGTACTTGTATGACTTAGTTTTGATGACTCTTATATTTATACTTATAATTTCTATAATTATTTTATATCACTCTTGTTCATGTTTTCATAAAAATGTGTTTAGCTTCATGTATATGTAAATTTTGGTATACATGTTGTATCCTTGAGTCACATGCATTACATATCTTGCACTTTTTTGTTAACTCAATTCATGTTTGGATAAATATGTATGTTTAGTTTTGACAAAATATACATATACCTTAATGTTCACATTTCTTGAATAGTTTTGATGAAAATAAATTTTTTCATGTTTTATGGTTTCTTATTTTTGAAAAAGAAATTTCATGTGTTTTGATTGAGTTTGATTGTCTTATCTCCATGATTATATTTCTTACATGATTCGTGTACACTTGATATATCTTTTGTTTACTCATGGTTTAGATTCATGAGTCTATATGTGCCTTATAATTCTTTGAGTGTCAATTTTTATGTATTTAACATATTTTCATGAGAGATATGTATATATTTTATTCCTTACTTGAAGGATTTCGTACTAGTTTGTAGAATTACTTTAAAACTAATTCGTTATTCTTCAATTGGTAGAGTTTTCAACTTATACTATATTATTTTCAAAATAATTATTTTTATAAACTTCTACCCTATAAGGGCGGTTGGTTGGGCGACCATGCCTTGTATACTCTTTAATGACTATTTTAAATATGTGCATGATAGGGTTGATGATATGAGTTATACATGATTCTTAATGATACTTTTATTTTTGTGTACTCATATTTTTCTTATATATGTATGCACCATATTTCAATTGCTCTGATCATATATATATATATATATATATATATATATATATATATATATATATATAATATATATATATATATATATATATATATATATATATATGATTTCTTGTGCTAGATTAAAAATTTTTACATAAATATGTTTTATAGCACGAAATATTTTATGCCAAGTTTGATTTATTTCTAAATATTAATTGGTATCTTTTACAAGCTTATGCATTATTTTTGTTAGTATTTTAAAAAGGGAGAGAAAAATTCTTGATTTTATTTTTAATTGATATCTTACTCTCACTCTTTTTGAGAAAAAATATTTTAATTTAGAAAATGCTTATATATTTCATATTGGTGTCAATTTTTACAATTGGTTTTTATATTGCAAAATGGTTTAGAATTTAAAAAGATTGATTTCATGGATTATTTATTTTCAATTGGTATAATTTTTTTATATATCCATGTTGTTTTTCAATTGGTATATTTTTTTTGGTATCAAAATATTTTTATTTTAAATTGGTGTATTTTCAATTGGTACATGTTTTTATTTCAATTGGTAAATGTTATCAATTGGTATTTTGCCCCTTTATTGATGATTGTCAAAAGGGGAAAGAATGATTTAGTTTATATATGTATGTTTTAGTTTTATGCATATATTTTATTTCGTTTTGATATCTAGTTTTTGATTTCATGTTTTGATATATTTTTTATTTGATATCTAACTAGCAATTACAATGAATATATATTCTTTATTATTTGGCATCCAGATCTTATATTGCATATTCATTTGGCATCAAGAGTTTGCCCTGAATATATATTCTTTGTATACATTTGGTATCTAGAGCTAACATTGTATATCCATATGATTGTTATGTTTGGTATCATCATGCGCTTACATTGAATATTTATTTATTTATATCTATGCACGAGTTAAGGGGGAGCTTCTATGAAGCTTATCTTTAGTCCATGCATATATAACTCAATGGGTTTTGTCATCATCAAAAAGGGGGAGATTATCTCTAGTTTTGATGATGATTAACTCATATAGTTATAGTACTAATGATCTTGTGTTTATTAAGTTTCAGATAATCAATCAAGACCTTAGTCGGTGTTTAACTTCAATAAAAGATTCGAAGTCAAGTTTTGAAGCTATCACATTTTGATTCAAGAACTCGCACTTCAAGATTGCATCAAGTACTCAAAAAGGAGTTTAGCTCGTTTGGATCAAGTTTGAATTAAGTCGAGATGGAGATGAAGATTTTCAAGAGAAGATTTCTAAGAAGACTTGAGTCCTAATTTATAAATTTAAGATTTTTGTTTTAGGTAAAATGTAAATGATAGATTAGTTATGGATTGCTCAAGCTCATACACACACAAAATTTATATATTGTCTTTTATGTTAAATATTTTGTGTTTTAGTTTAACCGCTTTAACTTCAAAATATTATGCTTACATGGTTTATACCTCAATAGAATAACTTTTATAGTTTGTAATATGTGTTGGATTCTATCCACACATATATGAGCTTTGTATGTTTATAGAAAATTATTTCTTTGAGTTTTAGTTTATCATGAATACAACTTACGTTTTCGGATTTTCAAGAATACATCTATTGATTTCATGAATAGACTTCATCAAAATAAGTTTACATTGGTTTATATGTATATTGGATCTCATCAATATACATTGATACTTCATATATTTAAGAACATATTTTGATTAGTTTAGTTCATGTGTTTAAAGTTTTATATTTATCAAAACTTATTTTGGAGCTTATTGTCAAAAACAAGTATATTTTATTTACTATATGTATTGGATCATTTCCATACACACTATGTTTCAAATGTGTTACAATATCTTTTTTTTTATTTGTACAAGTTTAAAAAAAAATCGATTTTTCATTTCAAAGTTTGAGTTTTGGAAAATATAGTTTTTAGTTTAAGCTTTAAATTTCTATACCTCAAAATTAGTTCATATATTTATAATAAGTGTTAATTTTTGATCACACATATTTGTGCTATATAGTGTTTCAATGAACTTATTTTTGTGAATTTTATGTAGATTTTATGGGATTTAAAATGTATTTTAAAATGTTCAAGATTGAGTTCTGGGGCTACTTGCGGTCGACCACACATACACGAGCCCAAAGTACAGTCGACCGACCGGTTGACCGACTGGTTCAAGCCCACTCTCAGGCTTGGCTCGGTCGACCGAGCGATTGACCGACAACCCTAGCGGTCAGAAACTGACTATTGACCGGTCAACCGGGAGGTCGATCAACAGGCCAATCTGGCCTGTACTCAACCTCTAACGACTAGTTTTCTAAACTCCTATAAATTGGGTTCTCTTGGCCAGTTTTTCATAAGATTTTCAAGTGCTAATATTTTTTCACTTAAACTAGGTTTTCAGCAAGTGTTTCAAACAAGTTTTTGAGCTTCAAATCAAAATCTTTATTTTATTTCAAAGTTTTAAAAAAATCAAAGAAAAACAAGTCTTGGGAAATCTAGCTTCTATTTTTCATTTCTCAATCATTTCAAGAGTTTCTTTTGTGCTTCTTTTTCAAAATCTTTGATCACTCACATACTTGAGCTCTTCATTACAAATATATTCTCTAGGATTATTGTATTGTGAGGTATTTTGTTTGTGATCTTTTGATATTACCAAGTCTTGTTTTGTAGTCAAGTGATCACCAAGTTGTATTTCTTTCTTTGCTTTGTGCTTACCCTCTTGTGTAGAGGTGTGAGAGAGTTAGAGTTGTGTACTCTGGATTGCAAGTTGTAATTTCTCGGTGGAGGTTTCTTTCTGGAAGGTCTTTAGTAGACATAGGGAAAATCTTTCTGTGTGAAGGCGGGAACGTAGAACAGTGTCTCGAACCTCGAAACATATCCTTATGTTTGCGTTTGGATCTCTCTATCTCTCAACTCTCAGCTCTCTTTATATCTTGCATTATTATTATTGCTCATATCTATACATGTAGATATTGTTTGTGTGCTCACAGTAGTATTCAATCAAGAGAGCTATTGAAACACCTCAACTCATAATTTAAAGGAATCGTGAGGAAAAGTTTTAGAGCCCTTCATGGAAAATTTGAACTCACTCTTCATTATACATTGTGTGCTAGTCTAAAAGTTTTAATTCCGCATTATTTATCATATAAATTCGCACTACACCTATTCATCCTCCCTCTATGTGTATTTTTCAATTAAGTTGTAATTTCTTTATCCCTAAAGTTTGCTATTCTCTTGTGTTTGCTAATTAACAGACATAATCACACTTCAACAGAGATGGCCTTATTAGTTTTTATCCTCAATGAAATTTTAATAGAATTGTAGGATCTAGAATCAAAGCAACACAAACACTAGAGGGGGGGTGAATAGTATTTATAAAAATTAAACAAACTACTTGCAGGAAATAAAATATTCACAAGATAAACTCAGAAAATTCAAACGCAAAGACAAGAGAGTTATCCTGGTTCGGTCCTTGTGACCTACATCCAGTCCCCAAGCAAACCGCTTGAGATTTTTCTTTCCTGATTTGTGTACACCCACAACCAATGCCTTGTACACCACTTGACAAACGCCCTTTGTCAAATGTGCACAACTCCTCTTTACACCAAGAGAACAAACACCTTGTACAACTTTCTTCTACTCCAAGAAGACGCCCTTGTACAAATGATCTTCTTTGAATGATTACAATGATCCTATAAGCCTTGAAATTGAATGTGCTTGTGGACAAGGTTCTTATAGGAGGGATTTCAAAATCTTCACAATTGAATTTAGAATTTGGTGAAGAAAACTGAAAGTGAAACAGGTTTTCAGAAAACAGAATTTTTGGAGAGAGTTTTAGGCTGAAAACTTTGGATTTGAATTAGTGATTTGACCCTAGGACAATACCCCTATTTATAGGTGAAATCCATAGTAAGTTAGGGTAGTTATCAGGCCAAATTCAAATTTTGAAACGTTGAAAAACGCACCAGAAATCACCAACTGCACAGCAGTTACCAACTGCCATTAGTCGACTTGAACAGAAGATTAGTCGACTAGAAGAACAAAATTTTCAAAGACTAGTCGACTACAATAACGGATAAGTCGACTATAAAAAGACTGATACAGATATTTGGTTTCTGGAAAACTGAATATAGTCGACTATATAGGCACTGTTAGTCGACTATATAGGGTGTTAGTCGACTATACAAGAAGGGTAAGTCGACTAAGTTTCATGTCAGACAGAAACAAAGAGCAAGGGAATTTTTGTATGGGTTATTAGTCGACTTGGAAAAATCTATAGTCGACTAGGGTATCTGTTAGTCGACTATACAATGGGGTCAAGTCGACTAACTTTCCTAACAGACAATAAACAGAGACTTGGTCAATTGTTTTAGCAGGATCTAGTCGACTAGTTATTTTTGGCAAGTCGACTATAGAAGGGGTAGTCGACTATACTAGAGGGTCAAGTCGACTAATATAGGAATTTTGTGTGTGTTCAAGGCTTTTCACATATTTCTAAATTTACACAAAAAATACCACAAATTGTAACAGAGGTAGAATCATCATAATTGCTTGTCCATCATCAAAATCTCTATTATAGGCTTCAACATTCTCCCCCTTTTTGATGATGACAACCCATGTTTTGTGATAACTCCCCCTGCAGCAAAACTCCCCCTGCAGTAAATAGGTTATGATATATATATATATATATATATATATATATTATAATCAAGTCTTCTTGTTTGCCCCTGCAGAAAGTGTTAAGTTTCCCCTGCATTGCCATATGTCAATATCCATAACATCATATGTCAATTTTGCTTGTCACAGCACATATGTCATATATGTCAATTTTCAGATTATTAGATTCAGAAAACATAGAACATATGATATGAAAGAACACATAGAACATATGAATCAGAATACACATGCAGAACATTATAACACAACAGAAGATTTTCAACAGATTGTCAACATAACATAAACAGAGTTTCAACATAACATAGAGTTCTCCCCTTTGTCATTAACAAAAAGCAGAAAACACATACATTGAAAAACAGAAAAATACATAAAAAAAAAGCAAAAAACTGCAAAAGCAAAAAAACACGAAGAAATGCCAACGCCATAATCTTCAAAGGTCGGATCCGGGAGGAGGAGGTGGTGGAAAATGTGTCTTTAGGATGTTCATAATCTCTGTTTGAGTTGATGCAAATGAATCCATCTGAAATTGCATATGCTCAAACCGAGTCATCATTAAAGACTGATTTTGAAGCACTTAATTCTGAGTGTCTTGAAGAACTTGTTGTTGGGCATGAAGAGAGGCAATCTCAACAGACAGTGAATTGTAGAATGCATCAGTATAAGAAGGAGGTGGTTGGTTTGGAGGTGGTGGTGTAGAGGAAGAAGGATTTTGAGTGGGACTTTGTGGAGGTGAAGATGGTTGTTGTGGAGGAGGAGGAGGAATATCAGTAAGTTTCATACGGTGAATAGCAGCACGATCAAACAGTTCGAATACCTTAATGACACTAGTTTCGGAATCAAGATCAACACGAAATTTCCGAAATACATGTGTCAAAAAAGCTCCAAAAGGAAGGAATGAAGTATGTGACTTAACTATGGTATCAAATACAATTTTTGCCCAATTAACATCGAGGCCAGCCATAATTGCATAGACGCAAGTGGCTAACTCTCGTGAATAATAATTGTAGCTTCCAGTTTTGGGACAAATATTGTATGCAAGGATACGACCTATGAGACGGGGAATTGGTTTTAACTTGTTGTTGGTCATAGGTAATCCTTGTCCAGATAGAAAGATATTAGATAAGACCTCTTCATTATCCATTTCAATATCATTTAGCAGGAGACCGGTATAAGGAATGGACAGAATACGGCCGATGGATTTAGGGATAGTTTAATGTTAATACCTTTAACCAATGAGTAAATATGGACATCGTCCTCATTATCTTCATAGGTTAAATTAGTATAAAACAAGTAAATTAAGAATGGATAGTATCCTTGTCTTGAATCAGTAGAAAACATATGAAACAATCCACAGTTTTGCAAATATGAGACAATGTCATAGTGATGAAAATCTTCATATTTAACAAATCTACCGGGGAGTATTTCTAAGGAGGAAAGTCTAATGTAATCCTCTTCTAGGGCAGGATTCTTTAGAAATGCCCTAAAATCAACTTGTGAAGATAAACTAGATGGAGTAAACTTAGTTTTCTTTGACCTAGACATATTGAGCACTGAAATTGATGGAATAGAACACAAGAACTGAAAGAAAATGGAAGGGATTTGAAAGAGATTACCAAGAAATTGGAAGAGAAGTGAAGAAAGTTATTGATTGCTGCAGTCGCTACTGGCGCTTCAAACCCTTCTGAAGTCGACTGGAGGCATCGGCTGGGAGAAAGAATTGGGGGAAATTTAGGGTTTTGTGAAGAGAAAGTTTGGAATGAGTGGTTGAGATCAAACCTAGAATGATATCAAGGGTGAGGATTAAAAGAGAGAGATATTGGATCCACAATTAAAGAAAAACGGGTCGGGTTCGAAACTTAAATCCGAAAAACAGAACACAGAATATGACAGAATTAGTCGACTTGAGGTTTGTTATTAGTCGACTAATACATTGACTAGTCGACTAGTAAATCAAGTTAGTCGACTAAGTTTTGAAAAATCAAAAAGCTATGTCTCTGTTAATGCAAATTAGTCGACTGGGTTACTGTCAAGTCGACTAGGGCCTGTATAAGTCGACTAATAAGAATTAATAAGTCGACTAATCATGTAAAAATGCCTTAGAAAAATTTTGAAAAAAATATTTAAAAATCAGAAAAATTGCAAATACCCAAATCTCTTCTAAATTTCATAAAAGTATCTACTTTAAGAGGCTTTGTGAAAATATCTGCAACTTGATTATCAGTTGATATAAAATTTAAAGAAATGTCACCTTTTAAAGCATGGTCACGTAAAAAGTGATGTCTAATATCAATGTGTTTGGTACGTGAATGATGAACTGGATTTTTAGATAAATTAATAGCACTAGTATTATCACACATAATAGGTGAGTTTGTGATAGTCATGCCATAATCAAGTAGGGTTTGTTCATCCATATAATTTGAGCACATGCAACACTAGCAGCTATATATTCTGCCTCGGTTGTTGATAATGATACAGAATTTTGCTTTTTACTGAACCATGATACTAGTGAATGTCCCAAAAAGTGACAAGTACCACTAGTACTCTTCCGATCAGATTTACATCCAGCAAAATCAGCATCACTATATGATAGTAAATCAAATGTGCTTGATTTGGGATAAAATAAACCATAATTGAGTGTGTTATTTAAATATCTAAAATCTTTTTCACTGCTTTAAGATGTGATTCCTTAGAATTTGACTGATATCTAGCACATAAGCATACACTGAACATTATATCAGGTCTACTTGAAGTAATGTATAGTAAAGAACCAATCATACCTCTATAGAATTTCTAATCAACATTCTTACCATTTTCATCTTTGTCTAAAAATGTCCTCGTACTCATGGGAGTATTCTTATGACCAGAATTTTCCATGCCAAATCTTTTTAGCAGTTCCTTTGCATACTTGCACTGGGAAATGAAGATTCCATCCTTCATTTGCTTTATTTGCAGACCGAGAAAGTAAGTTCGCCCATGTGGTTCATCTCAAATTCACTCTGCATGGTCTTAGAAAATTCTTGACAAAGATTATCGTTAGTAGATCCAAATAAAATGTCATCAACATAAATCTGAATGATTTAGATATCTTTATCAACATGTTTAATAAAGAGAGTTGTATCTGCTCTTCCCATCTTAAAATCAGAATTTAAAAGAAAACTTTTTAATCTATCATACCAAGCACGGGGTGCTTGTTTTAAACCATATAAAGCTTTCTTAAGTTTAAAAACATGGTTTGGAAATTTTTCATGTTCAAAACCTGGAGGTTGTTCAACATAAACAGTTTCTTTAATAAATCCGTTTAAAAAGGCACTTTTAACATCCATTTGATATAATTTGAAATTCATAAAACAAGAAAAAGCAAGTAAAATACGAATAGATTCAAGCCTAACTACTGGTGCATAAGTTTCATCAAAATCAATACCTTCTTCTTGATTGTATCCTTGTGCTACTAACCTTGCTTTGTTCTTAATGACTTCACCTGATTCATCGAGTTTGTTCTTAAAGACCCATCTGGTACCGATGACTGGATGATCAGTAGGACGTTGTACAAGATCCCAAACATCATTTCTGACAAATTGGTTCAACTCTTCTTGCATGGCAATGGTCCAAAAATCATCCGCACATGCTTCTTTGATATTCTTTGGTTCAATGAGTGATATGAAGGCAATTTGTGTCACGTAGTTCAACTTGGATCTCGTCTGAACGCCTTGATTTATATCTCCAATAACCAAATCACGTGGATGATTTCTTACTTCAACATATGCTTTTGGTAACTCGGTAGAAGTCTCATCATCCTTAGAAATGTTAGTATCAACAGAAGATATAACAATATTATCAATAGGAGTATCTATAATATGATCATCATCATATGGAGAAGTATTAGAAATAGGTTTAGTCAAGGATTCATCAAATTTAACATGTAATGATTCTTCAATAGTAAATGTTTTCTTATTAAATATTCTATATGCTTTACTTTGAGTAGAGTATCCAACAAAAATACCTTCATTGGATCTAGCATCAAATTTATCTAAAGCATCTTTTGTATTTAAGATAAAGCATTTACATCCAAAAATCTTAAAGTAAGAAACTTTTGGAATCCTGTTATAAAATAATTCATAAGATGTTTTGTTTAAAAAAGGTCGAATAAGCACACGATTTAAAACATAACATGCAGTAGCAATAGCCTCAGCCCAAAAATATTTTGGTAAATTACTGTCCATAAGCATAGTTCTAGCACATTCTTGCAAAGTCCTATTCTTTCTCTCTACAACACCATTTTGAGGAGATGCTCTAGGAAATGCAAAATTATGTGTAATACCATACTTATCACAGAATTTTGAAAAAGATTCATTTTCAAATTCTCCTCCATGATCACTTCGAATAGTGACTATGTTTAGAGACTTTTGATTTTGAATTCTTTTACAAAAACTTGCAAATTCATCAAAAGTATCATTTTTATTTTTAAAAAAATTACCCATGAAAACCGTGAAAAATCATCAACAATAACAAAAACATATCTACTCTTGTTTAAAGAAGAAACATGAGTAGGACCAAATAAATCCAAATGCAACAATTCTAAAGGTCTCTTAGTAGAAACTAAATCTTTAGATTTAAAAGATGATTTAACTTGTTTTCTTAATTGACAAGAATCACAAAAATAATCCTTTTTAAAAGCAATTTTTGGAAGACCTTTAACTAAATCAAATTTAGAAATCTTAGAAATAGTTTTCATATTCAAATGACCAAATCTTTTATGCCATAAAAAATAATCATTATTAGAAGCAAGTAAACATAAGTCATCATTAGATGATATGCAAGATATAGATAATTCATAAATGTTATTGTTACGAAAACCTTTGAATAAAATATCTTTCATGTTAGTATCATAAATAAGACATGCATCTTTTTCAAAAATAATTTTATAACCCTTATCACATAATTGACTAATACTTAATAGATTGTGTTTTAAACCTCTTACCAAAAGAACATTTTCAATAAGGGGTTTTGAAATGTTACCAACTATGCCGGTACCAATAACCTTTCCTTTGTTATTGTCTCCAAATATCACTGTACCTCCCTTTTTGATTTGAACGGAAGACAGTAGTTGAATGTGTCCGGTCATGTGTTTGGAACACCCACTATCAAGTATCCACTTTTCTTTAAAAGGTACCTATAAAATAAAACAATTTGTATGGTACCCATCATGATAGGGTCCGAAAAAGATTAGTCTTTAGGAACCCAAATCCAATTGGAATTTGGTTTCCACTTGTTAGTATAAACATAATTCTCAGAATTACACACATCATGTATATAAGATGCAATATAAACATTTTTATCAACATTATTTAGATTCTTAGGAACCCATATATATTTGCATCTAATTCTTTTTGAAATAGTATTTCTTTTCACAAAAGAATTATATGGATTATTATTATGAAGATGTGTAGATTTTACAAAATTGGTTTTTGAAAATCCAATACCAACATGAGTAGGTTTGTAAATCTTATCTTTTGAAAAACCAAGACCAAAATGATTGTTAGTCATCTTTTGAGAAGATAATAAAACATTTAAATTCTCTTTTCCTTTATTAAACTTTGTTACATTTTTCAAAAGATCTTCATACTTAATTTTGAAACTAGTCATGTTGTAATGCCCCGATCCTGCGGGTACGGAGACGTTACTGTAACGTATATACGCAGGTCCGAAATACCCTCACGTATATACGCTAAGCATCAGTACAGGTAAGAATCAGAGTACGGAAGCAAATGGTGCATTATACATTCCAACATATAATTACAAAGTTATCACCAGAGGTGATCCAATATTACATGAATATTACATCACTGATATGCGCAATTGCGAGATTACAAAGAGATGTACAAGTATGAACAGTACACAGGCACTCACGAGTTTACAAAAGGAAAACTCGAGAGGCACACAGGGGGCCTGGAAGGATAGAGCTTCAGACGGTCTGCTGGGGATCCATGCTTCAGCTGCGCCACTCTGATCAGCAACTAGGGGAATCCACACGTTCCAAGCTCCATGACCTGGACATGAGGATCCAGGGGAGTCAGATGAAACTCCCCAGGCGATTGGTGATACAAAAGCCAGATGGCGTGCTGAGATAAGTACAAGTGTATCGATAAAATCGAATTATAAACATGCATTGAAAACCGTGTCGTGAGCAGAAGCATGTAAGCAAGTAGATGTTAGACAGGAAGTACTCAGGGTATGATAAGATAAGAACAGGAGACTGGTGGAATAGAAGACAAGGGATAAAGCAGGGCATGATCAGCTAACATAATAATAATCATAAAACCGGAAATCCGATGTAAAACCCAATACAAGCAAATATGGCGAGGCATATCACAGATTCATAGTCGTCTAAGTTGCAGGCTTCAGTATGCGTCCCATTCCACATACTTCTACTTACAACTTAAAGAGCAAGTTATTATCTTGACACTTTATTATTACTCGTCTTACTCTGATATCTAGATATGTGAACTAGCGTCCCAGCACACATATATCCATATCTGAGTAAAGCAAGACTGTTATTGGAAACCAGCGGGGGTATCAACGAACTATGTTTACAGTGGGTCCCGTGCTTGCCCGGGATCACGGTCCATGACGTTCCGTTACTGGTGCTCGGAACCAGCCGCAAGGCGTACAGGAGGGTCTTATATCATGCCCTTATCATGATGGTACCAAGAAGGAGGGAGCCAGCACTCCCCTCGGTCGCCTGGAGGCCCACAGGTCAGACCGAAAGTTTTAGTTGCACAACATGCCTAGTACCACTGTAAACACGAACTCATATTGATAGCCGCAAGTTTCCCCCGACCCGATGCAAGTTGACCAGTTTTATGGTTTATTAGATGATTATCAGATTTCGGGAATGAGCAAGAGCAAGTCAGGATTATCAGGAATACATGTATATCAGGAGTACTGGTTCGTACTATAAGGTATCACATGTGTAACAGGAGTACGGCTTGTACTATCAAGATGTCAGGTCATCATTCCCGTTATCGTGATAATCATGAGAGTCAAGTATATCATGCCGGGTGTCAAGTGATAGCATGACAGGAGGATGATATTTAGCAGGTGACAAGTCATGTCAAAAGATTGATATTAGTCCGGTGGTAAGTCATATCATAATAAGGGGCCTTGCCAAGTAGTATCATGTCATGGTGTCAGGTGATAACACAACAGTTGTCAGGTGGTACAAACAGGAGTTAAATAGTAGCATGTATAAAGCATGTCAAGTGTTAACATGTCAGGTAAGAACAGGGCATGTGGTAGAATAGTAGCTGAGCACAATCAAGCGGAGCTGAGCAAGCTGAGTGTACAGACAGCAAACAGTATTTAACACTGGAGCGTCTGGCATGATTACCGTGACAACTCGGCTTAAGGTGCGAGTAGGAATTCTGGCAGCATCTTGCCTAGACGAATCTAGTGGTAAAGTGCTGAACGCTGATCATGATAACCAGGCGGAGCTGAACAAGCTGGAGGCACAGGCAGCGAACAGAGTTTAGACACTAATGCGCTCTGCGAGGTTACCGGGACAACTCGGTTTAAAATACGAGTAGAAAATCCGGCAGCATCTCGCCTAAACGAATTTAGTGAATAAAGCGCTGAGCGCTAAGTATGCTCACCAAACGGAGCTGAGAAACCTGACGATCCCAATCACGTCTCTTTCGAGATAGTGAGAGACCGGAGGATGAATGAGAAACCTGACGATCCCAATCACGCCTCTTTCGAGATAGTGAGGGACCGGAGGCTGAAGGGTCCAGAGAAACCTGACGGTCCCAATCACGCCTCTTTCGAGATAGTGAGTGACCGGAGGCTGAAGGGTCGGCCACGCATAGTATAAAGCAGTAAAATACATCACAGGCATGGTATATGTACAAGAATGAAACTACCCTATACAAGCATTCGTCACAGAGCAATACATGTCCAGCCATTGGCACTCGGCCATACACAGATATAGGGACTCAGCCAAATACAAAATACATGAAAACATGGAGTAAAATACATGAAGACCCGACAAAGCGGGGAAACCCAAATGGAGGCGAGAGCGAGGACACTCGCCTAAATCACCGGAAAGGCCGAAAACTCTGAAATACATGGAACTCGCGCACGCGCCATAAAATAATATATAATTATGAAGAGAGAGAAAGTGAAGAGGAGAGAGAAAGAGTTAGAGAGAGAAACCTAGAGAGAGAAAGGGACACAGGGAGACGCGGGATTATGAGAGTGAGACGCGGGGGGTCGCAGACGCGGGAGTCGCGTCGCGGGAATAGCAGACGTGGTAATCACAGACGCGGGAGTCGCGTCGCGAAGATGCCACGAACGCGGGGTTCGAGACCCGCGTTCAAGTCAGGGCACGAGGAGAACACAGACGCGGGTATTATCTCCGCGTCGTGTCGACACGAGAGGGACACAGACGCGGGCCTGGACTCCGCGCTGCGTCGATACAAGAACGCGAAAGCCGCGTTGAACAGATGCCAAGAACGCGAAGATCCGCGTTAAGGGGTTATCGGGACGCGGGGGTGAGACCCGCGTCAGTAATTTAACAGAGAGAGACAGGGAGATAAGGAGAGACAGTACAGGAGAGAGAAAGAGATTCCTAGAGAGAGAATCTAGAGAGAGAAAGAGTAAGTTAGAGAGAGGAGAGAGAATCTTGAGAGAGAGAGATTATGATGAGAGGAGAGAGAGAAGAGGGCAGGAGAGAGAAGAGGGCAGGAGAGAGAGAGGAGAGAGAGAGAGAGAGATTGTCCAGGAGAGAGAGATTGAATCTTGAGAGAGAGAGAGAGAGATTGTAGAGAGAGGAGAGAGAGTAGAGAGAGAGAGAGAAAACAGGGGCTGCTCACGCAGCCTCTCTCCACGCGAGGAGGGCCCACGAGGCCGTGGGCCCTGGAAGACCTGGCCGGCCCTCTGCCGGCCAGGGCCTAGCCGGCGGCGGTCCTGGCCGCCGGCGGCGCCAACAAGAAGGGGGAGAGGAGAGAGAGATCAAGGGGGAGAGAGAGTGAGAAAGATGGAGAGAAAAAGAAGGAGAGGGGGCTGTTGCCCCCCCCAGCCCACGCACAAGGGGCCCAGGCGGGCCCCCTGGCCGCCCACGGCCGCCGGCACATCGCCGGCGGCGCCAGAACAGGGGTGGCGCCGGCCACCCCAAGGAGAAGAAGGAGGGGGCTGCTGCCCCCTCCACACAAGCGCACAGGGGGCCAGGAGGCCCCCTGGCCGCGCCCAAGGCCGCCGGCATCGCGCCGGCGGCGGTCAGCCCCCGCCGGGGGTGCCGGAGGAGGGAGGAGCTCGGCGACGGGAAGACCGTGGCCGGATCTAGGGGAGGAAGGGAAAGAAAATGGAAAAGAAAAGAAAAAGAAAGAAAGGAAAGTAAAGGGAAAGAAAAGAGGAGGGAGGAGGAGGAGGAGGAGGCTCGCCGGAGTTGGTGGCCGGAGTTGGGTCGGCCATCTCTTGGAGAAGAAGAAGAAGAGAAGAAATGAGGAGAAGAGAAGAAGAAAAGAAAGAAAAAGAAAAGAAAAAGAAAAAGAAAAGGGGAGAGAGAGATTGATAGGGATTGATGGATGGGAGAGGGTTTAAATGAGGGGGTGAGGTGGCGTTGGTGAAGTGGGTTGAGGGAAAAGAAAAGGAAAAGAAAGAAAGAGAGAAAGAAAAGATAAAAATAATAATATTATAATATGGTCGCGAAAAATCGACTGTTCCAGAAAAATCCCAAAAAATACCCGGAGTTAGAAAACGTCATCCTGAGGAATAATATGAAATCGGTTTTCAGAAATAAAATTCCGTTTTCAAATTAAAAATCCGGAAGTCAACCGCCGATACCGGTCTACACGGGTCGGCCGGATTTTGATAAATTCCGAAAAATCCCAGAAAATGTATTAAAGAATAAAATATGATTTTAAGAAGTAAAGTGAAAGCGAAATTTAGAAATTCAATTCCAATTGTAAACTAAAAATCCTGGAATCAACCAGCGATACTGGCCGATACCGAATCCGGCGGAATTTTCATAAATTCATAAAATCCTCAGAAAAAGTATTTAGATAGGAAATGTGATTTAAGAAATAATATAAAAATACACTTCTAGTAATCCCAATCGGTTTGTAAATTAAAAATCCGGGAATCGGTCAGCGGCACTGGTCGACACCGGTTTTGAAGATTTTCAATTTAATTCAAGAAAATTCCAGAAAATCATAGAAAATCTAAAATATTGGAAAACGATGTTTAAAACTGAAATCGGTCAAATCTAAATACCAGAAAGACCAAATCGAGTAATACCCTAGGATCGGGTCCTCGGTTCAGACTAGGGCTGACTCCGAGTCCGTGAATCCGGATCCAAGACAAAACGATCATAGAAATAATTCATAATACAAAACAAATACAGGAAGTAATTCAAAAAATACGATCGAAAAATCTGAATACGCAACTAAATACGTATTCTGGGAGCGGGGTGTTACAATCCATCCACCTTACAAAAAATTGCGTCCTCGCAATTTCGATAAGGGGTAAATTGAACACAAGGAGGACAAGGGCGGAACTTATACCAATCAAGATATGAATCACTGCAGGTAGGGCTTCCCAAGTCGACTGAACAATAATCTGAATATAGACATCTTCTGCACTTCCTGCCGCATAAATCTTTAAACGATGCCAAATAATACTGACCATAAATAAAGAAGACCGATAATTAAGAATTCCGAAGACCAGGCATCGATCACTCTGAAAGATATAGCCAAGAATATAGAGTATCCGTAGAGAATCCCGACTACTGACTTCTGAAAGATAACCCGTTCGAGATCAATCCTGAGAATACCCGAGCTTCATAGAGTTGGCCGAAGAGATCATATCATAGCTTCACTCAGAACCAGCCGCTACCTCTCTAGTCTATCCATATCTTAAGTTGGTATAAAGGCTTCGAAAAACCAAAACAGGGGAAAGGTGGAAGGGATTAGGAATCAAAGGGAGGATAATCAAGAATAGATAACTCTGTACTTGTAGTTGGAGTGTATAACCAAGACTCAAGCATTCCAGTTGCAAATTTCTTTACCATTAATTTGCCATCTGGACGTACTGAGGATGTAGAGCCTAGGCTCTGATACCACCCTGTAACGCCCCGATCCTGCGGGTACGGAGAAGTTACTGCAACGTATATACGCAGGTCCGAAATACCCTCACATATATACGCTAAGCATCAGTACAGGCAAGAATCAGAGTACGGAAGCAAATGGTGCATTATACATTCCAACATATAATTACAAAGTTATCACCAGAGGTGATCCAATATTACATGAATATTACATCACTGATATGCGCAATTGCGAGATTACAAAGAGATGTACAAGAATGAACAGTACACAGGCACACTTGAGTTTACAAAAGGAAAACTCGAGAGGCACATGTAGGCTGTCTAAAAATCACAAAGACAAGCCACCAAAACGCAGAGATTCAAGATCAAGGCGCGTTGGCTCAACGCCCGCGTCTCCGGATCAAGGCGCGTTGGCTCAATGCCCGCGTCTCCACATCAAGGCGCGTTGGCTCAACGCCCGCGTCTCCGCATCAAGGCGCGTTGGCTCAACGCCCGCGTCTCCGCATCTAGGCGCGTTGGCTCAACGCCCGCGTCTCCGCATCAAGGCGCGTTGGCTCAACGCCTGCGTCTCAGCAACAAGGTGCCCCCACCTTGGTTGTAACTACCCCGATTATGGCGCCATCCACCGCCCATGTAGCGGGGAAATTGGCCCTCATCGTGGAGCACTTTTAGGGGGCACGATCACCCCCTAAAAACCCTATAAATAGTCCCGTCACTATTGAAGGGGGAGGATTTTTGGAGAAGGAAAAAAGGAGATCATCAACAGAGAGAAAAGACTCTTCAGCGAGCTTACTGAGTACTAGCCGCTCTTCGCCTACCTCCTCTTCTAGAGTTTTGGTAGACGGAGCTGAGTTACTCCCTCTACCTGCCAAGGAGAAGATCCCTCGACGGTCCAGAACGGTCATCTGGTCAACGGAGAACAAGATTCACTCTCCACCGCCACACGAAGAACCCAGCACTAAACAAAGGGGGAATTCAAGATTCAATATTCTCCCTCCCTTGTAACCGGAAGATTAAGCCGGCTGTAATTTTTCATCTGATTCAAGGAAATTTTACTCCAGCCCCTTTTCCGCGTCAAACAAGAGATGGCGACTCCGTTGGGGAATCTGTTTGTTACCGACGAACATGTTGTGGCGCAAGATGACGTCCACCACGAGGGAAAGATGGTCGAATCGCTCGTTGTCGAGTTCGACCAGGCGAAGTACGAAGAGTTCCTCTCTTCTGGCTCCAAGAGCCCAAAGACCCGCGTCTGCCGCCGGGTCTCGACAGGGAATGGCCTCGAAGCCCAATCGGTGGCTTTCTCGAGCTCCTCTGCTGCCCACTGTGCCCAGCAAAGTTCACGCGTCCACGCCTCTCAGCAGGCCCGCGTGATCCCAAGCACAGTTGCTGTTGCGACCAACTCCGTCGCACAGAAGACCCGCGTCAGCGTCTCTCAGGAGACCCGCGTGGTCAAATTTCCTGGTGCCCAGCATCAGGATGTTGTTGGTTTCTCTCCACCTCCTCGACGCAATCGAAACGCTGAGCGTCGACAGAGGAGACGTGCGCGTCAGCTGCAAGTCGGAACCGTTGGTTTTCCAACTGAAGCTGGACGCAACGTACAGTCTCGCGCCTTGCCCGCGTCACGTCCAGTACGTGAAATCCGCGTTTGGCGGCCCAAGCACGCAACTCCTCAAGTTGAGTCCTCTGAAGACCAACTTACCAAACGCCAGAATGAAGCTTCTGCGTCTCGTCAAACGCAGGAAGCGCGCACCCAGAGACGAGGCGCCCTGCAGCCCACTCTCTCTCACGCGGCTCAGCCCGGACGCACCAGGCAGCAACGCGATGCTCGCGTCTCATCTCAACAGAGACGCCAGACGCGCGTTCCACAGTCACGACGCGGAAACCGCGTCCCTGAAGTCTACGTCCATTCTGCACAGCACATGGATGCCTCCCGTCTTCGACGTTGTGAGGCTAGTCTCTTTGATCCCTCTTCCATGGATTTGAGGGATTATCTGACAAAGAAAAGAAGTGCCCACCAGGTCACTTCATCTTGTTGCTGCCAACGGCTTATCTCCATGCTTGCAGAGTGCCGTTGCGGGTCGAGTGTGCACCAGCAGTCCTTAGCTGGACAACTGACCTCGATTCCCCCGTCAGCCAAAAGAAGGCGCTCCCATAGAAGGAGGGTCTTCTCTGACATTGAATACCCGGATCTTACTGCGAACATGACAAGCAGGAGCAAGGGGAAACAACTTGCAGTCAGCTCAGACGAGTCCGAGTCTGACTCTGAACCGGAAGGGGTGTATCGACACACTCGCACCCGGACGGGGGCCATTCCCCCAATTGACTATAATGCCTTAGCCCACGGCATTAGAGCGAATGATTCCCACTCCACCGTAGTGGAATCAGGGGCTTCGAACTCTTCCGTCGAGAAGGAGACCTCTGCCTACATGACAGGCACTCCTGAGGAGACGGCAAGACGTATAGAGCAGGTCCAGAAAGCACAAATGGACATGATTATTTCTCAGCAAGCGTCGATTGACTCCCTCAAGCAGGCGATTGCACAACTGCTGGAAGACAGGAGGAAATCTCCTCCTAGGAGGTCAAAGGGCAAAGGGAGAAAGGGAGGAAGCTCATCTTCCGAACCTTCTGAGGAGGCGCGACGATCTACTTCAAATTCGTCCAAATCTTCGTCGCACGACCCAGAAAAGGCTCATACTAAAAGAATGAGTCAACTGGAGCAACGCCTCAATGCCCTTGCCAGTCGCAAAGACCTCCAAGAAGTTGGAGTAGTCCGGCCCTATCCAGCTGAGTGGGATCTAGTCCCGTACCCTCCTAAGTTCAAGGCCCAACCCTCCAAGCCTTCGATGGGAAGGGGTCCCCTAATCAGCACATCTACTACTTCAAATCCCAAACCGGGAATGTAGTAGATAATGACGCCATCCTGGCGCGACTATTCATCGGCACCCTGAAAGGGTTGGCTTTTGAGTGGTTTATGAAGCTCCCGGAAGGTTCTATCAAGAACTGGGGGGATCTGGAGAAGCTGTTCTTAACACGTTTCTTCGAAGATGACTCCGAAGTCACGATGCCCACCCTTTTAGCTACCAAACAGCGGAGAGGGGAGTCCGTTAAATCTTTCGTGGAAAGATTTCGGAACGTGGCACTCCGGTGTCCAAGCGGTATGACCCAGGCCACCCTGGTGGAAATATGCCGCCACAACCTCCAAACCTCACTCCTTGCTCAAATAGGAGTTGCTGAAAGCCGCACCTGGAAACAATTAGTCCAACAAGGTGAACAGGCTGAGGAGATTGTCGCCCGCGTCCGAGCAGAGGAAGGCAAGCCGCGGCCGGAAAGGTCGACAAGGCGTGCACCAGCGCCAGACACATCCCTCCAAACAAAGCGGAAGGATAACTTGGCGACGGAGACTAAATCCCCCGCCAAACCTCAAACAGGCAGGGCAAGTGGCTCTTCAAGCCAACCCCGCGCCAGCAAGCAGTATTCCTTCAAGGAGGAACATGTCGATTCGCTCTTCAAGCTACTCAACAAGAGCAATCGGCTGAAACTCCCTGAAGTTAGACGCCCAGAGGAAGTCGGCAAGACCGACAATCCCAACTACTGCATGTACCACAGGATGTTGGGACATCCTACCAAAAGCTGCTACGTCTTCAAAGACATTCTTCAGGCTCTGATTGACGCGGAGGTGCTAAAGCTCCGACCAGAGCAGAAGAAGGTCACGGCTAATGTGACGTCGGTTCTCCAGTTCGGGAGACAACCTCCAACGCCTGCGGGGGTAACTCCTATTCCAAGGGGAGAATTAAGAGTGGTCAACACAGACCCTCACCAGCAGCAGGAGAAGGGCTTGGTACCCGTCCCTACGCCTCAAGGGGAAATTATATGGGTCCACCCCGACCTAGTGGACAACCAGCAGTGGACTACTGTGACCAACAGGAAGTCCAAAGGCAAGGCAAAAGCTTCGTCCTGCCATGTGGTATGTGCTTCCTCCCGAGAAGCAGAGGATGATGTTCCCTCACTGACTGACTCAGAAGAGGAAACAATAGTCTTGGCCGCAGAGCCCAACCAACCAATGACGGGGACTCGTTCAGGACAGCCCTACTTGAAGCAATACGGCGAAGTGGCGGCAAACCCTCCACAACCGGCTGCAGAGCCAACTAAGCCCTCCACGAAGCCACCTGTGGAGAAGCAGAAGGAGACTCGATTCTCTCGAGCCCTTCAAAGAGGCATCGCGGAAGGGTCTTCGGCACCTTACCGCTTTGATGTCCTGGCTCAGCTGGCCAATATACCAGCACGCATTACCTTGTATGAACTTCTTAGACTGTCAAAGTCGACCAGGGAAGCTCTGTAAGAAGCTCTGGCAAATGCTGAGGTCTTCATGACCCAGGTGCCAAAGGAAGAAGATGTAGAGGATTGCCTCCACACCTCCCAGAATACCCCCTGCATCACCTTCACGGCAGATGATATGCAGGTCAAAGGGAAGCATGATCGACCCCTGTACTTCACAGGTTATATCGGATCATCTGAGGTGAACCGCATTCAGGTAGATCCAGGGTCCGCATTGAGCATCATGCCTCGCCGAGTCATGCAACACCTCGGCATCCCTACTCACCGTCTGAGCCCTACACAGACGACCATCTACGGGTTCAATGCCAACGGTACCCGTCCGATGGGGAAAATCAAGCTCAAGTGCCAGATTGGGAGCCTCAAGTCGGAGGTGACGTGCTACGTCATCGATGCCGACACTTCCTACAATCTGCTGCTGGGACGACCATGGATCCACCGCAACTCCATCGTTCCCTCCACTCTTCACCAAGTCATGAAATACATTGACGCGAGTGGGAAGGTGCAAACGTTGGTTGCCGAAAGGTATCCGTTCAAGGGGGTCGAGAATTATTTCACGGATTCCCTCTTATATCAGGATCCGGTGGATGAAACCCCGCAACTGGAGGCGCCAGACTCTGGTAATGAGGCTGACACTGAGCCCGAGCAAGAAAAGTGTCTGTGGGAGTTAGAACCACTTGTAAAGAGCACTAATAAGCTCGATGTTGATAATACCACCGACAATGCAGGCGGTTGGTATATTAATGAGAATCTAGACTTTGAGTATTTTTCTGCGTGTGCATCCGATTCAATACCGTCGGATACTACTACCGACGTAGACGATGACATCTGGTCGGCAATGGATGCTTTGACATCATTGCATGTACCAGTAAAATCATCTTTCGGGACATACCAGGATAATGGCGATGCGCAGGAATCTATATTCATGGTTCCGACAAGACGAAAAGGCCAAAAACCAATCCTGTTTGGGCGAATGACGACTGAACCAACGCCCCGCGAAAAATCAGAAAGTGAGGAGGAATCCCCTCAGCTCAGTCATTATGAACCAAAAACGCTCAAAATGATGAAATGCATGGGGTATGACCTAACCAACAGACCCGGGTTGAACTTCGGCAAAGGAAGAAGAACGCTACTTCACTCCTTTGTGCCGAAAGGGAAGGCCCCCGATTATTATCATCGGACGCGCAGGGGGTTGGGCTATGTATCAACTCCGGTCCCATCAGCCTCCGATTCTCAAGAATCGTCGAGCAACGATTACTCTTCAGACACATCATCTTGGGAGTCAGATGTCAGTGTCGGCAACTGTAAGATCACCTATAGGGGGGGTGAATAGGTGATGGCTAATCTAATGGTCACTTATGAACAAATAATGCGGAATTAAAACTAAGTTGACCAAATTAAAATTTCTTTTAATTTAAACACTTATGTATAACACAAGAGTGTTGCCGAATTCCCCTTGCGAGGCTCTGGACAAGCTCCTCTAGATTCCCCTTGAATGGGTTGAGGTGCCGCGTTGGCTCTCTTGGTTGAATACTAGTGTTAACAAGCAATCCCAAGCAAGTATGTATATCAATTATGAGCACAAGGGAATATATCATGCATATATAAGATGAACACAATAAATTGAATGCAAGATATAAAATAGAGACAAAAAGAGTAAGAGAGCAAGAGTGAGCAATCGCAAACACAAAGGGTTTGTTTCGAGGTTCGAGCACACTTGCTCTACATCCCCGCCTTCGACACACGAAGGATTTCCACTATGCAAGATCCCAATGGATCTCTCCTCGGTGCCGCAACACCTACAAGCCCTCGGACTCCCAAGTCCCTTACACACGCAAGTCCACCGACTCGCCGAGGCCGCACCTCAAACCAAAGAGTTCACAACCGAACTCAACCACCAACGAGCACACTTGCCCGTATCCTCAAAGAACAAAGAAAAATCTCTTTGATGATCACAACACTTGATCACCTAAAGAGCACTCTCACTACAACACACCTATAGGAATATCTAGCAATGGATAGCTCAAGTGTGGTGTGAGTAAAGCAAGGAAAGACTATAGTGAAAATCTCAAAGAATCACTAAAACACTCTCTTGATAAAAACTCCCTTTAAGATGGGAAGTATTTGCACTCAATTTTGTGGAGAAAACTCTTCTAAAAGTATCAGAAAAAACTGGCTCAAGAGTCTCTAAAATCTTAACCTCAAAACAGTTGACAAGACCCCAATTTATAGGCTGCCAGAAATAGAGCCGTTGGGTTCTGTCAGAGCTTCCGGTCGACCGGCCCGGTCGACCGGCAACGGTCAAAAATCCGACCGTTGCAGCCTCCGGTCGACCGGCCCGGTCGACCGAGCAACTGGAGAAGAGAGTAAACTCTCTGTCGGTCGACCGGCCCGGTCGACCGATAATTCCCGAGAGCAAAGCTCTCTTAAGCGGTCGACCGGTCCGGTCGACCGTCCTCCAGTGCACACAGGCGTGCACGCTGTGCACGTCCGGTCGACCGACCCGGTCGACCGGCCACTGTCAGTTCTGAAAAATCAGAACTGCCAGAACCTGAAAATTTGGGATTAAGGATAGGTCTTTTTGGCTTAATAAAATCCCATAAATACTTAGAAATTCTACAAAAATAGTTTTATGATATAGAAACATGCTTGCACAAAATCAAGGCATGTTATTGAAGATTTGACTATTTTTGTAACTTGGAAATATTGACTCATAAAAAAAACTGTTTTTTTTAAAACAACATGTTTTTCCAAATTTCCATCAAATACAAAAACAAGATACACTTTAAAGCATAGTGTGTGTGGATATGATCCACTACACAATCAAGATGACATATCTAGTTTTTGACATAAAGCACTAAACTTGGTTTTGAAATATCAACATGTTTTTCCAAACTTTCATCAAATACAAAAACAAGATATACTCTAAAAGCATAGTGTGTATGTATATGATCCACTACACAATCAAGATGAAATATCTAGTTTTTGACAATAGGCTCTAAGCATGGTTTTGGATATAAGATATGTAAACTATGAAATACCAAAATCCAAGATAAATATTTTGTCACAAAGAAAAATCTTTTTCTAAATAAAAATTCCTTTCTAAAAAGAAATCTTAAATGAAAGCTTCAATCAAGAGTGTGTGTGTGATATAGACTTGAGCAATCCACCAATCTATTCTATCCTTTACATTTTTATCTAAAACAAATAAAAATCTTATACCTAGACACAAGTCTTCATCCTCTTGAAGTCTTCACTTGAAGGCTTCTCATTTTCTTGACTTGGTCCACATGCAATCCACCGAGCTCATCTCTAGATGTGGTCTTGATGCATAGGCTCGTGAATCGACCGGTGCTAGCTTCCAACTTGACTTTAAATCCTTTGTTGAAGCTCCACACCTACTAAGATCTTGATAAGGAATCTGTCACTAATTAAACACAAGATCATTAGTAATCATAACTTCATGAGTTGATCATCATCAAAACTAGGGTGATAGGCCTTTGGGCCAACAATCTCCCCCTTTTTGATGATGACAAAACTCATGACGTTATATATGCATGGATTAAAGTAAAGCTTCAAAGAAGCTCCCCCTTAACTCATGCATACAAAATAAATAATAAATATGATCATGAAGCACATGAATATGGATGCAAATATGGAGATGCAACAAGCATAAATCAAAATCTTTTTACTCCTATTTGCATAAATCAAAACACATATGCATAAATACAAATCTTAATTCCCCTTAAGTAAAAAGACAAATACTTCTCCCCCTTAAGCAAGGAAATCATGCATATATATCAAAACAAAAACACTACTTCTCCCCCTTTTTGTCAATCATCAACAAAGGGTTCAAAGTAAAATCAAATCAACAAATTTTCTCCCCCTTTATGTCAAAAATAAGGAAGTCAAGGAGGGGCAATACAAATCAAAAATTTTGAATTTTTCTCATCAAAACAAAATCATTAATTCTATTTTATCAAAACAAATTTTGAATTTTCTCTTTGATATCAAATAAAAAATATTGATACCATTTTAAAATCTAATGCATAAGCTTGAAAAATAAGATTTGAATTAAGCTTAGCATTAACAACACATGAAGAATTCGAACTAGTTAAATGAGAGTGTTTATCAACTAGTACGAAATCCTTCTATCAAGGAATAAATCTAAGGATTTTCATGAAATAGCAATGAAACACAAAACACTCAAACACTCTAATCTATAAAGTCCAAATAGTTTCAAAAGAAGTGAGTGTACTAATGTTATGTGAAACATGGCATCATGAAAATGGCAATAAGGTACAATATTCCTTAGAAAATCATAAACATCAAAATCATCTCACATTTTTTTATTAAATCATTGAAAACAAAATCTATATGTCAAGATATATGTATGTTTTGACAATACATGAAATATACATACATATCTCTTAAACTCAAGTGAGTCTATATGAATGGATTTGTATTGAAGGTAAAAGACTCAAGAGTTATACATGTATATTTTAAGGTTTGGCAAAATACACATATACATGAAATAAAAGGCACATGATCATAAATCAAATCCAAAAGGTGAACATAAGTTTAAATATGTATGAATCATCAAAACTAAGCAATACAAGTACATTTCAAGGGTTCAAATAAGCATTTAAGCACACTTACTAATAGATCTTTTTGAGGCCCATGATATGTTCAAGTATAAATCCTAGTGTTGACAAAAACTAACATATAAACTAATATTCAAATCATGAAGCATTAAATTTTAAGAAAAATTGAATCATGTGACAATCTCAAAAACTATTTGAAGAATACATAACTAGTATAAATTGTTTTTGAAAACTAGTTAAAGATCCTTCAAATATGTCAAATCATATGTTTTTCATGAATGAGACTAAGTACATAAAAAATCCAAGCACTCATAGTCCATAAAGCTCATAAATATATTTTGAATAAAAGATGAGTGTTCAAAGGTTATGTAAATAGCATTTTCATGAAAGTTGTCATTGAAGCTCAAATCACATAGAAATCATTGTTATCAAATCAACACAAAATCATTTTTATTAAAAACTACAATCTTCATGGTATATGTATGAATTATACAAATCTAACAATACACATACATATCCCAAAATTGTAAAAAAGTCTATCAAATATTTGCATGAAAGCTAGAGACTCACGGGTATACATGTATATTTACTAGATTTGAATTAAACATGCATATACATGAAGTAAATCATAAAAATTGGCAAAACATGTATAAAGGAGAATCATCAAAACTAGTCTATACAAATACATAAAGTGGATACAAGTGAGCATGAAGTCCAAATATTTAAGAATCAATTGTAGTTCACTATTTGTATATGTATACATACAAGTTTGACAAATCTACATCTAAGCATGTAACTACCACATAAAGCACACAAAATCTTAAAATATGAACATGCTATGAATATTATGAATGAACAAGCATGTACATAAATGAAATAGGAGTTTAGAAATTGTTACCAACTCCAAAGCTCCTAGCATGGTGGTTGATCCACCAAAGCTCCTTGATAGCGATGCAACCCAAAAGTATATCCATCATGTCCAAGTGCATCCGCTATCAAGGCACCAATCCTCTCACGTTTTGTGAGAGCCCTCACCTACATTAAAATCAAAGGGTGGGGGTTTTGGTACCCATACTTTCTTGGGTCCTATGGGGTTAGTCTTGTAAGGAACCCAAGCATTTTTATTTTTATCAAAAATAAGAACATTTAACCTTTCATAACAAAATTTTCTTAGATGGCCTTTGCGGCCACAATGTGTACATATGTACACCTTAGCATACTTATGAGTGGGAGTGTGAGCATGATGTGCATCATAAGCATGTGCATGATGTGAATGTGCATGAGTATGAGGAACTTGTTTCTTTTGAAACAAGGATTCCAATCTAGTATGATTGAATGCACATGAGCTCAAATTAGAGCTCAAATTATCAATTTTATTTTTCAAATTGTTAATCTCATTTTGATCAATGTGAGCATGAGAAGCATGATGAGATATATGATCATTTTTCTTTTTCTTTTGTGAAACAAAATCCTTTTCTTTTTCACAAATTTTTCTTTTTAAAGATTTATTTTCTTGAAAAACAACTTCTTTTTGTTTTCCACCAAATCAATCTTATTTTTCAAAATAGTGTTCCCTTCACATAAATCATTCAATTTTGTAAGCAAGGAAACATTCTCATTTTTTAAATCTTCATTTTCTTTTTCTAAGCATGCCATTTTATTTTCTAAAGAATCTTTATCATTAAGCATGGCATCAAAATTCTTTTTCAAAATTTTATTATCTTTTTCTAAACATGCAATGTTACTTCTAAAAGAGTCATGTTCTACATGCATGCAATCAAGTTCCTTTTTCAAATTTTTATTTTTCTTTTAATCATGTCATATTTTTCAAGCAATAATTGGCAAAATGTATTAAGCTCATCATATGACATATTAACATTCTCATCCTCGGATTCGGAGTTTACCTCAAGGGGGTTATCCCCTTGGACCATATAGCATACGTTGGAGATGTCGCTTCCAACGTCCGAATCGCTCCCCGCATAATATAGATCCTTTTCGCCAAGGGAGGTGATGATGTTCCAAGCTACAAAAGCCGATTCAACATTAGAAACCCTAGATAAATAATCATCATTTAGGGTTGACTTAATAGCATGAAGGGCTTTTGCATTAGCCTCAATGTACTTGCTATTTGAACAATAATCATTAGTAGTAGCAAGATAAGCATGAATTCCTAAGGCTTTGAGGTACAATAACATCTTAACCTTCCAAGTTTGGATGTTAAGAATATCAAAGGTGGGTGGTGACATGAAGTCCATGGTGAGGTGTGTGTGTACAAAAATATTGTGATTAGCCTAAAAGGAGGATCTTTAACTCTTAGGTTGTTAGACCCAATATCAAGAGCACTTGGCTCTGATACCAATTGTAAGATCACCTAGAGGGGGGGTGAATAGGTGATGGCTAATCTAATGGTCACTTATGAACAAATAATGCGGAATTAAAACTAAGTTGACCAAATTAAAATTTCTTTTAATTTAAACACTTATGTATAACACAAGAGTGTTGCCGAATTCCCCTTGCGAGGCTCTGGACAAGCTCCTCTAGATTCCCCTTGAATGGGTTGAGGTGCCGCGTTGGCTCTCTTGGTTGAATACTAGTGTTAACAAGCAATCCCAAGCAAGTATGTATATCAATTATGAGCACAAGGGAATATATCATGCATATATAAGATGAACACAATAAATTGAATGCAAGATATAAAATAGAGACAAAAAGAGTAAGAGAGCAAGAGTGAGCAATCGCAAACACAAAGGGTTTGTTTCGAGGTTCGAGCACACTTGCTCTACATCCCCGCCTTCGACACACGAAGGATTTCCACTATGCAAGATCCCAATGGATCTCTCCTCGGTGCCGCAACACCTACAAGCCCTCGGACTCCCAAGTCCCTTACACACGCAAGTCCACCGACTCGCCGAGGCCGCACCTCAAACCAAAGAGTTCACAACCGAACTCAACCACCAACGAGCACACTTGCCCGTATCCTCAAAGAACAAAGAAAAATCTCTTTGATGATCACAACACTTGATCACCTAAAGAGCACTCTCACTACAACACACCTATAGGAATATCTAGCAATGGATAGCTCAAGTGTGGTGTGAGTAAAGCAAGGAAAGGCTATGGTGAAAATCTCAAAGAATCACTAAAACACTCTCTTGATAAAAACTCCCTTTAAGATGGGAAGTATTTGCACTCAATTTTATGGAGAAAACTCTTCTAAAAGTATCAGAAAAAACTGGCTCAAGAGTCTCTAAAATCTTAACCTCAAAACAGTTGACAAGACCCCAATTTATAGGCTGCCAGAAATAGAGCCGTTGGGTTCTGTCAGAGCTTCCGGTCGACCGGCCCGGTCGACCGGCAACGGTCAAAAATCCGACCGTTGCAGCCTCCGGTCGACCGGCCCGGTCGACCGAGCAACTGGAGAAGAGAGTAAACTCTCTGTCGGTCGACCGGCCCGGTCGACCGATAATTCCCGAGAGCAAAGCTCTCTTAAGCGGTCGACCGGTCCGGTCGACCGTCCTCCAGTGCACACAGGCGTGCACGCTGTGCACGTCCGGTCGACCGACCCGGTCGACCGGCCACTGTCAGTTCTGAAAAATCAGAACTGCCAGAACCTGAAAATTTGGGATTAAGGATAGGTCTTTTTGGCTTAATAAAATCCCATAAATACTTAGAAATTCTACAAAAATAGTTTTATGATATAGAAACATGCTTGCACAAAATCAAGGCATGTTATTGAAGATTTGACTATTTTTGTAACTTGGAAATATTGACTCATAATAAAAACTGTTTTTTTCTAAAACAACATGTTTTTCCAAATTTTCATCAAATACAAAAACAAGATACACTTTAAAGCATAGTGTGTGTGGATATGATCCACTACACAATCAAGATGACATATCTAGTTTTTGACATAAAGCACTAAACTTGGTTTTGAAATATCAACATGTTTTTCCAAACTTTCATCAAATACAAAAACAAGATATACTCTAAAAGCATAGTGTGTATGGATATGATCCACTACACAATCAAGATGAAATATCTAGTTTTTGACAATAGGCTCTAAGCATGGTTTTGGATATAAGATATGTAAACTATGAAATACCAAAATCCAAGATAAATATTTTGTCACAAAGAAAATCTTTTTCTAAATAAAAATTCCTTTCTAAAAAGAAATCTTAAATGAAAGCTTCAATCAAGAGTGTGTGTGTGATATAGACTTGAGCAATCCACCAATCTATTCTATCCTTTACATTTTTATCTAAAACAAATAAAAATCTTATACCTAGACACAAGTCTTCATCCTCTTGAAGTCTTCACTTGAAGGCTTCTCATTTTCTTGACTTGGTCCACATGCAATCCACCGAGCTCATCTCTAGATGTGGTCTTGATGCATAGGCTCGTGAATCGACCGGTGCTAGCTTCCAACTTGACTTTAAATCCTTTGTTGAAGCTCCACACCTACTAAGATCTTGATAAGGAATCTGTCACTAATTAAACACAAGATCATTAGTAATCATAACTTCATGAGTTGATCATCATCAAAACTAGGGTGATAGGCCTTTGGGCCAACAGCAACATCTTCAAGGAACTTTCAGTGAACATGGTTTCGACAAGCCACCTGGAAGATGGAAATGAAGAAATGATCCAATCTGATACAGATCCTTGGATCAAACATTTAAATGCTCTTTGGGATACCCGCTTTGAACAGCGTGAGCCACCCACAGAAGACAAGGTTGTTCAGATCAACCTAGGAGATGAGGCCAACCCTAAGCCCATCTTCATAAGTGACGGCCTGTCACCTTCAGAGAAGAAGGATCTAATATCTCTTGTACAAGAGTATATAGACGTCTTCGCCTGAAATTATGAGGACATGCCAGGACTTGATCCTCAAGTGGCCATGCACCGCCTCAACATCAATTCGGACGTAAAACCTGTCAAACAACAGCAGCGACGGTTTCGCCCAGAAATAATGGAGGCAATTCAATCAGAAGTCAGAAAGCTCATTGATTCTGGCTTCATCAGAGAAGAACAGCATCCCGACTGGGTGGCCAACATCGTCCCCGTTTCTAAGAAGAACGGGAAGATCAGGATCTGCATCGACTTCCGTGATCTAAACGAGGCCTGCCCCAAGGACGAATTCCCATTGCCAATCACAGATGTCATGATTGACAATACTTGTGGATTCGAACGAATGTCCTTCATGGACGGATTCTCAGGATACAATCAAATCAAAATGTATCCTGATGACGAAAAGCATACCTCCTTCAGGACACCCTAGGAGTGTATTGCTACACCGTCATGCCCTTCGGACTGAAGAATGCAGGGGCAACATATCAAAGGGCCATGAATGCCATTTTCCATCAGCAAATACGCAAAACGGTGGAATGTTATGTTGATGACATCGCGGTAAAAAGCCGCGCTAAAGGCGATCACGTAGCAGACCTGAAGGTGGTCTTCGACATCATGCGGGCTCATCAATTGAAGATGAATCCCACCAAGTCCTTCCTGGGGGTAGCCAGTGGCAAATTCCTAGGATTTGTTGTGACTTCCACAGGAATCCATTTGGACCCGGAAAAGATCCGCGCTATCCAGGAGATGCAACCCCCGAAAAGCCTCAAGGAGCTCAGGGGATTACAAGGACGATTGGCGTACATCCGCAGGTTCATCTCAAACCTTTCCGGAAGATGCCAACCCTTCACTAAGCTGATGAAGAAAGTGTCTCATTCATTTGGGATAACGCTTGCCAACAAGCGTTCGAGGAAATCAAGCAATACCTCACCCAACCATCAGTCCTTGCAGCTCCAGTATCCGGAAAGCCGTTTCTGGTGTACGTCCGAGCGATGGATCATTCTTTGGGAGCTCTACTAGCTCAGAATGACGATCAGGGACGTGAGCAAGCAATCTACTATCTAAGTAGAACAATGATCGGAGCCGAACATCGGTATAACCCGATCGAGAAGGAATGTTTGGCACTGGTGTTCGCTATCCAGAAAATGCGACACTATCTGGTAGGCCAAACTATAAATGTCATATCAAAAGTCAACCCTCTGAGGTTACTTATGACTAAACCTTCATCGCTAAATGGCCGGCTGGCAAAATGGGCCATGTTGCTATCCCAGTATGATATGCACTTTCTGCCGCAAAAAGCTATTAAGGGACAAGCGGTGGCAGACTTCCTAGCTGAACACCCAGATCCGAGGGCAGTCAAACTCTACGAGGATCTCCCAGATGAAGTTGCCGAAGCCTACCTGACTCAGACATCGTTCGAAAGTCAAGTGTGGCAACTTTTCTTCGACGGTGCATCAAGGACAAGCCCCAAGGGACATGTAGTGGCGGGGGTAGGAGTAGTACTTGTCTCCCCACAAAATTATGTGATACCCCGAGCTGTCTCACTAACGGAGCCTTGTTCCAACAATGTGACGGAATACAATGCTCTATTGATTGGGATGCAGCTTGCCGATGAGATTGGCGTTAAAAATCTCGAGGCATACGGTGACTCTAAACTCATCGTCAGCCAAGTTCGCGGGGAGTACGAAGTCAGACATGAGGACTTAGTACCCTATTACAACGCAACTATCCGCATGGCCGAGGGGTTTGCTAACTTCTACATCGACCATGTACCGCGCAGGCAAAATGCGCACGCCGATGCGCTCGCATCCCTGGCTGCCTCCTTAGCTCTTCCGGCTGGAGCAATGGAGAAGATATTTGTCTATAGCCACGACCTGTATTGCCCGAGAAATGCTCTTGAGGATTATCAGGAGTCAACGGGAGGTCGTCACCGCGAAGAAGCACTTGAAGCGTCAACCGGTCCAGAGCCTAGAGACTGGCGGTTCCCCTACATTGATTTCGTCTTGTATGGCATCCTGCCTGAGGACGCCAAGGAAGCGGCTGCCATTCGAAGGAAAGCCCCTAAATTCTACTATAATGTGATCACGCGAACATTGTATCGTCGATCGTATGACGGAATCTTATTTCGGTGTCTCTCACCAAACGAAGCCCAAGAAGTATTGAAAGAGGCCCACGACGGTATGTGTGGAGCCCATCAACCTGGCCCAAAACTGGCACATCGACTCCAAAGGTTGGGTTACTATTGGCCTAAGATGATTGCCGATGCCGTCACTTATGCCAAGAAATGTCACGCCTGCCAAGTGCATGGCGACTTTATCCATCAAGCGCCAGGCTATCTCCACTCTACGACCTCTACATGGCCATTTGAAATGTGGGGGATGGATGTGGTTGGTCCTATCAGCCCTCCATCATCAAAAGGACATCGGTTCATTCTAGCAATAACCGATTACTTCTCCAAATGGGCCGAAGCCATTCCTTTGAAGGAGGTGAAGTCGTCCAACGTGATCAAGTTCGTAAAACATCACGTTATTTACCGTTTCGGTGTACCTCGGCGGATTGTCCATGACAATGGACCCCAGTTCATCAGCCAGGCTTTCCAGAGATTCTGCGCTAAGTTCAGAATCCAGAGTGTGTCCTCAACGGCATACTATCCTGCCGCCAATGGCCTCGCAGAAGCTTTCAACAAGACTATTGGCAAGCTTCTCAAAAAGTTCGTCTCGAAAAGTCAACGAGACTGGGACGACAAGTTGGGTGAATGCTTATGGGCTTACCGCACAACTGTGCGAACCCCGACTAAGGCCACGCCGTTTTCCTTGGTATACGGATGTGAAGCCGTGCTTCCCCTGGAGATCCAAATTTCATCTCTACGCGTCGCTTGACAGCGGAGATGACGACAGAGGAGAAGCATCGACAGCGACTCCAGGAACTGGAGGCTTTAGACGACAAGCGTCTGCAAGCCCAACAGCAAATCGAGCTCTACCAAGCTCGAATCACCAGAGCCTTCAACAAGAAAGTTAAAGTACGAACCTTCAAGAAAGGCGATCTTGTCTTAGCCGTCAGAAGACCCATGGTGATAACACACAAGACAAAAGGAAAATTCCAACCCAAATGGGAAGGACCGTTTATGGTAGAGTCAGTCTACTCAAATGGATCATATCGCCTCATCACTTCGAATGGCGATACACTCATGATGCCAATCAATGGCAAATTCCTGAAGAAATACTATCCCTAGACAGTATTCTTCCACTGATCAAGTTAAAAATACACCTCTGATCAGAAACATTCGACGCCTCCGACGGCTAAGGATAGAGGAAAATGTTGGCTTCTAAGCCCAACATAAGTCTTCGACAACTCATCATGCTGAGGGGAATAGCATGGCTAGCCCAACTCAAACGGTAGTTGGTAAAGGCATCTCAAATCCGTTGATAGCTGAGGGTTTGTTAAAAATCTTAAGTGGACTTGAGTCCACTCTTTCCTCCAAAATCCCTTACCAATTCTCATTCATAGAATGGTAGGACCACAAAATGCAATCATTACTACGTTAACACTATACTCTGGTAATGAATACTCTTTGTCGAGTATAAACTTTGCTTGTTAACTCTGCATAGAGTAACAAACTCTCAAATTTGCCAAGTTAACACTATACCTCTGGCATTTCAAATTTCACTTGTCAATTCTCATCAATAGAATGACAGGTCCTCAAATTGCTCTTATCACGAGCCAATTCTTGTCAAGTTAACATTACACCTCTGACAAACTACTGTTTAAGTTAACATTACACCTCTAAGCAGTACATCGAGTGCCTGTCAAGTTAATATCACACCTCTGATAGTCACCTTCTTCAGACTTCCGTATCGAAGCTGAAATGGACGATGCCAAGTTAACACTACACTTCTAGCATCCGAGTCATCGCTAAGTTCAACATATACCTATGGCCATGACCTTTCCTCGACTTCTTTGTCAAAGTCGAGACGACTAATGCCAAGTTCAACATTACACCTCTAGCATTATCCTCACTGTTAAGTTAAACATCACACCTATGACAGTGACTTCCTCAGTTTTCCCAAATAAAACTGAGATGCTGATGAGTTAAGTTAATATCACACCTCTAACTCATGTCCTTGTCAAGTTAACATTACACTTCTGACAAGACTACTTCTAAACCGTTAAGTTAATATCACACCTCTAACGGTAAAGACCTTCCTAGATTCCCCGCGAGTCTAGTCTCATTTGATACTCTCCCCGACAGAGTATCAAGTTCATTTAGAAACATTGTTGGTTAACATTACACCGTTAACAATGTTTCCGTCAAACTCCCCAGCTGATCTTAAATCAAGTTAATCCCAAATCCTTGATAAAAGTTCATCTTCCCTGGGGGTACGAACTCCACTTGTCACTTTCTTTTACAAAGTGGCAGGTCCACCAAAAAATCATCCCATCCCTGTCAAGTTAATATCACACCTCTGACAGTATCATAAAAACTCCTGAAATAGGATCTTTCCTTACAAATCTTGACTTATTAAGATTACCACTATAGTTTTGATAAGGTTAAAAGATTCCTTGCTTCTACGTGTCTAACTGAAGACAAAAAGTTAAGACAATGAAGGAGGCAAAAAGAAAAGTGTCACTTTTATTTATATATCCAAGCATATGAAAGTGATACAAAACGCTCCCTTATACAATAAGATGAGTGTTATAATTAATGAGTACAAAGAAGTCCCTCTCTTTCTCAGAGGCCGTACTCACTCCTTGAAACCGCATCTGATCCCGGTGCACAATTGGAGCCGATTGCGCCATGGCGATGACGCAAAAGTCGAAAGCGCCCTAGCTGACTAAGCTAAGAGCAATGGTGTTCTTGAGGTCCAGCGGCAGCAGAAAGTCCTGCAACCCTTCATTCATCACCATCCCTTTCCCCAGCAGGCCATCCAACGGAGTGTCCTCGATGTCACTTCTGGAGTAGGGAGAGGAAGAGGATCTTTCCGCCACCGCAACCGCCGGAACCTCCTCGCCGTCATACTTGACCTGACCATCTCTTGCCATCAGACATGGTTGGTGCAGAAGATCTGAAGAGACCTTGGCGAGATTTGGGTCCTCGTCGGAGATATAATTTACTCTCTCACAAACGACGAGGACCATAATTTACTCTCTTACAAACGAACATTGAGCAAGTTCGCCCGCCGATATATTCTTTCCGGGGCCCAGCAAACCTGAAAAAGGACGAGCAAGCCTACCTGCAAAGAATAAACAAGAGAGTTAGAAAATCTGGAACTTAGTACACTTCGACAAAGAAAACTAAGTGACAGACGCGGCAGTCATTGAAGACTTCAGACGCGGGAACAACCCGCACGGTCAAACCACCGCGTCGGCAGAAACAGACGCGAGTCAAAACTGTGCCACGCACAGGATTCAAACGCGGCCTCAGTTTGCACTCGCGCTTAATGCACAAGACGCGAAAAACTTCAGAACGCCGAAAATTGCCATCTCTCTGTTGGGTGAACAGGAGTTGCAAGATTCAGGTCTGAAACGCGCCAAGGCAATGGCCATGAGCAAAGCCAGCGTCAAGAGCCCGCGTTCAAAGAAGTTCAAGTCACCGGCACAAATTCCAGAATAGGAATGCACCAGGATTTCATTCAGATGGCTATGCCAAAGTACAGGCTATGGACATCATCGGGGTGACATACCAGCAGAGGCCTCTGTCCAGAGTTGGCCTCTCTGCATCCAAACGCGGGCGCGCAAGATGATCCGAGAGAGGATTCCTTCTGAAGAGACCAAACAGAAGCATGAGAGCTCTGGGTCATCTTCATCCACGGGGTCACCTTCACCCATGAAGTCGGTTCTCTGAAAGATAACTCAAGGCGTGGTCTCTCAGAGCAAACAAAAGAAAACAATCCAAGTTTGGATTATTGAAAAGGGGGCACACCCTATTTATAGGCAATTCTCAACAACTGCCATTAATGGTGCGTCAATCGGAACCGTCGCGCACGACTGTCAAAGCCCAATCAAAAACGGACGCGTGGAACGCTGCTTTGGAAACCGTCGAAGTGCGCCGGTTTTTCAACCACCAGCGTCAGTTCTGCATGCAAGAGCATTAACGCCTAAATCCATTGAGAGGCCGACGCGTGGATAACTGCCTTGGGAAGCAACGAACGACCCAGAATCCCAATCGACAGCGAAGACTTGACGTTCAAAGATCTCCTAAAATCTTTTAAGTCAGGTTGCATTAAACGCGGATGGGAAAGCCGCGTCCCTTCAGCAGACAAGGCTGCGTCTCTTGCGCCTGCCCGATCTGCGCAAAACATATTTGCGTTATTCAGAGCCGCGTCTCACCTTGAGATTGACGCTGCGCCTCACTCCATGGACTGACGGCCGCGTCTCACTTTATGGATCAATACCGCGTCTCATCTTTTGATTGACGCTGCCTCTCATCAAGAAGATCGCGTATCAATCTGTGATTGACGCCGCGTCTCATCAAAAGGACTTAGTGAAATCTAAGTTCCTAGTGAATGATGACCGCGTCTCACTCTGTGATTGACACTGCGTCTCATCAAAAGGACTTAGTGAAATCTAAGTTCAGGTGGACTGACGTCGCGTCTCATTAAAAGAACTTAGTCCTATCTAAGTTTAGTATTCACAGCCAGTGATCAAGAAGTTGGGTTCATCCGCAGCTAAGCAAAGAAGGTGGAGCCAAAAACTTCGAAACTTTTATATCAAAAGAATGATAAAAGTGGATACAAAACACTCTTGATAAATTGAGTGTCCTTTTCTTTACAAAAAGAAAAGAAAAGAAGGCTAAATGTCCTGGTTCGCCAAGGAACGGATTTGTTCCCTAAGGCGGTGAATCTCGTGTTGGCGTGCCCTTTCAGCTTCCATAATGGCCTGGTTCCGCAGCTCCGCTTCGGATAAGAAATTTCTTGCGGCCAGCTGCGTTCGCAGAGACTCCACCCTGGAAGAATGTAGAGACAGACTCTCTTCAACTCGCGCCTTAGCAGCCCGTTGCTCCTCTAGCTCCTTCTTGAGGGTAACAAGCTTCTCCTCATTGAGCGCAAGCACAGCTTCTGCCCTGGCAATGGTGTCCCGAGCCCTGATGATGACTTGCTCTGTGCTCTGCACGGTAAGCTCGGATTCCCTTGAATCATCAGCTAGTTTCTGACATTCAGCCTGGGAATATTCGAGGCTGCGAATCTCTGCAGCGATTTGTGCCTCCGCCTCCTGTCGCTCTCGCTCTTGAGCAGCTAGGAGCCTGGTCAAGGTGGCCTGGGCCTCACCAAAAGAGCCAGCATTGATTGGTAGTCAAAAGTGCATTTTTATCATCATATATACCGTCACATTTGCACATTTATTCATATTATAATGCACATTTATTAATATTTCTTTATTTAATATGTGCAGGCCTCGAATTGTTATGTTAGCAATAAATAAAGCCTAAAGAGCCCAAAAGCCCAGATCCAAGCCCATGTTTGAAGCCCAGGTGAAAAAGCGCAAATACAAAGAGTCAAAACGCAAATACAAGGGCTGAAAGTTGCAAATATCAGAGATTAGGGAAGGATAGACTTCTATCCAACCCTAAACACCTGCAGGATGAGGATAAAAGGCCAAGATAAGAAGAAAATTCGTGGGAGGAAGATTTGAAGAAATCTGGATTAAGGGTAACTTGATTACCAAGTTACCTCGAAAATCCAGATTTAAAAGGCCAGGATTACAATTCTAGAAGCAGGCGCCCACATGGACGGACCAGGAGAGGCCACGCGCCAAAGCGCGTGGCCAGAAGCCATAAAAGTGCCGCGGAACCGCCGCAAATCCGCGGCACTTTGATCTCATCCAGATCCCAAATTTCGTGGGTAAGTTCGTCCAGGACTCCTCGGCCTTCTGCACCTATAAATATCACCTGCAGTGCAACGTACAGAGCGTCCAGCGTCCAGCAAAGGGCCAAAGTTAGGGTTTTTAGGTTTTCTTTCCACCTTTGTATATTTTTTATTTTCTTTTTGTAAACCGAGAGGAGAGGATGTTCTCATGGAGGAAGGAGATCTACTTGTACTGAGGGTGACAATCGGTGTAAGTTTTGCTTTTCCACCATTGTTAAATAAATCAACTCGAGGTTCGTTTTGTTCTTTTTATTTTTATTCTTGTGTTATTGTTTCTCTAGTTTTGTTTAATCTCTGTTCTTCTATTTTTATTTTATGTGATTGTTTCTTTCTCCGATGACTTGCAAACCGTGAGATCTGATTGCTTCGAGAATACCTAACCGAAGAAGGAACCTTGACGGCCCATGGCGATGAACAGGTCTTCATAGCTTGTTTTTAATTTCGTAGAGTAGATTAAGAAGGCGGACGATCCCATAAGCCGTGCTTGTACGCCTTCCAAGAAAAGGGAAATCATCGCAACGGTTCAAACGGCAAGCGGACTAAAGAGATAAGTGTTCTTTCTTTTTCTTTTCTTTTCTTTTTTTTTTATAGATTAAATCCATCTCTCTCCAATAGTCTTTTCCACAACTCATTGTAAATACCATCGTGACTAACAAAATAACTAAAAAAGATAAATTTTTAGAGAAACTTGCTCAACGCTTCCATCGCAGTCCCTCCTTGAGGATCACGACCCGCGTAGCCCTGCTACCGCGGATTAGAACTGAGAACCTTGCACATCTATTCTTAATCTAATATTCTAATTTTTTGTGTGCAGGAAATCTCAGTCAACAAATTGGCGCCGTTGCCGGGGAGGGACGGTAAGTTTATCTCTAAGCCAAAAATTTAATTTTTAACTAATTCTTTATTCTTTTCTGTTTGCAGGTTTGGAGAACAGGAAACAGAAACATAGCAGCAGCAGTGGACATATTGCTATTCTGTACCTCTGCCCTCGAAGGCAGAGCACCAGAACCCACTGTTTTGCCGCGGATCCGCGGCCAGAGCCGCGGAAACGCGGCAACAGTGGTGAATTACTGATCCAAATTTTTGCAGGGTGCTTCAAGTTAAAAATTCTGCTTTCTGCTCTGTTCTGATTTGTTCTGTGATATACCTGTAAATTGCTAATAATTCAACAGTAAATTATTGGTTGTTAAAAATAAAATTTGATTAGACGTTTGCATATTAGGCACGTGTCTTTTCAATTATTTTTATTTACTGTTGAAGAGTGCTGGAGGAGCAAGGTACGTACGCATTGCATGTAGAATAGGACTCATCTCTTGCTTGATTTTCTGCTTTGAGTGATTCTTATCTATTTATCTTGTACACTTGCACTAATTCATCTTAAGGGCATAACCCATTAACAAGATAAGGTGGGGATTTCATCACCCTTCCTTAGCCCAAAAATCATATCCCAAGCACTCACTAACCCAAGCCTAACTAAAAAAGAGTAGACGTTGGCCCTAGGGACATCTCGGACTCAATTAGGAGATTATCCTAAGGGGGAACGGTGTTGGAAGTTGACTCCTGCCAAATCAGTGTCTAGGAAGGGGATTGAGGGCCGAAAGTCCGAAGTGTGGTGGTTATTTAATTAAGGAACGTCTTTGACGGAAAACCTCCCACCACTCTTGCCCTGACCTGGCTGATTAACTTGTGGTCAAAGTCTGCACCCGACCTCCCGTGGAAAGTCTAACCAGTTAGGAGTCGTCTAGGTCATAGGTCTACCCTAACTTAGGTTAGAATTTTTCTTTTTGTTTGTTTATTTGTTTGTTGTGTTTGTGTTGGTGTGATATGGCATATAAGAATAATTCCAATTTTAATCCATATTACACCCCTAACTATTATTCGGATATTACCAACCCGGCATACCCTAACTTTGACCAACCTAGTGTGCCGGAATGGTCTTATCCGAATGAGTATAACCCACACCCCCCATCTTATGACTATAATTTCCATAATAATTTCAACTCGTCACAGAGTTCATGGGGTTTCGAGTCTCCCGAGTCTAATTCTCAACCAAATTGTCCTCCATATCCATCTAGTCCACATTCTTCCCAAGATTCATACTCAGATCCACCCATTCAGAATAGAAAACCATCTATCGGGGAAATGATGAGTATGCACGAGTCCAAGTAACAACCACCATCAATCTTAGACATGATGATGCGTGAGTCCACCGATTCACAACTTCATCACGATCTCACTTCCTCTTTCCAAATCCAATTCCAAAAGAGGCTTGAAGCCATGACTCAGGCTAGATTAGCTCGTGAGCATGATTTAGATATGATGGTTCAATCTTTGCGTTCTTACAGTTCGGCAAATTCTGATATCGCTGACCATTCTCTTAGAGCCGACGAACCAAGTTGCTTTGGACAACAAGATTCTATTTCAGTGCCATCATCTGAACTTGCCGAAACTCCAATTCTTGATAATTTGGCAAGTTTTTCCTTTCCTGAAATAGAACTTGAGCATGAATATGATCATGATCTCCCACTTGATGATTCAATTTTATTTCCTGATCCAATAATGACTCCAGTGTCTCCACCTGATTTCACTTCTCCCGAGTCAACATTGGATCCTATTCCAATTCATTATGAAATTGAATCACCCATTTTAGATGATCATATTGAACTTGACCTAGATTCTCACAATCTCTTTACTTCTGAAACTGATTGTACAATTCTGACGGAAGATGTTGACCTTAGTTTTGAAGAATTGTATGGCGATGAGCTAGAATTCCTTAATATTGGAAGTAAAGAGATATCACCCATATTAGGTCACATTCCATTGTGGGAAGAAGATTGTGGACTTGAGTTTCAATTTCTTGACTTGGACCCAATTCTTGAACCTAGCCCGACTCCTGAGCCCTTACTTGATTTGAGCATTTTCCCTGAGTCGGTATTCGTTCCCGCACCTATATTGTCCAAGTCAATAATTCCATCTTTTCATACTTCATTTTGGGACAAGGAGGTTGAGACAATTAACTCTGAAATTTATTATGAAATTTGGAAATTTGATGGGGTGGAAATACTAAAAAATGATTATATATATATTTTAGTGGGTTATGTAAGGAAAGTTTCTGGTGGGTTCCACCAAATATCTGTTATCTTGATTGGGCCGCATTTCGTGGACCAATTAGACCACCTCCGGAACCACCACCCTAAGGTAATTTTCTGCCTTCCCTTGTTCTATTTCATGCATATATGCATTCATTCATACATTGAGGACAATGCATGAGATAAGTGTGGGGGGTGGGTTTTACTAACATACTAACATAGGTAAAAAGGGTTTTACTAACATACTAACATAGGTAAAAACTAAAAAAAAATTGCTAATAAAAAAAAAAATTTAAAAAAAAAAATTGTTATAAAAAGGAAATATTTTGACTTATTTTTTTGAAAGAAATCTAAGTTAGTTTTAAGGATTAGGAAAATCATGATTAGGATTTCTAAAGACTTGGTCAAAATAAATAAATTGTTTAAATTTTAGGTATAGGAGAGAAATTGAATAAATAATTAGTCTTGATTTTTACCTTAATGAATATTGCATACCTAATGCATATCTAGGATTCTAAGACAAAGACCCTTGTGCCTCATATATAAAAAGAAAAAAAGAAAAAAATCACTAATTAAGCTGGATACATGTGCCTCAAGAAGCATAAGTATTCACGCCTAAAGGTGAATGCAAAAAAAAAAAAAAAAAAAATAATACCTTAGTTTTGTGGCCTAGTTCACTCGAATTTGAGTCCGCGGGGTGTTTTCTCACCTGGTGCCCTAAGACCGACCGGTTTGGGAGTCACCGACTTTAAGGTTCGCTACATGGGTGGATTAGAAAGTCCGAGGGAACTAAGGAAAAATTACTTATATGTACTAACACATCTAATAATCAATTAGTTAGGTATTAGGGCCTCAAGAAGCCTTGATACTTATACGAAAGAGAATTAGATGAGTTATACATGCCAAAAAAAATATAAAAAAAAAAATAATAAATATATTAACACATCTAATAGTCAATTAGTTAGGTATGAGGGCCTCAAGAAGCCTTGATACTTACACGAAAGAAATTAGATGATAAAGAGGCATGAGAGTCCAAGTTAAGGAATTCCTAGATTCACAAGGGTGCGTATGACTTTTGGTAACGAAAAAGACTATATTAGAAATTCAATTTTAATCCTTACCTAAAATGAATAACAATTGATTTTATAAAGACTAGGTTTGAAGAATGAATAAAAATGAGGATCCTAAAACTTATAGACTACTTAGTCTCTTCAATAATAATTCAAATATTTTCCTTTTTATGGATTTTGTGGGTGCAATCCGCTGAAAACCCTCACGAGACAACACTCGTCCTCTAGGGTAACCTAGGGGTTTAACGGCTTGTTGCACGTGCTAAGTGCAACCGTGATTCCTACGAAAGTGAGTTAGGTTAGATTAACTTTTTCTTTTTTGTTTTTACTCGAGGACGAGCAAAAAGATAAGTGTGGGGGTGTGATTGGTAGTCAAAAGTGCATTTTTATCATCATATATACCGTCACATTTGCACATTTATTCATATTATAATGCACATTTATTAATATTTCTTTATTTAATATGTGCAGGCCTCGAATTGTTATGTTAGCAATAAATAAAGCCTAAAGAGCCCAAAAGCCCAGATCCAAGCCCATGTTTGAAGCCCAGGTGAAAAAGCGCAAATACAAAGAGTCAAAACGCAAATACAAGGGCTGAAAGTTACAAATATCAGAGATTAGGGAAGGATAGACTTCTATCCAACCCTAAACACCTGCAGGATGAGGATAAAAGGCCAAGATAAGAAGAAAATTCGTGGGAGGAAGATTTGAAGAAATCTGGATTAAGGGTAACTTGATTACCAAGTTACCTCGAAAATCCAGATTTAAAAGCCAGGATTACAATTCTAGAAGCAGGCGCCCACATGGACGGACCAGGAGAGGCCACGCGCCAAAGCGCGTGGCCAGAAGCCACAAAAGTGCCGCGGAACCGCCGCAAATCCGCGGCACTTTGATCTCATCCAGATCCCAAATTTCGTGGGTAAGTTCGTCCAGGACTCCTCGGCCTTCTGCACCTATAAATATCACCTGCAGTGCAACGTACAGAGCGTCCAGCGTCCAGCAAAGGGCCAAAGTTAGGGTTTTTAGGTTTTCTTTCCACCTTTGTATATTTTTTATTTTCTTTTGTAAACCGAGAGGAGAGGATGTTCTCATGGAGGAAGGAGATCTACTTGTACTGAGGGTGACAATCGGTGTAAGTTTTGCTTTTCCACCATTGTTAAATAAATCAACTCGAGGTTCGTTTTGTTCTTTTTATTTTTATTCTTGTGTTATTGTTTCTCTAGTTTTGTTTAATCTCTGTTCTTCTATTTTTATTTTATGTGATTGTTTCTTTCTCCGATGACTTGCAAACCGTGAGATCTGATTGCTTCGAGAATACCTAACCGAAGAAGGAACCTTGACGGCCCATGGCGATGAACAGGTCTTCATAGCTTGTTTTTAATTTCGTAGAGTAGATTAAGAAGGCGGACGATCCCATAAGCCGTGCTTGTACGCCTTCCAAGAAAAGGGAAATCATCGCAACGGTTCAAACGGCAAGCGGACTAAAGAGATAAGTGTTCTTTCTTTTTCTTTTCTTTTCTTTTTTTTTTATAGATTAAATCCATCTCTCTCCAATAGTCTTTTCCACAACTCATTGTAAATACCATCGTGACTAACAAAATAACTAAAAAAGATAAATTTTTAGAGAAACTTGCTCAACGCTTCCATCGCAGTCCCTCCTTGAGGATCACGACCCGCATAGCCCTGCTACCGCGGATTAGAACTGAGAACCTTGCACATCTATTCTTAATCTAATATTCTAATTTTTTGTGTGCAGGAAATCTCAGTCAAGCATCTTCCAAAGACTCCAGCTCCTACAGGCCGTCTCCCAGTTGCTCCACCACCCGCAGACACGCCTTGGCAAGTGAGGGGCCTCCGGTTAATTCGACATTCACAGTCAGATTTTTAAGAAGCGTCTGGGTAAACTGAAAGGTGCTGTTTCCACGTAAGATGAGATCAATACATGATCCCATCGAAGCGAAGAATTGTTGCACCATCTGACGTGCCAGTTCCCCCATGTCTTCACCACCTAGGAAGCTTCCCGACCCCTTTTCTGTCACGGGATAAGGGATATAGGGCGGATCCTCTCGCACCAGAGCCGTGCTGGCCGTCGATACGGGAAGAGCTAGACTGGCCGCTGACGCTTCCGGAGGTACTACCTCTGCAGGAGCCTCCACGACCAATGAGGGAGTAGTAAGCACAACCTCCTCAGAAACCTCCACCGAGACTTGAGCTGTATGGCCTTCTGGAAGGGTACCAACCATCGGACTCTCCACCTGAGCCCCCTCAGTCCTCTCTGCAAGTTATCGCAGCGTCAGCCACAATGATGGAAAAGCGAAACATTTAAAACGTCAGAGCTGCCTTACCAAGTTGGAGGTCCAGAGGTGTCGAATCCTGCGGGGTAGAATTCTCCCCGGCTTCAGCAGTAACCTCCTCGCCCGGCAGAGTGAGAGCCTCCTCAGCCTCAGTGGTTGCTTCCTCTTCTGGCAGAGTGGAAGGCTCCCCAGTTTCAACAGCTGCCCCCTTTGAGGGTATCTCAGCAGCCGAGACCTCAATCCCCTTGGGCCGGGTCAACTCTATCACCATCTCCTCAATATGCGAGGAGGTTGTAGCCTCAGCATCTTCGGCCGACCCTGCAACATAAGAGAAGAATGTTAGAACATCCTCTTCAAATATGTAAAGAGAAATTAGGACAGAAGATGGAAAGAGTACCTTCAGCAGGGATAATCGCTAGCGGTGATACAGTCGATGGCTCACCCTCATATTGTTCCTCCTCCGAGATGTGGAAGAATTTGCTCTGATCAGGAAGAGCGGGTTCATCGCCATAGTCGACCTCGTCTTCAAAGGCGCTTTCCCCCGATAACGAAGAAGACGACAGCGCAATGCGAGGAAGCTCCGCAACAGGAGCCTTACCTCCCATTACCCCAGTGGTAGGACTAGGGTCGACTGCCCTAGGACTGGAAATGAAGACGCTAGGAGACCCCGGCTGCTGTGCCTCATCTCTCCCTTCATGAGCAGAAGAAGGCTCGGTTGAGCTGAGATGCCTGCAATCTCAACATCCCCTCCAGTCATTATGTCGACCTCCAGTGACTCGTCCTCTTCGGCGGCGGTGGACTCGTCAACAAGCTCCCCTTCCTCCACGGTCTTGCTGTGCGACCTAGGAGCACGGACCAAGCTTGGGAAATCTTCATCTTCTGGCGGTTCCTCAACTCTAACAGGGACGTCTTCAGGAGGAGCCTCAACTCCAGCAGAGATGTCTCCGGATTGAGAGACTTCAGCCGTTAAGTCCCTCCGAGCCTTCTTTGGGGCAGGCTCAGCAATAGAAGTAGAGCGTCGACGACGCTTGCTCGCCACCTGCTTAGACCTCCTTGCCCGCGGCTCCTCCCTCGTGGCTGGTGGCTCCGCCCTTGTCGCTCGTGGCTCTGCCCTTGCCGGTCGCGGCTCCGCCCTCACTGCTGGGAGCTCCCTCCTCGATCGTCTCCCGACCTCCTTCTGAGCCTTCAGGTACTGGTTGATGAGTTTCGTCTGTTTACCAGACTCCGACCTCGCCTCGAGATCTGCATTGATGCTCTCAATGCATGAGAACTCCGGAACAAAATCTGGTGTCTGGATGGCTTGGGAGTACCAAGTGCAGAAACTGAAGCTCGTACGGCACTTGGGCCCCTCGATAGGTAGACGGAATGTTGCTCCCGTCCCTCCGGCCACACTGTAGTACCAGGCCCGAGCACCTTCAAACAGATTGCCTTCGAAGGCAAGTTGAGTATTGGGATTGCCGACGTAGAGTTGATCGTAGCCGAACTGTCGGGCGAAGCGACTCGGCATATACGGCTCAATAGTGCATGAAGTCCCTTGCCGGAACAGCACATATCCTGGCCGGATGTTGATCAACCACCAGAAGAGTCCCGCAGACAGTTGCGAGAAGCCATCCCGCCAGCGATATCAGCGAACAGCTCCCCGAAAGCTACACCAGGAATCTCTGGAGAGCAGCGATTGAGCTGGTAATTCGTGGCGATTGATAGACGCTTCTGAACATAATAGATGTAGGCGTCACACCATTCCGAACGTTCCAGCCGCTGCACAAATGGGACATGACCCACACCCCCACGCGCCGCCGTCATCAAGGAAGGGCAGTGCATCACATACCAAGCCATGAGGTACGTGTAAGGCAGCTCGATCCGAGGGTTGGGACGCTTCACCATTGGATTCCCCTCTGAGTCAACATATGGCTTTCCATGGGAATCAACAGTCTTCGGGGGTTCGCAGAAACTTTTGGTTAACGCCCGCAGCCCGCTCTGAATGCCAGCCGCTACGGCCGGAAGAAGGGATATGGGGCTGCCATGAGCCAGGAGCACCGCCGGGTATACCACATCTGCAACAATAACTTCATGTGGCAGCGTGGGCATCACACATCTCTTCAGCCACAACATCAGGAAATCCGCGCGCCAAAAGGCGAAATTTCGCCGGTTCCCTAGGCCAGCTGGCGGCGTAATCATGACATGGCACAGAATTCGCGCCCAAAGAACGCACCTCCTCGATGGACATGCCACGTCAGCCTCTCCATGAATGCATTCGGAAGGTCGCGTCTCTCTAAGAAATTCGCGTCCTTCCAGTCTGGCCAAATATCGCGTCTGCCTTATGAAGATCAGTCGCGTCTCCATTGCCAAAGGACGCACGTTACAGAAATCGCGTCTTTACAGCAGTACCATCTCTGCTTTTTGAAAAGAATCTGCGTTTGGCCTCCTGCTTCTGCAAAATCAGTTCAACAGTACACTGACGCAAGCAGACGACCAACCACTCCTGGCTTAAAGCGCGCCAGTGACAGACTAAAAGTAATCGGGGAGGTTTAGACTGTGCATCTAGACACTCAACATGATCAACTCTGGGGGCTTCAAAGAGTTCAACAGTACACTCACGAAGACCAACTCCAGATAAGATTAAACCCAGAGCATCAATAGTCTAGTCATGAAGGCGAACTCATCTAGAGTCCAAAGTATTTTGAAATCCGTCCCAGTTAACTGCGGAATGTCGAAAACTTTGGAGGGGGTTCTGTAGGCTGTCTAAAAATCACAAAGACAAGCCACCAAAACGCAGAGATTCAAGATCAAGGCGCGTTGGCTCAACGCCCGCGTCTCCGGATCAAGGCGCGTTGGCTCAACGCCCGCGTCTCCGCATCAAGGCGCGTTGGCTCAACGCCCGCGTCTCCGCATCAAGGCGCGTTGGCTCAACGCCCGCGTCTCCGCATCAAGGCGCGTTGGCTCAACGCCCGCGTCTCAGCAACAAGGTGCCCCCACCTTGGTTGTAACTACCCCGATTATGGCGCCATCCACCGCCCATGTAGCGGGGAAATTGGCCCTCATCGTGGAGCACTTTTAGGGGGCACGATCACCCCCTAAAAACCCTATAAATAGTCCCGTCACTATTGAAGGGGGAGGATTTTTGGAGAAGGAAAAAAGGAGATCATCAACAGAGAGAAAAGACTCTTCAGCGAGCTTACTGAGTACTAGCCGCTCTTCGCCTACCTCCTCTTCTAGAGTTTTGGTAGACGGAGCTGAGTTACTCCCTCTACCTGCCAAGGAGAAGATCCCTCGACGGTCCAGAACGGTCATCTGGTCAACGGAGAACAAGATTCACTCTCCACCGCCACACGAAGAACCCAGCACTAAACAAAGGGGGAATTCAAGATTCAATATTCTCCCTCCCTTGTAACCGGAAGATTAAGCCGGCTGTAATTTTTCATCTGATTCAAGGAAATTTTACTCCAGCCCCTTTTCCGCGTCAAACAGCACACAGGGGGGCCTGGAAGGATAGAGCTTCAGACGGTCTGCTGGGGATCCATGCTTCAGCTGCGCCACTCTGATCAGCAACTAGGGAATCCACACGCTCCAAGCTCCATGACCTGGACATGAGGATCCAGGGGAGTCAGATGAAACTCCCCAGGCGAGTGGTGATACAAAAGCCAGATGGCGTGCTGAGATAAGTACAAGTGTATCGATAAAACTGAATTATAAATATGCATTGAAAACCGTGTCGTGAGCAGAAGCATGTAAGCAAGTAGATGTTAGACAGGAAGTACTCAGGGTATGATAAGATAAGAACAGGAGACTGGTGGAATAGAAGATAAGGGATAAAGCAGGGCATGAGCAGCTAACATAATAATAATCATAAAACCGAAAATCTGATGTAAAACCCAATACAAGCAAATATGGCGAGGCATATCACAGATTCATAGCCGTCTAAGTTGCAGGCTTCAGTATGCGTCCCATTCGACATACTTCTACTTACAACTTAAAGAGCAAGTTATTATCTTGACACTTTATTATTACTCGTCTTACTCTGATATCTAGATATGTGAACTAGCGTCCCAGCACACATATATCCATATCTGAGTAAAGCAAGACTGTTATTGGAAACCAGCGGGGGTATCAACGAACTATGTTTACAGTGGGTCCCGTGCTTGCCCGGGACCACGGTCCATGACGTTCCGTTACTGGTGCTCGGAACCAGCCGCAAGGCGTACAGGAGGGTCTTATATCATGCCCTTATCATGATGGTACCAAGACGGAGGGAGCCAGCACTCCCCTCGGTCGCCTGGAGGCCCACAGGTCAGACCGGAAGTTTTAGTTGCACAACATGCCTAGTACCACTGTAAACACGAACACATATTGATAGCCGCAAGTTTCCCCCGACCCGATGCAAGTTGACCAGTTTTATGGTTTATTAGATGATTATCAGATTTCGGGAATGAGCAAGAGCAAGTCAGGATTATTAGGAATACATGTATATCAGGAGTACTGGTTCGTACTATAAGGTATCACATGTGTAACAGGAGTACAGCTTGTACTATCAAGATGTCAGGTCATCATTCCCGTTATCGTGATAATCATGAGAGTCAAGTATATCATGCTGGGTGTCAAGTGATAGCATGACAGGAGGATGATATTTAGCAGGTGACAAGTCATGTCAAAAGATTGATATTAGTCCGGTGGCAAGTCATATCATAATAAGGGGCCTTGCCAAGTAGTATCATGTCATGGTGTCAGGTGATAACACAACAGTTGTCAGGTGGTACAAACAGGAGTTAAATAGTAGCATGTATAAAGCATGTCAAGTGTTAACATGTCAGGTAAGAACAGGGCATGTGGTAGAATAGTCGCTGAGCACAATCAAGCGGAGCTGAGCAAGCTGGAGTGTACAGACAGCAAACAGTATTTAACACTGGAGCGTCTGGCATGATTACCGGGACAACTCGGCTTAAGGTGCGAGTAGGAATTCCGGCAGCATCTTGCCTAGACGAATCTAGTGGTAAAGTGCTGAACGCTGATCATGATAACCAGGCGGAGCTGAACAAGCTGGAGGCACAGGCAGCGAACAGAGTTTAGACACTAATGCGCTCTGCGAGGTTACCGAGACAACTCGGTTTAAGATACGAGTAGAAAATCCGGCAGCATCTCGCCTAAACGAATTTAGTGAATAAAGCGCTGAGCGCTAAGTATGCTCACCAGACGGAGCTAAGAAACCTGACGATCCCAATCACGTCTCTTTCGAGATAGTGAGAGACCGGAGGATGAATGAGAAACCTGACGATCCCAATCACGCCTCTTTCGAGATAGTGAGGGACCGGAGGCTGAAGGGTCCAGAGAAACCTGACGGTCCCAATCACGCCTCTTTCGAGATAGTGAGTGACCGGAGGCTGAAGGGTTGGCCACGCATAGTATAAAACAGTAAAATACATCACAGGCATGGTATATGTACAAGAATGAAACTACCCTATACAAGCATGCGTCACAGGCAATACATGTCCAGCCATTGGCACTCGGCCATACACAGATACAGGGATTCAGCCCAATACAAAATACATGAAAACATGGAGTAAAATACATGACGACCCTACAAAGCGGGGAAACCCAAATGGAGGCGAGAGCGAGGACACTCGCCTAAATCACCGGAAAGGCCAAAAACTCTGAAATCCATGGAACTCGCGCACGCGCCATAAAATAATATATAATTATGAAGAGAGAGAAAGTGAAGAGGAGAGAGAAAGAGTTAGAGAGAGAAACCTAGAGAGAGAAAGGGACACAGGGAGACGCGGGCTTATGAGAGTGAGACGCGGGGGGTCGCAGACGCGGGAGTCGCGTCGCGGGAATAGCAGACGCGGTAATCACAGACGCGGGAGTCGCGTCGCGAAGATGCCACGAACGCGGGGTTCGAGACCCGCGTTCAAGTCAGGGCACGAGGAGAACACAGACGCGGGTATTATCTCCGTGTCGTGTCGACACGAGAGGGACACAGACGCGGGCCTGGACTCCGCGCTGCGTCGATACAAGAACGCGAAAGCCGCGTTGAACAGATGCCAAGAACGCGAAGATCCGCGTTAAGGGGTTATCGGGACGCGGGGGTGAGACCCGCATCAGTAATTTAACAGAGAGAGACAGTACAGGAGAGAGAAAGAGATTCCTAGAGAGAGAATCTAGAGAGAGAAAGAGTAAGTTAGAGAGAGGAGAGAGAATCTTGAGAGAGAGAGATTATGATGAGAGGAGAGAGAAGAGAGAGAAGAGGGCAGGAGAGAGAAGAGGGCAGGAGAGAGAGAGAGGAGAGAGAGAGATTGTCCAGGAGAGAGAGATTGAATCTTGAGAGAGAGAGAGAGAGATTGTAGAGAGAGGAGAGAGAGTAGAGAGAGAGAGAGAAAACAGGGGCTGCTCACGCAGCCCCTCTCCACGCGAGGAGGGCCCACGGGGCCGTGGGCCCTGGAAGACCTGGCCGGCCCTCTGCCGGCCAGGGGCCTAGCCGGCGGCGGTCCTGGCCGCCGCGGCGGTCCTGGCCGCCGGCGGCGCCAACAAAAAGGGGGAGAGGAGAGAGAGATCAAGGGGGAGAGAGAGAGAGAGTGAGAAAGATGGAGAGAAAAAGAAGGAGAGGGGGCTGTTGCCCCCCCAGCCCACGCACAGGGGCCCAGGCGGGCCCCCTGGCCGCCCACGGCCGCCGACACATCGCCGGCGGCGCCAGAACAGGGGTGGCGCCGGCCACCCCAAGGAGAAGAAGGAGGGGGCTGCTGTCCCCTCCACACAAGCGCACAGGGGGCCAGGAGGCCCCCTGGCTGCGCCCAAGGCCGCCGGCATCGTGCCGGCGGCGGTCAGCCCCCGCCGGGGGTGCCGGAGGAGGGAGGAGCTCGGCGTCGGGGAGACCGTGGCCGGATCTAGGGGAGGAAGGGAAAGAAAATGGAAAAGAAAAATAAAAGAAAGAAAGGAAAGTAAAGGGAAAGAAAAGAGGAGGGAGGAGGAGGAGGAGGAGGCTCGCCGGAGTTGGTGGCCGGAGTTGGGTCGGCCATCTCTTGGAGAAGAAGAAGAAGAAGAGAAGAAATGAGGAGAAGAGAAGAAGAAAAGAAAGAAAAAGAAAAGAAAAAGAAAAAGAAAAGGGGAGAGAGATTGATAGGGATTGATGGATGGGAGAGGGTTTAAATGAGGGGGTGAGGTGGCGTTGGTGAAGTCGGTTGAGGGAAAAGAAAAGGAAAAGAAAGAAAGAGGGAAAGAAAAGATAAAAGTAATAATATTATAATATGGTCGCGAAAAATCGACTGTTCCGGAAAAATCTCAAAAAATACCCGGAGGTAGAAAACGTCATCCTAAGGAATAATATGAAATCGGTTTTCAGAAATAAAATCTCGTTTTCAAATTAAAAATTCGGAAGTCAACCGGCGATACCGGTCTACACCGGGTCGGCCGGATTTTGATAAATTCCGAAAAATCCCAGAAAATGTATTAAAGAATAAAATATGATTTTAAGAAGTAAAGTGAAAGCGGAATTTAGAAATTCAATTCCAATTGTAAACTAAAAATCCTGGAATCAACCAGCGATACTGGCCGATACCGAATCCGGCGGAATTTTCATAAATTCATAAAATCCTCAGAAAAAGTATTTAGATAGGAAATGTGATTTTAAGAAATAATATAAAAATACACTTCTAGTAATCCCAATCGGTTTGTAAATTAAAAATCTAGGAATCGGTCAGCGGCACTGGTCGACACCGGTTTTGAAGATTTTCAATTTAATTCAAGAAAATTCCAGAAAATCATAGAAAATCTAAAATATTGGAAAACGATGTTTAAAACTGAAATCGGTCAAATCTAAATACCAAAAAGATCAAATCGAGTAATACCCTAGGATCGGGTCCTCGGTTCAGACTAGGGCTGACTCCGAGTCCGTAAATCCGGATCCAAGACAAAACGATCATAGAAATAATTCATAATACAAAACAAATACAGGAAGTAATTCGAAAATACGATCGAAAAATCTGAATACGCAACTAAATACGTATTCTGGGAGCGGGGTGTTACACATGTCTTTATCTAAAATAGTAATTCTAGAATTTAAAGAAATAGTTTCCTTTTTAAGTAAAGAATTCTCTTTTAAGAAAATTTCATTATCCTTTTTTAAAGATACAATAACTTTTTCAAAATCTTCATTTTGAGAACTTAGAGAAGATGTTTGAGAAACAAAACATGCATTTTCATGAATGAGTCTTTCATTTTCCTTTATTAAGACTTTATTTTTAATCTTTTCATTTTTGAAATTATTAAACAATTTATTAAAAGCTTCTAATAACTCATCATAATCTTGTACCTCGTCTTCTTGGGCCATGAAGCAGATATTGGCGGTTTCCGTTGCTTCTTCTTCGTCAGAGGAAGATGAGTCGCTATCATCCCATGTTGCTTGGAAAGCTTTCTTCTTCTTGTTGAACTTATTGATGTTCTTGAAGTGTCCTTTTGATTTCATCAATGGACATTTATGTGGCCTGGTTTGTTACACTTAAAGCAAGTAGGAGTATCATTAGTATCTTTATTCTTTTTAAATTTACCTTGTTTTAAGAACCTTTTGAACTTTCTTGAAAGCATCGCCATTTCTTCTTCATCGTCATCCGAATTGTCCGTGTCGGAGGATGCATGGAAGGCAAGTACTTTCTTCTTGGATGGAAGTTGTTGTTCGTCCTTCTTCCTTTCTTCTAACTGCACTTCATATGCCATTAGATTACCGATTAGGTTTTCTAATGTTATAGTTGAGAGATCATTCGCCTCTTCAATGGCGGTTGTCTTCTTCTCCCATTCTGGTGTGAGTGCACGAAGGATCTTATGAACTCTTTCAACTTGAGTGTAGTCCTTTCCAAGGGATGCTAATGAATTGGTGATGTCGGTGAATCTTGTAACCATTTCGGATATGGTTTCATTCTCCTTCATTTTGAATAACTCAAATATGTGGACAAAAACAGATATTTTAGATTCCTTAACTTTATTTGTGCCTTCGTGAGTTACCTGAAGAGTATGCCATATTTGATGTGCAGAAGTGGATGTAGACACACAGTTGAACTCTTCTTTGATTAAGGCACAAAATAGAGCGTTCATCGCCTTGGCATCAAGATTTGCATTCTTCTTTTGATCTTCACTCCAAGCGTTGTAGTTGGTTGTTGGCTTGGTGTATGATGCTTCTACGATGTTCCAAAGGTCGTGGTTGAGCGATTGCAAGTAGATCTTCATTCTACACTTCCAATAGTTGTAGTTGGTTCCGTCAAATAGCGGTGGATGTTGTGTAGAATGACCTTCTTTGAATTGTGACGAAGGGAACTCCGTTGCCATCCTCGTATGGTTGTTGCCTTGAACCTGCTCTGATACCAAATGTAGGATCTAGAATCAAAGCAACACAAACACTAGAGGGGGGGTGAATAGTGTTTATAAAAATTTAAACAAACTACTTGCAGGAAATAAAATATTCACAAGATTAACTCAGAAAATTCAAACGCAAAGACAAGAGAGTTATCCTGGTTCGACATCCAGTCTCCAAGCAAACCGCTTGAGATTTTCCTTTCCTGATTTGTGTACACCCACAACCATGCCTTGTACACCACTTGACAAACGCCCTTTGCCAAATGTGCACAACTCTTCTTTACACCAAGAGAACAAACACCTTGTACAACTTTCTTCTACTCCAAGAAGACGCCCTTGTACAAATGATCTTCTTTGAATGATTACAATGATCCTATAAGCCTTGAAATTGAATGTGCTTGTGGACAAGGTTTCTTATAGGAGGGATTTCAGAAATCTTCACAATTGAATTTAGAATTTGGTGAAGAAAATTGAAAGTGAAACAGGTTTTCAGAAAACAGAATTTTTGGAGAGAGTTTTAGGCTGAAAACTTTGGATTTGAATTAGTGATTTGACCCTAGGACAATACCCCTATTTATAGGTGAAATCCATAGTAAGTTAGGGTAATTATCAGGCCAAATTCAAATTTTGAAACGTTGAAAAACGCACCAGAAATCACCAACTGCACAGCAGTTACCAACTGCCATTAGTCGACTTGAACAGAAGATTAGTCGACTAGAAGAACAAAATTTTCAAAGACTAGTCGACTACAATAACGGATAAGTCGACTATAAAAAGACTGATACAGATATTTGGTTTCTGGAAAACTGAATATAGTCGACTATATAGGCACTGTTAGTCGACTATATAGGGTGTTAGTCGACTATACAAGAAGGGTAAGGCGACTAAGTTTCATGTCAGACAGAAACAGAGAGCAAGGGAATTTTTGTATGGGTTATTAGTCGACTTGGGAAAATCTATAGTCGACTAGGGTATCTGTTAGTCGACTATACAATGGGGTCAAGTCGACTAACTTTCCTGACAGACAATAAACAGAGACTTGGTCAATTGTTTTAGCAGGATCTAGTCGACTAGTTATTTTTGGCAAGTCGACTATAGAAGGGGTAGTCGACTATACTAGAGGGTCAAGTCGACTAATATAGGAATTTTGTGTGTGTTCAAGGCTTTTCACATATTTCTAAATTTACACAAAAAATACCACAAATTGTAACAGAGGTAGAATCATCATAATTGCTTGTCCATCATCAAAATCTCTATCATAGGCTTCAACAAGAATTTCCAATAGAGTTTTTTTTCTGAATTGAGAATGTTGCCTCTTACTGATTACTCTTAATTGCTTGTTAGCAATATGTATTTAATGTTTGCATACTTTAATCTGCTTGTTTTCTAGCAGTTTGTTATGCATGAGGCTGGTTCTTTGAAGTTGATCATTAGAAAAGTGATAAGGAAGCAAATGACAATTTTTTCGATGATACTTTTTTCTACCTCAGATTGATTTGATTCTGGCTTACATCTTATGAAAGAAAGTTGTTCCATTTGAAATTTCAATTCGAACAATTTTGCAGAATGTATCATTCAACTGTCCTATTTGATGGATCTGAGAGTCATTAGTTTCTGTGACATCTTGATATCTTCTCCTCCTTGCACTGCAGCACTTTGTAATATCAGCGAGGAGTTCTTCAAGGATAATCTTGTTGCAATATCTGAGAACATGTATGTAATCTAACTTATTCAACAACTTAAAATTATTTTTAATTGTATGCAGTTCTTGCTAATTTCAACTTGTTGGTTTCCAGTTAACATTATCTTATTATGATGCCTATAGTGATTAAAAAAACTTGGTCGATTTTTTTTCCTTTGAGAAAGATAAATCTGCACAAATTTGACTTAAATCTCGAAAAAAGAAAATTCAAAAGATAGCTAATGAAAGCTCGATTGTAAACTTAAAAATCCATCATCAAAAAATTACTGCCCATGCACTGATTAATTTTGAACCAAAATAAGCTGGGTTAGTGTCAGAATTGAGAACTGATTCTTCTGTATCAACTGATCTGAACTTGAGGTTAAATTTAATTCTTCAATTGACACTTTCTTATTTCTATAGTATTTACATGGGAAAAAATGGGCAGAAAATAGTAACAATAAGTTATAACTAATCATAACGTAGAGCGGAGAACTAGAAAGTAGTATTAATAGTGTCCCTCAATCTTGCAAGTATACAATCCCCCTCATCGGATCCAATTCCTCGTCGAATTCATCATTGTCTTCATCCAATCCATCATCGTATGTTCATATTGCTGTTCTTGAAGCTTTGGATTGACTGTAAACCCTGAAAACACCATCATGTAATCATGTTTAATTTAGTAAAAGTAAGCTTACTTGTGGCCTAACTAACTGTTAATTCTACTTGTAGAATTGAACAATAAAATTAATTTATTTTGTTATAACTTTAATCAAATGAAAGACGTTTCTTTATGTCGGCTTAGCTTTTACCTCTGCGTAAATGCGTAGAGCTTCTTCCATGCTGTGGGTGATCACAACCTACAATTCTGCCTCTCTAAAATATTATGTTGTGGGTGCTCATCACACAATTTATTCTCTTATAAGTACATAGAAAAGGGTTATGTGTTCACTTTTCGCACACGGCCCCTTAAATCTCAGAGCCAACCGTGGCCATTTTGATTTTCTTTGTCATAAAATGTACTCAATGTTTGAAAGTTGAAATGAATAAACTGAAATATATGATGAGACACATTGAAATATTCATCTAACACTAATAAATCACTATTTTAAGATAGGACAATAAACATAAAATGGTTATTGAAATATAGTTTTAATTATAAATTGTTTTGAAAAATTGTTTTAGCTTGGGTTTTACGTATAGCTTGTTTTGAAAATAGTTTTAGCCTGGGTTTTAACTGTGATATAAATAACTCAACCATGAGTAAAGGATTATCTAAAAGCAATGGGTCTAAACATTCATTCTATTTGTGTGTTTTAAAAATTGTAGAGTCACATCACATACTTATAGCTTATACTATCACATACTATAAAATTGGGGATTAGTTTACATCTTCATGTTTAAGGTCTTGTTATAGGAAAATATTTGCCTAATCAAAGAGTTTTATATGATGCAAATCATCTAAATTAAACTTATTTTTTAAAAAAATATATTTGTTTGCATTATGAGCTTCTCGATAGCATATTTTATGAAAAAAAATCTGCAAATATTATATTTTTAAAGAAAAATTGTAAAAGAATTCTAAGTTTGATCTCCTTGCTCGATCAAAAATTCCATTTTTTATAAGAGAAGTTCTAAAAGTTCATAATTTTTAATCTTCTTCCTCCCTCTTTTTATAAATTTTTAGAAAATTTTCCTCTTTGATAAATTCTATAAACTTGATTCTTAAGAAAATAATTCTAAAATTCCTTAATTCCGTCTTCTTCCTCCTCTTTTATGTATTCTAATTTTTTATTTTTTGACAAAAAAATTTTGAATTTCTAAAATATCTCAATTTAGATGGTCTTCTTTATCCTCTTATTGAAATCTTATAAATTTCTAAAAATATAAACTTTGATCTTACTCTTCATTCTTTATTCAATTTTCCAACAATTTCTAAACCTCAACATTACTTTGAGGGAGAAAGATGAGGATCATAGAAAGGGAGAAAGGGGTTGGGGAGAGGATTAAGGGAGAGAGTGAAGGGTAGAAGAAGAGGGTGTCAATAGGTCACTGGTGCAGTGCCAACACTTGCAAACGGACATGAGATGTGTTGAGAGAGAGAGAGAGAGAGAGAGATTCAGGGAGAAGAATACACCGGAGAGAAGAAAAGATAACGGTTTTAAGTGAAGTTAATTTCGAAAGCTGAAGTCAGACTTACTAGCAGGAGGGGCGCGATTGAGATTCGAAGAGAGAGAAAGAGAATAAAGATATGGTCTGATGATCAGAACCCCAATCGAAGGAGAGAGAGTCCACCATCAGCCACATCTCTTTCTTTATTCAGTTTTCCAACAAATTCTAAACCTTAACATGACTTTGAGGGAGAAAGATGAGGATCATGAGAGGAAGAAAGGGGTAAGGTGAGGATAGAGGGAGAGAGTAAAGAATAGAGGAAGACGATAACAATAGGTCGCTGGGGCAGTGCCAATTACTTGCAAAAGGACATGAGATGTGTCTTGAGAGAGACAGCGAGATTCAGGGAGAAGAAAACACCGAAGAGAAGAAAAGGTCACGGTTTTAAGGAAAGTTAATTTGTAACGCTGAGGTCAGACTCACAAGTAAAAGGGGCAAGATCTAGATTCGAAGATAGAGAAAGATAAGAGAGATACGGTCAGATGATCAGAACCCAACCGAAGGAGAGAGTCCATCGTCAGCCACATCTCTTTCTTTGTTCAATTTTCCAACAATTTCTAAACCTCAACATGACTTTGAGGGAGAAAGATAAGAATAGAGAGGAAGAAAAGAGGTTGAGGAGAGGATTGAGGGAGAGAGTGAATGTATAGAAAGAGGGCAACAATAGGCTGCTGGTGTAGTACCAACGACTTGCAAAAGGACAGGAGATGTGTTTCGAGAGAGACAGAAAGATTCAGGGAGAAGAAAACAATGGAGAGAAGAAAAGGTCATAGTTTTAAGGGAAGTTAATTTGGAATGCTGAGGTCAGACTTACTAGCAGGAAGGGCGCGATCGAGATTCGAAGAGAAAGAAAGAGAAGATAGATATGGTCGGATGATCAGTACCCCAACTGAGGGGGGGGTCCACCGTCAGCCATATCTTTTTATTGTGCCTCATTGTTGATGATTTCTTGCTTGTTTCGAGTTCCACAATTGTCATCACCGTCGAGATTTATCCAGTGATCTTTAGCTCTTGCCCAAAGTCCAAATATCAACTTGATAGTCTTCTCAGCATGTTGATTTTGATGGGTCCAATCAAAATTTTTCTTTTTCGAATGCAAAATCAATCTGTATGGTAGTGCTTAACACTCGCCTTATACCTTCTTCACGATAGCCTTCTCTGCAATCTAATCTGCTGACTGTATGGATCTCCTTTACCTCCCCTCGTGGGACCACAGTAGTGGCATATGTCTTCTTCTGACTATATCAGATAACGGATAGACTTCTTCTGATCGACTGTAAAATCCAACTTCATCGGTCTCTGTGTTTTGACTTCTTCCGACTCTGACCTCAGCCATCACGTGACTGTGAGCTCTAACTCCAACAGTCTTCTCTGACTGTTTCTTCAAACAAATCCGATTTCCTCGTCTTTGACTTCGCTGATAAGATCTCCTCCCCTTCTTGTAGAACTTGTAGACCACCATACTACTGCCGATCAAATCCTTCTTCGACCTGTCCTCATGATATCAGAGCTATCTCTTTGAAAATTTTCAGCCGGTAAATTCTTCTTCTATTCATTGTCATTATCACGTCAACAACGAGCTTGTGCTGGGTCGCGCTCATGTAGTCGGGCCTAGGTTAGGCCATCACTCCCAAGAGCCTTATTCTCCTCGAGATATTAGTTCCAATTTGCTACCATCTTCAGGCTAAATTTGAAAGTATCTTAATCAATTTTTTGATTAAGATACACGCTAATACAAGCAACATTCATGATTTTACAATGATGTTGATGTATTCATGTCATGCATGCTTGTGTTTATGTCACGAGTACACAGCTTTAACTTTTCAGTATCATTAAAATGCTTGAATTAGTGAAACATTTCAAGCAATAAATTCATGAGATGTTCACATTTTTGTGTAATATTAAAGTCATTGTTTATATATCGCTTATATTTTTTTTTGAAATATTCTAGTATATGCAATAGAGTATTATGCATCTCTTTTAAATATCTAGTGTAGATATATTCTAAAGCTTTTCTTAAATCATTTTTGAACTTTTATGTTCGTCTAAGTTTTAAAAGTTAGTTTTTTTTAAACCAGTGTTCGCATAAGAAAAATATTGATCACGGGAAAAAGATTCATAATCAAGTTAGATTTGACGAGAAGGTGCGAAAGTTGAGATGGGAAGTTCGACGGCGAGGTGATCCCCCGAATTAACCGAACCGAACCGAGTCAGTTCTGTTCGGTTCGGTTTATGACCTTGTTTGGTTGATTCGGTTCGGTTCGGTCCGGTTCATGACCTTATTCGGTTTGGTTCGGTTTTGTCAAAATTGGCAAAACCCGAACCGAACTGACCGATGCTCACCTCTAAAAAATATAGCCTTAATATTGATGCCAGGACAAGGCAAAAAATCCTTGTGAGAATATTTATATACCATTAAATTTCGAGGTAGCCACCGTGGGCCTGGCGTATTTTTAAATCTAGGAGGCGGTAATGTGCTTATATTTGTTTTTTCAATAAGACTTTCAAACAAAATTCATAAAGCAAAATTCAAGCTCAAAGACTACAAGATTTGGTTCTAGTTCCACTTTTTCAATGGATTTGGAAAATCCAAATGAGCAGTTGTCTTCTTTTTCTTATTCATTTTGTTCCTACTTTATTTTCTTCTTCTTCTCCTCTCTTTCTTTTTTCCCAAGCAGGAAGAGAGAAACTCGTGTGTTTAGATTTTGGCAAAAATTGCCATGTTAACGGGGAAATATTAAATTTGGATAATTCAAAACTATAATATGGAACTGATAAATTATTGGGTTTTGATTTTCAAATAGATCCCAAGTTTATTAATTGTTAAAGATTGTAATTTAACTCTTTATGAAAAAAATAGAAAAGTAGAAGTTTGAGTTGATTTAGGATTTTAAAGTTTCTAAAATTTCAATAAATAATCATAATTGGAGGTAGACTTGTGTCATTTCGGAAGGATTTGGGGTGGAATCCTTCCCAATCAAATACTACCCTACGATATCCGTATGTAAGATCTACTCCGTTGAAGTTGATGTACATTATTTGAAGTAACTAAAAACTAAAAATCATGTATTTTAAATACTTTTGCTCATTCATCAAATAGGCACAAAATTGATAGCCGAAATAGTGATTAACGGTGCAGAATATTTGAAATCTAACAAAAAAAAAAATAGTGTGTGAGGTATTTTAAGTGTTTAAATCATAATGAAATGGTCAGATTGAGAATTTATATGTCTAAAGATGTAGATCTAAGCAATATACTATTTTCAGCCGACTATTTTGTGCTTATTTGATGGATGGGCAAACGGTATTCAAAATATGTGATTTTTGATTTTTAGTTATTTGAAATATGTAGATCAACTTCAACAGAATAGATCTTGCATTCAGATATTGTAGGGTTGTATTTGAGTGGGAAGGATTCAACCTTGAATTCTTCCGGAATGATACAAGTCTATCTCATCATAATTGCATAGGTTAGTTGATCATTGCCTATAAAAAGAAAAGACATAGTCAGTATTTTTTTAATTAAAAAACTGAGAAGAGAGAGAAAGAGATAAAAGTAAACAAGTCGTATGAAACTGAGCCGAAATCCAAAACCTCCATCTCTCTCAAGTTAAAATCCCTCCAGCTCCATTACTGTCGCCTTAAAATTGTGAGAATCCTCCGAAAATCCCCCATCCTTGCCTTGAACTCAATCCCTAAGCCCACATTCCACCGTCGCCCAAATTCAATTACCAAATTGTCTTCAATTCGATTACCTTGCTTCTCTCGCCAAATGGGTCATCTTGAGTTCAGAGTTGCTCGCAGAAAAAACTAATCAAATTTTATTTTGGATTTTGTGGGGGTCCGTGCGATTTTCAATGTAGGTTCGGGCGGAGGCTGAGGTGGCGAGAATTGTGGTCCTGGAGGTGGGAATTCAAGTGACAGCGACGATAACGATTCGTCCATCTTTTCATGGTAAAAGAATATATTATTTTTTAGTACATTAAGAAAAGTTTATGCTTTTTCTTTTAAGTTTTTATAATTGTAACTAAAAGATAATCATCCGCGAACTGTTATAAACAAATTATTTATTCGAGATAGATTCGACTACTTCTGGAAGGATTTAAGCATGAATCATTTTCACTCAAATTCAATGCTATAGATTCGAATACAAGATCCATTCCATTGAAACTGATATGCAAAAATCAATATTAAGCGTCTTATAGTTTTCTTATCATGCATCAAGTGAGTACAAAATAGATGGTCGAAAGTAGTATATTACTTACATCTATGACTTTAGACATACAAATTCTCGATCAAACCATTTGATTATATTCTAAATATTTAAAAACCTCACACATTAACTTTAGACATACAAATTTATTCATTGTCAGCCATCAAATAGCTTTAGTGTTGTAAATGAATCGTGTTGTTTTATTGTTCTATGTTCTTTAATAGGTTGAAGGGTCACTTATCTTAATGCTGCTATCTTAGTTGGTACTCATTCTACTGTGCGGCAAAAGGTCAATTGGTATACAATAATAAATATATAGCGGGTATACTTTAATGGTAAAATTGTGATTCATTTGATTAATAATGGTAAACGTGTCATTCATCCTATTAATAACTTAAATAGTTGGGGGTCCTTCGGCCTTTTCATATTCTGATACCCAAAAAAGTTTATTTCTTAAAAAAGTTTAATCTTTTTTCTTTCAATGCATAATTGAGGAAGAATATACATTCTTCCGATTTGGACGCAAAGGTCAATTTGAAATTGAATAAATATGAGATTATGGAGTGGCGAAGCATAATTTTTTCCCGTTCTGAATGGTAATGCTCTCTTTCTTGAAAAAATAACGTTTAGTTGATGAACCCATCATGTCCATATCTATGCCATTTTAAATGTAAATGTTAAAGAATATGATTAGATTTAGGGTTAGAATAATATTTTTCTTAGGATTTGCCTTGGCCAAGGACAACTATCGGGATGACAACAAGACGCCTGTATGTCTCATGTATGGTTCAAAATATCGACCGATTTTGATACATATAAACCGTATCGTTTCGGGTAGAATAAATCAGCATTGAGTGATGAGTAAAATAACTATTTGGGTGTCGTTTCGACTGATTTTGACCGATACGACCTGATGCATGCCCAAATTTCATGAATTGGTTCACCAATTTATCATAACAAAAGTGTAAAACAGCAAAAGGGAACCCAATCCCTCCCCTTCCCACCCAAAAAACCAGCCACCAGAGAGATTGGATCTCGCGCTTCCTTCCCAGAAGTTTTCGGCGACATCGAGGCTCAAGTCTCTCTCCGGCGGCAGCGATATCCTCTGGTAAGTAAAGATTTGGTTTTTTTTTTTCTTTTTTCCTACAAATTATCCAATTTATTTTTTCTTTTGGGTTCTTCCTCCGCTTCTGCTCGGGTACTTCTCCTCCTCCTCCCCCCTCTTTTTTGCTGCTCGGCTAATGCGCCTTTGCTGCTCAAGTTGCTGCCTCTTCTGCTTTTCTTTCTTTTTGGTGCTTGGTCTTCTTCTACAATTCTTCTTCTCTTCCTCTTTCTACAGTTCTTCTTCCTTTTCTTTTGCTTTTGCTATTGCTGCCTTTGTTTCTACTGCTTTTGCTTTTCTGACGCCACTATTTTTGTTGCTGCTTCTTTTGCTTTCGCTGCTATGGCTGTGCTGCTCCTTTTGTTGCCACTAATGCTTTCTCAGAATATGAAAAGTGAACATATTTGATAAGGTTAGTTTGATGTGTGTGTGTGTGCGCGGGCAAGTGACATAGTCACTAAATTGTTTCTAAATAATGTCAAAATGTAACTAATTATACTAGTATACTGTCGCTGCCGCTGTAGGTAGAAAACCAACCGATCAATCAGGAGGAGGAGAAGGGGGGAGAGGAAGAAGGAGGAGGAAGAAAGAGGGGGCTGAGGGAGAAAGAAGGAGAAGGAGCGGGTCGACGCTGCTCTCTCTCGAGGACGAAGATGGATGGATGGACATACAAAATTTCTATATGAGTCACAGGAGAAAACATCTCTTCGGTCAGTTTTGATTAACAATTTTAAAATATTTTAAACATTTTTATTTTTTTGGCCACGAATGATATTACAAAAATTAAATGAGTGACATGGCCAATATGACCGATTCCGATACCAAAAATTATTGGACGATACCAATTCCAATTTCGAGATTTCAAACCATAGTCCGAGGATTGCAGTCGGGGTCTTCAACTTTCTTGTGACAGGCCTCCATAGCTTAAGAGTCAACTGTTTTCCCTGCTCATTATCCCTATCTCTACTCCCGTTACCAACGCCAACATTATTCTTTTAGGCCAAACTTCATTGTGATAACAATATATTCCCCTTGTCTAAAACAATCATATATTACAATCAAATCAATCTTTATCGACTCATCATGAACCTCCTCCTTCGAATATTTGCTCCTAAAGTCTGCAGAGTCTTCGAGTATAGAGCCTTCTAGTCCCCTACCTTACATAACACCTCTAAGTCAGTGAAACAATATTGCTTATGGCTCAAAGTCGCGGTCTCGACCGCGAACTCGGCGGGCACTGAGACGCATCGGTCGCGATCTCGGGTAATGTGCGCAAAACGTTACATAAAAAACTCAAAAAATTCTAAAAAAATAGACATCAATATTTATGTATCACATGTCCAAAATATACTACTTAGCACACTCAACATAAAAAAAGAGAGTGAGACTCTGTCTTTGTCTCTGCAAGTCTCTGTCACTCTCTCTCTCTCACTCTCTCTGTAAGACATAAAGAGAGAGAGATCGGAGGGCGATGACGACAGAGATAGAGAGATTGGAGGGCGATGGTGAGAGCGGAGAGAGAGATCAGAGGGTGACTACGACGGGCGACAAAGTTACGAAGCCGCCGAGGATGATCGGAGGGCGATAAAGTCACGAATCAGAGGGCAGCGACAGGAGAAATCAGAGATCAAGGCTCGTCGGCAGCAGCGGCGGGAGATCAGAGGGAGAGATCGAGGCTCGTCGGCGGCAGCGATGGGCGAAGCCCTAGAACAAAACCACAGCGAAAACTTTTCAGTTTTTTTCTTTTAAACTTCTCAGCTCTTAACTCAGGGCCGAGTCAACTCGAGTCGTATCGGGTCTCGGCCGAGTTGGCCCCAAATCGATCAAAAAAGCGAAGCAAAGTTCGTCTCGTCTCGGTCTCGTCGCGGTGCCCGTCGAGTCGGATACAAATTTGTCGAGTCAACATCGACTTGGTTGATACTTTGAACCCTGAAATTGCTCCTTACACCTTGGACCAATCCGTTCACCAGTCTTGACTGCTTCTTTAAAGCAATATAAACACAAACCTTGAAATTGCATTCACAAGCAAAAATATCATTGCCCCATTCATTTCTCTGAAATCACATTCAATAATCTTAGTGATGATTTGGATGATGATGTTCTTTCCTGTGTATGCGATTTTAACATTTGCGTCGATATTGCTTTAAGATACGGTGAATCCTCGTGAAGGGATTCATCTTGGGTGTAAGGAATGGTATCATTTCACTGGCTTGGAGGAGGTGTTGGGTAAGGCAGAAGACAAAAAGGCTAATTCATTGCCAACCGCGCTGAAGCGAGAGACTTCATGAGCAAATATTTGGAGGAGAATGTCTGCGCTGAAGTTAACAAAGGTTGATTTTTAATCATAATATGTGGTTGTTTGAGGCAAAGGGAAATTATGGCTATGGCAATAGAGTTTGGACTGAAAATAATAGTGTCAACTGTGATGATGGGAATGGAGATGGGGGGGAGTAAGCAACGCCTCTACCTTTTGAGGCAAATCGATTATAATATTATTCTAATCTTGAATCTAGTTGTATTTTTTTACAGTAATCAATGGTTACTTGATTACACAAAGAGGGTTTGGGGCTCATTTTGATAATATATAGGTATAGTTTTGGAGGGAAATTCCTTATTTTTACACTCTAAATAATGTTTACTTCGTCATGAATATCCTCGTGAGAGGCCTTTGTGGCTTAAAAATCAACCCTTTTCGTCGCCATCCCCCTATCTCCACTCCCATCACCACCATCAACATTATTCCTTTAGGCCAAACTGAATTGTCATAACCATATGTGCCCTTTGTCTCAAACAATCATCTATTAAAATCAAAATCAATCTTTGTTAACTCATCATGAACATCGTCCTCTGAATATTTGATTCGAAAGCTTATTGGGTCTATCATTAAAGAGCTTTTTGGTCCGCTAGCTTCCCCAACACCTCATCCAAGTTAGTGAAACAATATTGCTTTGTACACCTTGGACCAATCTCTTCATCAATCTTCACTGCATCTTTAAAGCAATATCAAGATAAATACTTAGAAACCACGTTCATGGAACTACCTCTATCAATAACTAGCTTGCATGATTTTTCATTTATAAGAATGGAAGTGTGAAAAATACTAGTGTGTATCCATGAATCATTATCATTGGGGGTGGATAAAATGCATCTCATCACTGAAAGATAATCCTCATCAAGGGAGAATCATCCTTATACATCACGGAAGGGTCATCATCATAATCGGGTTCTAAGGTGTCCACCACTATAAGTTCATCAGTATTCTCAAATATATTTTCATCCTTACAATCAATAACTAAAACACCTTGTGGACAACGAGAAGCTATATATTCTTTGGCATGACAATAGTGATACCCGATTTGGGATGTAAAAGGGCGAGCACTAAACAAAACAACTGTTGTAGTCTTAGCCCAGCTAGCAGAAGGGGCGCTAGAAGTAGACCCTGATGGTGATGCATTGTTGACAGGTTGGGTACTAAGGTGAGATCTAAGAGATGCTAAGGCGACTTGGATGAGTATCAGGATTGAAAGAAATATGCCTAGGAAGAACACGAAGATATTTTTCATAGTCTAAGGTTTTTTGATATGCGATATTTAAGGAATAGAGTGGGTGGACTCTAACTTCGCACTTCATTCTGCTCTTAAACCATTAACAAACCTAGACATAAGATGTCTTTTCTCTTCATCAACCTCACATCGTAACATCAACTCCTCAAATTGTGATATGTACTCAGTGACAGTGGAGGTGTTTTGCCTAAGGTTAAGAAATTGATTAACAAATTATCCATGTAGTAGATTGGAGCTTATTTTTCCTTCAGTATATCTCTCATTTGATTCCATGATAAAATTGGTGGAGATACCTAAGGTCAACATCACATATAATTATTCTTCAAAAACATTATGCATTGCCCACTAACTTAATCCCAGTCATAGTCTAAGGCTTTTTGATATGCGACATTCAAGGAATAGAGTGGGTGGATCTTAACTTCGCACTTGATTTTGCTCTTAAACTATTAACAAACCTAGACATAAGAAGTCTTTGCTCTTCATCAACCTCACATCGTAACATCAACTCCTCAAATTGTGATATGTACTTAGTGACAGTGGAGGTGTTTTGCCTAAGGTCAATTGATTTAACAAATTATCCATGTAGTAGGCTGAAACATATTTTTTCTTCAGTATATCTCTCATTTGATTCCATGATAAAATTGGTGGAGATGCCTCAGGTCAATATCACGCATAATTATTTTTCAAAAACATTATGCATTGCCCACTAAATTAATCCCAGTCATACTAAGGCATTGAGCATCAGATATGTTGTACCACTTACAATACTTATCCATCTTATCCAACCAATTTAGAATGGCAGTGGACTTTAACCAACTATCAAACTCGAGAGCATCCAACTTAACTTTCCTAACTGGATCATCTGTGTGATTGTTTTTGAGTGCGTCATTATGAGACAGAAAGTTAGGTTGTCTACCTTGAAGTTTTATGAGCCTTGTGTACTGTGTTGAATCAGGTGGGAAGACATGACCAATGGCAGTGTAAGTGTGAGTATAGGCATCGACTAATGGTGAGAAGTGCCGGATGTGCCTATATGTACTGGACTAGGTGGGGTAGGTAAGAATCCAGAAGTGCTGGCTTCAACGTCATTAGAAAAAGTGTGTTGGCTATTATTTTATAAGACAGTTGGTGTAGGATTGAATTTATTTTTTCTTAGTTGCGATTCTTTTGTACAAAGTCCTGAGTAAGATTTCTAATTTTGTGGTAAGAAATTCAAGGGCGACAGTAATTTGGTCAAGTTTAGTGTTTGTTTGCTTTTGATGTTCCTCAGATTTGATTTAACGATCTTCTAAAGGAGCAAAAGTTTTTCAAGTTGTTTAACAATCATGGTGAAAAAGAAGACAAAATAATGCTGAATTAAGACTCAAATTATATTAAATTAGGAGAAAAATAAACTAAACTAGGATGCACATAATAAGAGCAAAAATTAACTAAAAAAATCTAAAGATGCAATAAAATATATGGGATGGAAAGAAAAGAAATCATGATGGCTAATTTTTTTTTGGATTTTATGGATTTTTCTATGGATGAAATATTCAAGAAAACAAACACAAAAATAAACTAAGATCCTTTTCTAATTTAATTAAGAGCCAATCAAATAATTCTAAGAGCACAAAATCAATTTAGGAAAATTTATTACTGAACTTTAAGCAACAACGAGTCTCAGGTCGGCTCGGCGACGACGACTGGCCGAGAAAGGACTGAACAACGGCAGAGAGAGTCGTCCTCGACAGAAAACACGTGATAACGGTTTTGAGCTTCTCTTCGAACGACGTGTGCTGGTGGAGTTCTCTGTTTGTCAGTGTCAAAGGTAGCAGGTTGTAGTGGTGATTCACGACAATGTGAATGGAGGTGGAGGGCAGCGACTGTTTTTCTTTGGGGGGAGTTAGGCGGTAAAAAAGGTTGGATTGAAGGTAGAGGAAACGAATAAAGTTCTGATACCAATTGACGTAGAACTAGATAGAGAAAGAAAAGAGAGAAGAGAAAATAGAAGAAAAGAGAATTTAGAGAGAGATAAAGAAGAATTTAAAGAGATGAAGTCTGGTAATCTTAATCTGTATTTTCATAAAATAAGTCTTCTCCATAATGAAAACAAAGAGGCCTATTTATAAATCGGGATTTAACACAAACTAAGAAACTAAACAAAACTTGATAATCAAGAAACTCTAATTAACCAAAATTAAATAACACCTAATAAAAATAATATATAAATAACATAAAACTTAATTCCTAATTATGATCTCCATCACTCTTACTGAAAAATTATTTTTTCTTGTTTAGGAATAACTCTAATGAGTGAAGGGTTTATACATCATTGCAAGATCTTGCAGCCTTCTTTCCATATAACATTGGTTCCTTTGGGGTTGTCTGTGAACCGGGTTCAACTGTAATTAGGATGAAGGAGTTGCTCCCTTAAATGAAGATGTCTCGTTAGCGAACAATCTCCGCAAAAGGAAAGGTATGATGAGGGGGAGTGCTTGCGACTATTCGAGCAACATAGAAATCCAGAGGTTGCCATGAGAACTACATCCAGCAAAGAAACCCAGCTCCACAATTCGAATGAGGGAGGAATTGGAAACAAATTGCCAGAGAAGAATAGCGGTGGAAACTTTCCCAGGCAAATGCACATAATTGCGAAAAGTAATGAACCGATTTTCTATAAACAATCAAAGAGTAAACTTCATGTTCCATTTTTATTCGAAGAAGAATTGATCAATTTGTACTTCATAACAAGGATATGTTATTCGTAGAAGAATCTGATCGGTTCTTGAATTTAGTCCAAAAGCTGAAAGAGATTCACTTGCACGAGCTTGGTGCTATTCAAACGACCCTGGAGGAGAAGGATCCAGAATTATAGAATAGGGGAAAAGAATTGAAGATTGTTGTGCTCTAGCCATGGAAGTTGTTGCAAAGTTTGGCTATCAGCTCGGTACTCAAGCATCTCGCCAGTTGAATTGTTTCTTCTCAGTCTTCCTTTGAGTATGTTGAGTGGCATAATGATTTCCTTTCCCATTTTGTAGAAAGAGCTTCAAACTTCTTAATGAAGGGATTTCTGACGAAACAGAGTTTGACTTATCTTGCATCGATGACTCCTTGTCTGCTGGAAGAGCCATAAGAAGTCTTTTGTAGCTGTCAATGAGATGGTTGCTCGTGGGGGCAACTAATTGACCAAATAGATGTGCTGCAATGTTATTCCTCGAATTGCTTGAATACAGATGAAGTATGCTTGAAACAGGTGTTCAGAAATTATTTTCAGATACCATTGCTGACGTTAAGGCTAATCTGCGAGTTTGTTCGGTGAGACTTGCTTGACACGGCTATTGAGATTTAAATTCACTTGTTAGATTTCCCCTCTTTTGGAAAGTTAAAAAATGCATAATTCCGGAGTTTTATATTCGCTGAATAAGAATAGATATTCGTTCCGCATTAGCGTGCCCCCCATTGTCCGTTCAAATCCGCGTCGTTTATCCATTCTGCTCATAATCACCTTCTTCCGCCATAAATGCTTCATTTAAGAATGCATACTTCGAATTTTCAACCGCCAGTCCCATTGGTCATGATTCTTCACATCGTTTCAAAGGAATGGTGCTTAGGATCCCATATTATTAGTTCATTAAAAAACCCATTGAAGTCTTCACTCATCAGTGACTGCTTGCCTTCTTCCAGAACTTGCCCTAATTATAAATTTTAGAATTCAATATATGTTCTGAAGTCATCTTGTGAACTATTCTCGAATCATTTCTTCTTTTTCTTCCTCTGAGCATTCTGCTTTCAATTTTGCTCATTCCCCCACGTGTCCTCTTTCTCTAGAGGAGTCCAGCGCGTTTGATAGCAGCTTGGACTTCTCCCCCCTTTGATTATACGTCCAACCCTCAAGAGGAGGATCAAATTTTGTTAGGACCTGGTGAGGAGGTTATTCCAAGTCACTCTTCGAAAGACATGCTCAAAGAAAGCACGTCCTCCGCCGTTGAAGGCACATCTTCCTTCAGTATTTCCTCTGGGGGTTTCTCTCGACACTCGGTAGATATAATTGACAATTAATTCGTCTTCTTGCAAGTTTCTTGCTGGTGAATCGTCTGAACTACTTTGGTACTTCGTTTCTGTTGTTCTTGCTGACTCTAGGACATCTTCAAGAACTCATATCCTCCTTGCTTGATGTTTTTTCGTTTTTTTCCACCAGTGGCATTCCATCAACCGTTCAGTTGTTAGAGGGAACAAGTGCTCCATTGTTCTTCTTTCAATTGTCAGAAATTTGACGTCCATAAGAAATTTTTGAGATGTTCTTTTCGCGTTCGCTCCTTTGAAATCCTCGAACTGGATCTACATTCGTGTAGCGATTCTTCTGATACTCTTTGCATCTCGTGATAATAGTTAATTTCATCAATGTTTCTTGGTTATCTTTTTCTCATCATTGTCTTTTTCACTGAGCTTCTTAATATTCGAGTCGCCATGGCCAGTTTTTAAGGAAAGGATCTTGTACTTGAATCTTCTCTATGGGCCTGTTTGGTTTGCTGCAAGTGGAGAAAAAAGAGCAAGTGAGAAATATGGATGGGAAATGAGAAAGTGTAAGTAAAAAGTTGACAACAAAATTAATTGTTTGATTATTTAAATAATATCAATATTATTAAATTAAATCTGCTATTAAAAATTAAAATATATAATAAATTTGTCACTTAAATATTAAATAGTAATAAAAATCTTAAACTAATAAAAATAATAATAATATTAAAATATTAAACTAATAATAAAAATCAAATTATTAAAATAATAATAAACTAGCTATAATAATTAAATATTAAATATTAAACTATTTTGAAAATAATATTTTAAAATTTATAATTATTAAAAATTTGAAATACTAAATATTATAATATTATTTAAAACAGAAAATTAAAATATAAAATAATAAATATTTATATTTTTTGAAATTAAATTACTTTAAAAAATATTAATCACAATACTGAATATTAATATTTTGATATCAAATATTTAAAAAAGTAACTGTAGCACCCCGCAAGTGGAAAATGAGGATGTAAAAGTGAAAAATGAGATTGGGAAAAAGTACAAGTGGGATGCAGATCTCACTTGCACTTTTACTCTTGAAACAAGTGGTGGAAGTGGGGAAAATAGTTTTCCCACTTGCACTTTTTTCCTCTCTTTTCCTCAAAACAAACATGCCCTATGAGTAACCGATCAGAATTTAATCAGTAGAAAATCCAACTCAGGTTGCGAAGCTGATCCTTGCATCAAAACAAGAGTTTATACTCTCAGTAAAAGCACCAATTATGTGGTGGAGGCCGGATTTGAGATCTTGCAAGATAGACACTCTCGTACTGGGCCGGATCGCTCCGGCAATCCCCTTCGACACTCAAGTCATTTCTCACGTTAGAGAGAGAGACTATATGTGAGAGTTAGAATAACATACCTCTAGGAGGTGGAGGGGACTCCTATTTATAAGCGTTGGGCGGACTGTAGGTTTCTTCTGGAGGAAGATTGGACTGCCACTCAGAATGGGTGTTTAGTTGAGTTAGTAGTGTGCTTGAAGCTTTATGTGGTCGATCCATAATCTTCGAGCATGGTCTTTGAATATACTTTTAGCTAATAATCTTATACTCATCATGAAGCGTGATGCCAAGTCAACGAAGGTCATCAGAATCATCATATATTTTACTACATGTGTTGGAACCTGATGTCAGCATGCATGAGCTGGTGCAAAGAAATTATGAGAAAGAGGGTCATGCCATAACGATAACCTTGATGCCCAAGGTGCTAGATAAATGGACCTACTTTTTAGGGCCATGCTGTTTAAGCACATGCAACCAGGCAACAGCCCTTGAAACTCTCATAGGCCAATAAAGAGTCTTGATATAATAGAAGGAATCACATTGATCTAAATAGCACAAAGAATAAACCAAAACACTTATGGTTGATATGCTCCAGGTGGTCATTTGTTATATATAGCCACATCAGCGGAGAAAGAAAATGAGCTGCAATCTGTGGTTGATGCTGGAATCTTGCAAGACAGATGGTTTTTCTATTTTCGCATAATTTTGTTGTGATTTAGTTTGTGCAATTGCTTATTTTGGCTTATTTGTATTCTTCTATTTGACTTATGACATGCATGACTCATCTATCATTGTTTTTCCAGCTTCTGATTGATCAAGTGACGGAACTTGACCTAAAGCGAACATTTGTATTTACCTTCTCGGGACTTGTGTTGGTGGGCCCGGCATTGCATTTTTGGTAATAATATCGAGCTTTAACGTATTTCTTTATTTTCTTGTTTCTCTTTTTGTCAGTATGTATGCATATAGGCAAAAGTGAGTTGCAATAAGAAACTCAGTTGCATGTTGACACCTTTGTGATGTGAAATGTGTACAAGGTTCCTCTGAAACTTCACGCTTATGTATACGAATCTGAGTTGCAATATGTGAAATGGGTACAGGGTACATAAGAAACTAATAGACCGGATTACAAAAGTAAAAAAACGGAACAATACATATAATAATTATGTGATGTTAATATTAGTTAAAATATTTGCACAGTGAAATATATGAACAATAGATGAATTGAATGATACATCAGCTGAAAATATATAAATGTTGTATAGATTGTTGTCTAGAAAGTTAAAGTCTACTTTTATAATTATGGGTTATAGATGATGGTTAATCTCTCTTGAGTACATACAACTCTAAAATTTATATCATGGACAAAATTTTGGTTGTATGCATTGTCCTTTTTCTAGAAGAGTTGAATAGTATTGAATGATAGAGTATTATAGTCTAATAAATTACGTAGACATTTTATATTAAAATTTCCAAACCGACTCAGAAAGATGAAACTCGTGTAAATAAAAGCGAGTAGTTTATAATACCATATGTTGCACTCCAGTGATTGTTTTAGTTGATATTCTTACAAACTTCTCAACTGAAGACTGTTTTGCAGGTATTTATCTTTGAGTAAACTGGTTACAATGCCTGAAGCATCCGGTGCATTCCTGCACTTTCTGATGATCAGGTATTAAGTTGTGCAGCCTTTGCAGACACACTTTGTAATTGTCTCTTTTCAAAAATTGGGCTTCTTTTGTAACATACACCAATTGTCCTACAGTTTATCTTCTCTCTTATCTTCATTGGAGTTTTCTTATGTTCACTTGTCACCTTAGAGGGAAGGCCTTCTCAAGTAATTCCAAAGCTTCAGCAGATGAAGACTCTGCTCCAGTCTTCTTAAGCATCTTTAATATGATACATATGTTTTTATTTCTTATATATATATATATATATATATATATATATATATATATATATATTATTATATATATATATATATATATATATATATATATCGATCAGGAGTGGTTTCATCAGTGCTAGCAAATTGGCAATTGTGGCTACCGTTCCAATTTCTCAACTTCCAGTTTGTTCCACTGAAATTTCAGGTATGACAAGTCTTCAGCATACTGAAACAGGACATGGTTAGGATTATAAAAGGCACGAGTTGAACTTTTTATGACATAAAGTTCCACAACTTGTCAGGAATTCAGTTTAAGCCCACTTTTTGTAATAAGTGATTCATCATCATTCCAGGTTTTGATGAAATGCAGTGATTTGTCCATAGCGCAATGACTGCAGTGACAACCATGTTTACTCAGAACTTAATATTAGATCACAATAGGTAAACAGAACTTCATTGGATTAAACATGTGTTTCTTTTCTTGCATATTCTTTTCCTCATGTTCCTTAAATATATGATGTTTACAATGACAAGTTCTTTCTACGAATGTGGTGGCCGTGCATGGAATGTAATTTTGTCATTTAATGCTCACACGGAAGTTGTTGTGAAATAGGTTTGTACCGTATTTTTTCCAATGGGAGTTCATAGTATTACTTAATAGAAAGCATGATAGATAACATGAAGTATGACTAAACATGGTAGTGATAACAATGAAAATCCCATGATTGTTAAGCTGATTTGAACAATCCATCTTGTGTTTATCCAGTGAACAGTCTGCACCCGGTGTTTATTAGGTGAACTAGATACTGCATAAGTTGAGATTTTTTTTCAGAATATTTTGAGAGATACTATTCTGTGGACCTGAATACATAATCCTGAATCAGTTTTTGTATATCTAATGTTAGAAGACTAAAACTAGGAAACTGTGACATGAACATATAAAGTGCAACTAGTGCATGAGGCTCCCTCCATTGCAATGGTCTGGTGAGGCTAAGATGCATATGGCCTTACCAGGGAAGTCTAGGATGTTTCTTCATCTTGAACTCATGACTCGGTAACAATGGAGCAACCTTACCTTTCCACCAAGCAAAGTTGTCAAATTGTGATACATATCAGATATCGTTTTCCATGTGTATTGTATCGGATATCGTTGATATCTCTTATTTTGTGTGCGTGAAGATTTGATCCTGCAATTAGATGAATAAAAGTAAGAATATAGCAAGATATCGATATCAAAGTAAAACTACTTTACAAATCGTTAGGAAAATCCTAGTATAAGGCAAGATAGTAGTTCGAATCACAATTTGAAACTGCAAAAAGTACATCTTAATTCTTATCTGAATCTCCAACTACGTTCTAATTTTATGTGAGTTATATTTTTCATCTTTTCTTTTAAACCAATTTAAGAGTTATTTTTACCTATAATTAGAGAAAGAAAGAAAGATTACTTAAAAAAACAATAATCTAATCTAGAAAACAGTAGATCTAAATTATAAAAATAGTAAAACTAAACTAAGAAATCAAATGAAAGAAGAATAAAGAAATATTTTTTTATTAAAAGAAGATCGTTCTAATTGGAGTTTACAAGGAGGAAAAGAGAGTTAACTACAATTAAAATAATAAAATGCAGAAAGAAATACTTATTGAACTGAAGCAGTCATGACCGGAGCCTCGAGGAAGAAATGAAGACAAGGACAACGGTGTGCATCCAATATTATCCAATTTAGGGCTCAATTCACACTCCTTGCTTTTTCTTCTTGGAGGGAACCCTCATTATAGCCTTTTGAAGGTCCATTTCTTCTTCAAGGCGTGGCCTGATTTGTTTGGATTTGTTGGGATTTGAAGAATTGCCTGATTTTCTTGGATTTGTTTAACTGAAATTATTTGATTTACAAGCTTCTTTTTGGACAAATTTGCATGGATAACTTGACTAATTTGCTCGGATATGTTTTGCTAGAATTATTTGATTGTATGCTTTTTTTAGACATAACTTGTCCAATTTGCTCGAATTTATTTTGCTGAAATTATTTGATTGCTTGTTTTCTTTTCTGTACAGATTTGCATGGATAGCTTCTTGATTTACTGGAATTTTTTTTGTGTCAAGTATTCTGAAAATCATAAATATTGTGTGTGTGTGTGTATATATATATATGCAATATTTATCCTTGGAATCAATGTAACGACATTTAATATACATTACAAATGTGCACATTTCATTTCACATCAACACCTCACACTTATCTTTTACTCGTCCCCGAGTAAAGACACAAGATGGAACATATTTTAACATTCAGGACATGGTGTGCATAAAGAATGATGGTTGAGGTAGATAATTACACATGATGTGAGTTGATGCTATATATTTCTTAAGAGTTGAAGGTGTGAAATTCAATCTCCATTCAAGAATTCTATCATCTTAAAATAGAGATGTAAATCCTATACTTTACAACACATGTCCTAAGTTTCAGATCATGTGCATCTTGTGATCATGCACCTTATGATCGTGATATAGTCCTTAAGCTCGAAATTTCTGACTCCAGCTATCATACTTATTTTTATTTATTTCATCATTTTTTTAACTCTTTCAACATCTTTCGCGTGAATACCAAGGCTTACCGAGGCCAAAATATCTAGCTTATTGAGAATTAAATTGTTAGATTTTTATGCTTATTAAGGTGTCTTATTTAGGCTTTCTCGGATGCCCATTAATGAGCTTTGGGTCAATGACTCTCAAGCCAGATGGCCTTAGGCATTAGGTGTAGAAATACCCCTACAGACTTAATTACTAGAGCAATAGAGCCCACAAAACAAGACTTATTAGTTTGATTTTTTTTCGAAGTATTTCTATTTTTTTTTCATTATCCCAAGCCTTTGAACTATTCATGAAAGTGTAATTAGGTATGTTCACTTAAACAAATTCTAGATGGTATTTCTATGTTCGATTCTTGTCTCTATCCTAAGATTCAAAGACTCGTCATGATATCACTTTTAATTCACTCATAAAGTCTAAGAATTTATTTTTAGGGGCTCAAAAGGGGTATATAGTCATGTTGTTAGATTGAATGTACCAGGTTTTATCCCCCACACTTCAATTGAACATTATCCTCAATGTTATGATAAGAGGAGTACACACAAGACATGAAGATGTAAATAAGCATGCAATAGAAAGAAAAGATATGACCTGATAAGATAGACGACGTAGTCCATTTTGAAGTCCGTCGCCCCCCACACTTGAGATTAAAATGTCCTGAAAATTTTTTTAATATTGCCCGACTAGTGAAAGCATCATAGTAAATGAGAATATATATATATATATATATATATATATATATATATATATCTATATATATATATATATATATATATATATATCTCCTAACTACACCAAATTAAAATTGGGCTACGTCCAGTAGGGTATAGTTTAACGTCTTCATGAGACTCACAGTGTAGCGCAATCAATGCGAGATAGGATCAGTAAGTTCACATCCTCGTGGTGGATGGGTTCATGGTTTAGAAAGGTTCACTCGATGAGCATTCACTTTAAAGGCAGTACTATCAGTGGGATCCGTAAGAGTGACAACACCACAAGGAGTGACATATTGGATTATGAATAAGCCAGTCCAACGAGATTTGAGCTTTCTAGGAAATATATGTAACTTGGAATCATACAGGACTTTTTGGCCACTGAACAGATCTTTTCTAATGATGCTCTTGTCATGAATCCACTTCATTTTGTCCTTGTACTTCTTGGACAAGTCATAAGCATCATTCCTGAGTTCTTTCAACTTAGATAGTTGGAGTCTCCTATAGTCTCCTGCGGTTTGAAAATCTAGATTAAGGCATTTGATAGCCCAATAAGCGTGATGCTCAAGTTCAACATGGAGATGATAGGGTTTACCATAGACCAAATGATATGATGACAACCCAGTTGGAGTTTTAAAGGCAGATGGTAGGCCCGTAGAGCGTCATGAGGGCGCATGTATCATCCTTTAGGACTAACCATTTTCTTAAGAATTTTCTTAATGTGACGATTGAAAACTTCGACTTGACCACTGGTTTGAGAATGGTAAGGGAGAGCATCTTGTGAGTGGCACAATTCTTTTTCAAGAGGTGTTCAAAGGCTTTATTGCAAAAATGTGATCCGTCGTCGCTAATGATAGCACCGGGAACTCCAAAACATGCAAAGATGGACTCTTTGAGGCATTTGATGACACATACTGATTATTCTCCCTAGTAGGAATGACTTCAATCCATTTGGAGACAGTCAACAACAATGAGAATGTACTTAAGCCGTGAGAATTGAGAAATGGCCCATAAAGTCAATGCCCCAAACATCAAAGATTTCGACGATCAGAATAGAATAGGAGTGAAAGGCATCTCATCTCGATGGGATAAGTGGCCCCGATTTTGACACTTTGTTCAAGCTTTGCAATATAGATGTGCGTCGCGAAAAAGGGAAGGCCAATAAATTCACACTGCAAAATTTTCGCAGCTATTTTTTCTAGCACTGAAATGACCTCCGTGACAAAATGACAAAATTGGCTTTTCTGATTCGAGAACACATCTGTGGATGATTTGATCTTGACAGTACTTGAACATATACGGATCATCCCAAACATAGTACTTGATGGTAGCTTTGAATTTAGGATGATCTTGTTTAGTCCAGTGAGAAGGGATTTGACCAGTGACAAGATAGCTGACAATGTCAGCATACCATGGTGAGATATAGAGGGAGAAAAGATGTTCATCTTGAAAGGAGTTGAGATCGGAAAAGGGTCTTTTGAAAATTCAATAATTAGGCGTGACAAATAACCAACAACTACATATTGATACCTTTTTATCGTGAATTTCAGATCATTCTTTAAGTAAAAGGATCCAATGGATGAGACGAGGTTTAGATTTCTTTTTGAACAACAGATGCTTGAGAGCTGAATGGTCAGAAAAGGCAATGACCTTTGTGCCAATAAGATTGGAACGAAACTTGTCAAGTGCAAAACTATGGAAATCATTTCTTTTCAGTTGTGTTTCTAATTGATTTATCAGGATCAAGAGTTTTGCTTGTATAGTAAATTACATGAAACTTTTTCCTATGGCCTAGGATAGCGCCTAGCACGAAATCAGAAGTATTGCACACATTACTTCAAAAGGGAGGTTCCAGTCAGGGACCTGGATGATCGGAGCATAAGCAGTGTTTTAAATGTCAGATATGGGGAAAATATCAATGTCGTAATCGGATGTCAGATTTCAGATTTCAGAGATATTTCGGGGTCATCTAGTAAATTTTGATGTCATGGCAGATAATATATATGTTTTTTATTCTATCAAGGCAATACATAACAACTTATGCAAAATTACATAAATATGTTTGAGATAGGTATACTTTAACATTTTGCATACATTCACCAACCCATTGTAGAATTTTTCAATTGCTTCAACTTTCAAGACCAACAACATATTGGATTTTTCATTAATGTCGACCGACATTTCCCAAAATGTCGGCCGACATATCGGATTTTTTCTGAAATGTCGGCCAACATTTTTCAAAACGCTACTTCAAATGAGAGTGGAGATGTGACTGACAGTGAGGGGTTGAAAATGAAATATCAGCCGACATTTAAAACGTTGAGCAGAAGTAAGGGCAGGTTTAAGTTTTTCGAAGGCTTGATGACAATGAGAATCAAAGAGGAAAAGAACATCCTGAGAAAAAAGATGAGTTAAAAGATGTGCGGAGAAGTCTTTGATGAAATGGCGATAAAAACCGCATGGCATAGAAAGAAACGAATGTCCTTAATAGACTTAGGAGGAGGAAAAGTTGAGATAAGGTCGATTTTTTTGCTTATCAACAACGTCAATGCCACCTTAACAAACAACATGTCCTAACACAATGCCATGTTTGACCATAATGCATTTTTCTTAGTTCAGAACTAACCTTTTTTCTATCGAGTGAGACGACTTCTAAATGAGATAAACAAGTACCGAAAGAAGATCCATGGATGATAAAATCATTCATGAAATTTCGAGAAACTGCTCCACCATATCGCTGAAAATGCTCATCATACATCGTTGAAAGGTGGCCGGAGCATTGCAAAACCAAACAACATGCTTCGGTATGCATATGTACCGAAGGAACATGTGATGGTGGTTTTTTCTTAGTCCTCAGGTGCAATTGCGATCTGATTATAGCCGAGTAACCATCCAAAAAGTAGTAATATTCATGCTAGCTAAATGTTTCAACATTTAATCAATAATGACAAGGAAAAAATGATCCTTCCGTGTGTTAGCATTTAGCTTGCGATAGCCAATGGAACTCTCCACCCGGTCTGAATACGCTTAGGCATCAATTCAAAGTTGCTATTTTCGACTATCATAATTCCAGATTTCTTAGGGACCACGTGAACTAGACTAATATAGTTACTATTAGAAATGGGATAAATGACACCCGCATCAAGAAGTTTGAGAATTTTAGTCCAGACAGCTTTCTTTATATGTGATTAAGTCGTCTCTACGATTCTCTCGATGTTTGACTGAGTCCTCTAAATGGATATGATGGGTGTAAATATAAAGATTTATGTCATGAATATCATCAAACGACCAACCTATCGCAGATTTGTAATTGCTAGTAATGTACTCAATTTTTCTTATTATGACGATAGATCAGAAGCAATGATGATTGTAAATTGAGATTCAGAATCGAGAAAAGTATATTTTTAGATCAGATGGAAGCTGTTTCAATTTTAGTCGAGGCTTGAAAACAATATTGCAGTCAAAGGCTTTGAAAACAAATTTATGATTTTTCTTTTCTTAAACTTTTTAAAACAAGAGAAAAGTTTTAATCTATTTTTAAGAAAATTAATTCATCTTAGGAATTAGAAAACCACAATTATGACTTCTTAAATCTAGTCAAAATAATGAATTTTGATTAAATTTTAGGTTAAGAAAGGTCGATTGGAAAGATAATTTGATCTTGATTTTTCTTAAAAATATGCAGTTAAACACTTATATATTTTTGGGATTAAACAAAGACTTAAAATGTCATAAATAAATAAATAAATAAATAAAGATTATAACATTTGCAAAAAAAATATTTTGAAAATTTCTTTCAAAATGTGTTTTCAAAAATACTAACATTTTTTAATGGATTTTGTGTGGGTAGTCCACTGAAAATCCTCAGGAGACCTCTAGGGAAAACCTAGAAATTTTAAAGGCTTGCTGCACATGCTCAGTACAATCGCGTCACCTGCGAAAGTAGTGTAATAATCTTCTTAGTTTAGTTTTTAGTTTTTCTTGTTTTGCTTGAGGACGAGTAAAGATAATTATGGGGGTGTGATTAGACATCAAATCTGCATTTTATCATCACATTTTCCTACCCGGTTTACAAATAAAACTGCTATTAACCTGTTTTCAGTATCTCGTGTGCATATTACAATGTATAGGGGCAAAATAAGATAAGAGCTTAATTAAACTCATTTTTGGTAATCAATCAAGATTTTTTGGAGGCCAAGGTAAGAGCTTCTAGAAGAGACATTGGATCTCGAATTAAATGTTGTATCTACAGAAAATACGGAGAGAAAATACAAGAAAATATCAGTATATAGAAGCTTCTCATAGCTCG